>MU394102.1:0-43830 GCA_022578605.1 Camillea tinctor
CCCCCCCCCCCCCCCCCCCCCCCCCCCCCCCCCCCCCCCCCCCCCCCCCCCCCCCCCCCCCCCCCCCCCCCCCCCCCCCCCCCGCCCCCCCCCCCGGAAGAGATGGAAAAGGGAACAATGACAGAGGAGGAACTACCTACTACTTCCTACCTCAGACATGGGGAAGGAGAGAGAGAGAAGGGGGGGGGTAAGGAAAGAAGAACAGCAGTAACAACACCAGCAGAAGCAGCAAAATGTAGAGGGGGGTGGGAAAGAGGAACCCTGAAGCATGTCCAAGTAACCAAGTGGGTAGGCCTGAAAGACGCGAGGGGGTCTTGTCCAAGGGACATGGAGTCCTCTTAGAAAAAAATGCAACAGCAGGTACACACGTACACGCTAACTGATTAGAGTGCTTGAAAGTACACAACGTACAGTAGAAGAGAGCTAAGTACATACGTACATACTTACATACATACATACTTACTTACTTACTTACCTACATACCTAGTACCTAAGTACTAAAGTAAGGATGTGTGGATGGGAATAGATAGCGTAGTGGACCTACCTACTTGACATGGTGCCATGATGGTGGGATCCTAGTCTAGTCCTGTCCAGGGCCGATGATGGGCTTTGTGGACTGTCAGGGTAGACCCTGGTCTCAACGGGGAAGCATTGGCTCGCTGTTAATCATTGATCAGGGATCCAAGCAGAGAGAGAGAGAGAGGAAAGAGAGGAAAGAGAGAAACTGCTATGCTTAGCATGAATGATGAACGAACCCTATCTTGTCTTTTTTTTTTCTTCTTCTTTTCCTTTTCTTTCTGTCTTTTTTTCTTTCTTTACGATTCCTCCTATCACTCGTGACTCTGACGCTATGCTCCTTTTATGTCGTCAACCTGGTTGTTCACATGCCTATACCCTACCTACCCTACATATGTACCTTTAAATCTATCTATGCGTTATCTAGATGCTAGGCTGGGGTCCTGTGATCTTCACAGCAACCCGTGGTGTTAAACTATGCCAATGTTAAATAGACGAACAGGCGAATAGGTGAACGAACGAACGAACCCATCCCTCCCTTTTTCTCTCTCACACTCTCTCCCTTGCACTCAGCTGCCGATCAGTAAATTCTCCGGGAGAGAGGAATTGTGGCATGGCTGTCTCTAATTGTTTAAGATTGCTTGAATATGCGCAACAGTAATAATGAGACACATCTACAAAAAGCCGAGTCTTAATTGGACAGTTTTGTCGAGGCACTGGCGATGAAGATTGAATCAAGGAATTGTAGGACACAGGAGAGGGCGTGTGCTTCAAACGGCTTGGGGGGTGTGCAAGACTAAACAGCCCGGAGCGTCGGTCCATAAAAGTCGTCTGGCCTCGCAGGGTAAGGGTAGACGAGGGAGACATATGTATATGTATGCAAGTCGTGACTTGATAGAGAGACGAGATGCAAGAAACCAATGTAGAAAAATGCCCGGCGGCGGACCTTTTAGTTCTTACTCTCTTTTCTACCTTGCTCCTCTTCTTCTGCTGTGTGTAAGGGTAGTGTGGATGATACATGGGATAGGGATAGGGTTAGAGATAGGGGGGGTATAGAGTCGGTGAGATTGGATGAAAAGGTAGGTAGCGTGACAACATACCTAGTATGATCTCTATACATAGTAAAGATGTTTCTGACAAGATAGTTGCAGTATAAAGAGGTAGGAGCGCGTGTGTAGATAATGTCACTATAGGTCGTACCAACCTCCGGAGAGAAATACTAAAGACATCGATGGAACGGGAGGGATCACGAACAAATAGCCGGCTTCCGGCGTCAAAAAGCCTAACTTCTAGTTTTCCACTTGAGTCTGATTGGAGGGATAGCCGTGCAGAATACCTAGTTGAGCCCAGTGAAGAAATTGAGGAGCATCATTTCACACGTGCAGTGTATGAGGTTATAAACAAAGTTTTCTTTTCTTCGTGTTTTGGTTTTCTTCTGTCTAAGAAAAAAGGAATGGGATTTGAGACTAGCTTGTCTAGATGGAACATTGAATACCTATGATTACTTTGGCCATTTTTCTTACATGTATCTCGAGAAGTGATATCATCCAACATAACCAACGAGAATCTAGACCAGGGATGTAGGTTTGGCACTACTATATTGAGCAGTCTGACAGCAGGTGAGGAGGCTCTGAGTACAGTTACCATATCAGGTAGAAAGAGAAAAAGAAAGGGAAAAAAAAAGAGCAGGTCCCCGATGACAGACCTTAACATCTTACACGTTGCATCCCGGGAAATTCGCAGCGTGCAATGGTAAAGGTGAAGATGAAAATCACTTACTACGTATGTATAGCACATTACCAACCAAAGCTGTAAGTGCGTGGTGTAAGTATGTAAGCTGGATGAACATCAATACGGAAATTTATGATACTTAGATTAGTGTCGAGGCTCAAGGTCACGATGGTATAAGTTAAGCGCTTCATAATTCATGCAAAGCATCACGTTTCGTGCAGTTCATGTAGGTAAGTAAGTATATGTAAGTAGATAGTCAAGGCGGGAACTGCTACAATGGACCAAAGTGTAGTGCACGAAGGAATTGTCACAATTCATAACATATAGATCGTGGATCGTTGATTTCCCGGGGTCTGAATGGTGGATAATTTACAGCCGCGCAGCGGGAGTAAGAGGGGGGGGATAAATAAGAAAGTCAGAAAACAGATAAAAAGGAGTGTCTAAGGAGGGAGCGTGTGTAGAGAGGATTTAAAAAAAAAAAAAAGAAAAAGAAAAAGAAAAAAAAGAAAAAAAAAAGAAGAAAGTAAGCCAAGCAAGTCTTAGCTTACCCGCACTGCCTCAAGTTGGGATAGCACATGTTCCTGAAGAGGCTTATACATATGCTTGTTCGGAACCATAGTTAGAAGAACTTTGGGGCGTTCCTGGGCCGCGGTAGTTATGGGCGGCTCTATGATCATCGTCACGTTTTGAGGTGGAGGCTAGGGAGGATAGTGCCAGTGACGTGATGTGCTGGACCAAAATATCCAGGTCGGTTAATTTATTGAATTGGGCTCATTTCACTATTATATTCGAGCAAGGTTCGCAACTAAGCAGGGGGAGGGGGAAGGGGATCTTGCAGTTCATGTTCCTGCACAGACAACCTAACCTGGGAATACATGCTGTGAACGTAACAGGGACAGGGGTCTGAGGCCCAGCAAGGGTCCTGTCTCTCTAGTTTCTGGGGGCGCTTCACCTTGAGATAGGTTTAGGTATGTCTTCTTTGTCTCTACTTGTGGCTGCTGTTGCATGTGCTGTTAATTACTAGGTATGTTGATGTAATGGGGATTATAGCTACTGCGGATTGCCGAAGACAATGTCGTAACCTATACAAATTTCAATACACCTTGCCCACGTAGACCATACATAAATACGTACATACATATATATAAATATATACATATATACAACTAGCTCCGAAACTATCGATCACGATGCGACCTGGTCGTTGACGATCGACATCCAGCGGCTTTTAAAGCTCGGCTTGTTGGAGGATATCTTCACCCCTCACCCGGAACTCTTCTTGTCCAGTAGCAAGTAAACAGGTATTTTACGCTCTTGTTCTATCCTATCCTTTCTCCCTTCCTGTCGCGAGAATACTCAGGACTTACCATGATCGACATGGAACTTCGGGTTGGGCACGCTTCCGAAGAGGATAATATCCTGATACCTAGTCTGACATCCCGCATCCCCATACCCATCCCCATCCCCGACCTCATCCCCAATCTCGAACTACGACTTCACAAAAGACCATTGAACAGGCGTTAACGAAGCACTGGCGGCGGTAGGTCGAGGCGAATTGAAAATCCCAACGCATGAATGATCTTAGCTAATAGCAGCAAAGAATATGGACATCAAAGCGATCCTACAACCAAACACGGCACACTTGAGACTGATGATTGTCCAAACTAGGTCGCATCCCCCGCCAGTCACATTGTAACACACGTCACCCTGGTACATCGCTGTGCATCAACTTCAAGCTATTAATACTCGAGACGTTGAACGGCCTCATTTGCCTCGGTCGTCGTCCCTGATTCCGTTTTTTAGATATGCCTGGTCACTTACACGCAAAGGCCGCACATACCTCGTTGTCATTTGCGAAAGAAAAAAAAAAAGAAGAAGAAAAAGACAGAGAGAACAGAAGAGGACAAAAGAATCAAAGCTTTAGAGCTTTAGCCAACAGATAGGGCACCCTCGATCTAGAACGTCGAGAGCCGGTCCTGTGGTTCATCCCAGACGTCAGGGTATCATCCCGTGGGGACTAACGCATGACATTGGACTGGAGTATTTATTTAGTCATGCCGTTATGATATGCGTTATGCCTAACAAGCGATGGTGAACTTCACGTAGCGGCTCGTATAAGTTGAAATATATTTCGTCTCTACTATGTACGTGACCAATGACCCTGTAATACCCTGGCTTGGTAAAGGTTTTCTTTTGGATGTACAAGTAGCTTGTCCATATGTTATGTATGGTTACAGCACTGCTAAGATTGCCATGTGGTGACTCGGCGGCTCACTTTTACCTCCTAATATAGCCATTAACTATTCCAATAAGTACCCGCCAATGTGCATACCTTACCTTAGTACTATATATATTTAGATTATAGGTATAACCCAACCTAGCTACATAACCTATAGTGTGGCTTGATAGTAAATTGTTATCTCGATATTTTATCCAGTTTAGATCTCTTCCAGTATTTGGTGTTTACAGCGTGCACTGCACCACGGAATTATCCAGTAACCTTGCCTGCGCGTCGCTTACCTGCATTGTACGTACCAGGTACCTCCTAATTAGCCAGCCCAACTTGCATGTCCTGTGTCAATACATCTTCAATATCCAATTTAGGTAACCGGTTAGATGTACTGATGTATGTATTGTATTCGACTTATTTCAACTCTCTTGTTTAGAGTAGTTTGACCTAGAATGGCCATTCCCATCGTCAATGCGTTCGCTGTCCCATGGGTGAGAAACTCTTCTACTTTATTTTAGGTGGCATGTAAATGGCATAGCTTAGTCTATTATGCCGGCGCACTCTACGGTACCTTATCCCCCATGCATCCGAGGTCCGTGCCTCATCAATGCTATATTATATTGGCCGACATATCAGCAACGCCCCCCTAGTCTACGATCTTATTTAGGACAATTCGACGTAAGTATAGATTTGGTCTCGTGACTAAAACTCTCTTTAGTGAGTCAATAGTAAAACACACACTGTTAACAACTGTGAAATCCTCCGGTCGATCGCACCACAATGTAGTGTATACGCAGAAGACCATATCAAGTCGCCGGCTCAAGTCCCGGAAGCCCTAGGGAGATTCTTAACCTACAAGGTTCAATTTTGTTGGTGATGTATACGGGTTACTTAATGTACTATTCACGCTCAATGGGGAACTCGACTAGCATGTATTGATGTCACCCCGCCAAGGAATCAATACATAATGTACATAATATAAGTAGCTAGTTGTAAATACCCAAGTACAAAGGTTGAAGAGAGAGGGAATCGCATAACATTTGCAGCGTAAGCTCTCTTCTTCGGGCTCCCTCGTCTCGCCTTGTATATAGGATACCCTAAAAGCTATATTCGCTCGACCTAAATTTTCTGATGTATAAGAAAAAAATGCAAATGCATGTGAGTGTACGTAGGCATCACAAGACAAAGATAGGTACTTAAGTACTTACTTGCCTAGTCTCGTGAGACTTTCCTCCCGGACCAGGGACTCGGGATTTTACGAATGGAGTCGAGCCTACACTATGTAACGGAAAGAGGGATATTGATTGGGGAGAGGGAGGGAGGTACTTAGACGGCTGTCTTCCACTCCTACTTTTCTCAGCCGAAGCGCGCTACGAAAGTATGTGTGCAGTAGTGTAGGAACTTATTGGGTCCCCTGTACCCTGCCTTGCTTTTTTTTGGTCTTCGTCCGATGTCTAAAGGGCTCATCCTAGTTTCGCAGTCGTTTGACGGGACCCTGCATTCCATCCGTTCATCAAGTCAAACAAGCCGCCTTTCCCCCACGGGCTCTCGGATGCCAAGGCTCTTTTCCTAAGAGAGCCTCAACTAACGCCGGTAGTATTCAAATGTAGTGTAGCACCCGTTCTCCCTCTAAACTGCCCCCCCTCTTCAACTCCCTGGTAACATACGTAACTGATAACTGGCCCGGGATGTACATAGTGCCAGTAGTATGAACGATAAGATCATTGTAATGATCTCCTCATGGTATAGAGAAGAAGGAGGAGAAAAAAAAATTCACGCATAGTAGTGTCCATTTTCCGGTAAGGAGATCCGCAGAGACCCGGGCGTAATAAGACGCCAAGTTTTCCCTAGGTACCAACTAGGAAGTCGATGCAATCGCAGCCTCAATACAGAACGAACGCATGCCAATCTGAGCACAGATCGTGCGCCTGTGTGTAGTGTGCACGTACATAATTGCGCACATATATGTAGTATATATATGTATATATATAAATGCATTCGGGACTTTTAATAAGAGATGTTAATGCCGTCGCCTTTGAACCCTGGACAGACATCTAGAGACTCGGAGATTTTTAACCAAAATAACCTTCTCACTTAATGCGACTGCGGAATGCGTCAGGGAGGGAGTATAGTGATCACTAGCCACGTCTGCATTATACGCATACATAACGCGTCATATAGTCCTATAGCCTACCATCGGTTAACGGGGTTGGAGGAGGTAAAGCATGTATGTAATATGTACGTATGCAATGCATATATGTAATGTATAATGAGAGAGCTGCATGTAGGCATGTGCTGCATAGATGTACGTACATGCATGCATGCATGCATGCATACATACATACATACTACATACCACATACCACATACCTACCATTATGTATGTACCTACAAATCCATAGGTCCAGCTACATACTGTACATTGATACATGTTGGTTAAATAGTCCGTATATATATTAACTTCAATGAAGTCACAGACCATTGTCTGGAATAGCCAATCAGGTCGGAAGACTGGAGTTATTGAAAACCTAAAGTACGTATATTGTACTAGTTAGTACTAGGTAGTAACCACGCTTGTGAATAAGATTGAAGTCCGTGCTCCCGCCGACGAGTACATACAAAGATTTTATGTACCTTTATTCGGTATTACCTAAGGTTTTTGAACTTCTACCCGAATTTTAAACTTCCTACCTAGCCTGCCTACATAGTACATCTTTTTTTTTCCCCTAATCAACTTTTTTCTTCAACATGCCCCTTCAACATGCCCTAGTGAAGGACTAACAACCAAAATAAAAAGCCATATACGTCACCTCCCACAGGGCAAGGTTAGAGGACGGTACTTTTTTTCTTTTCTGAATCCCCTTCTTCTCTCGTTCCGAATTTCGTTTAATTTTATTACTGCATGGGGCACTATGTGGACCTGCCGCAAGCAGCGACTCGTCCTGGCAAACCCGGTCACCACGAGTTTTGAGAGCCTGTCATCTCATCTCAACCTGCTTTCATCTAAACAAGGGCATTTATTTTCTACTACCCCGACGGATCGAGCGGGAAAGCCCCGGCTAGAGTACCACATGCTTCCTATGTCTCTGCTGTCGCCAAGGTCATCAACCGAGATTTCGAAGTAGCCGGTGAAGGGTGAAGGGGCTTTATCCACGGAAAAGACCACGTTGCGTCAAGGTCTATCTTCCTATAGTTCTCAGCCACTTATTGTAGTAGTGTAAGTATGTAAGTAGGTGGGTAGGTGTAGGTATACTGTTCTGTCACAGGCGCGCCCTTGTTCAAGTTGTAAGCCGCCTGTTCTTCCGTACGAGAGTTAGTTTTATTTTGCTTTTTTTCTCTCTTCGAACCCCCTTTCTATCTGCAGAGAAACGTTCTGTATTTTGTGCTTGACATCTCCACGGGAGGGACGATCTCTACTTCGTTTCATTTTAAACTCTTTTTCCCCTTCTCCCTTTCTTGACACTTCTCGTTCTTCTTCGTCTTCCATTCCCTCCTATCGTGAACGGGCCCTAGCCTGATAGAGCGATAGGTTATAAATCAAAGGCTCAAGTGGTCCTCTTTAATTGAGCTCCCCCTTCCACCCCGCGCTAGTCAGGTTATTCCGATTTATTAAGTGTAATCATGGGTCTTCAGTCATGAAACAAGTCGTTAGGTTCATTTGGTCTGTAGCTGAATAACCCAATAGCCGAATGGGACGGTCTTTTGATGCGGTCAACTGTTCTTCAATTGAGGATACCTACTATCTCGGACCTATTCCGACATTCATACTCCCCATCGCATCCATCACCGACCATCTAGGTGCATAGGGTCGGTCTGGGAGCCCGAATCTTCGGCGACTGGTATTCCGCTATGTATGCCTCAGGTGCTAGTGGTTCCTCTCAAACGAGACATCAGTTTACCATTCAATTTCGTATAAGCCAAAGTTACAAAACTGAGGACGCGCTAGGCCTTCTTCTACCATACTATCATCGGCTGTCACACGAACATCCAGATTGTCATTATCCACCCACAATAAACGTCTAACAGCATACCATTGTGCACAAAAGGAGGCGCCAAGTTTAGTGGAACGAATAACTCCTGGGCCGTGGATTCCATTGGGTACCATACATGCAAAGAGACCTTTGACATGCGCAAGCTCAGAGCCGCCGAGTCGATCATTCATGCTACCGTGGATTCGGTAATTATACTACTGCAAACTCACCAAATCGATGTTATCATATACTATACTGACTTGAGTGAGAATCTACGAATTCCTCTCGCTAATACTATAAATTGAAATTCAAACTAGAATGAAAACGACAACCAAGAACAAGAAGATAGACAAAAGCAACAATATTGGATTGGACAAGGGGAGGGCGTGTGTGTCGGTATCCGAAGTGAAACTACTAGTAGTCAAGTTAACGTCGAGCTCAATTCAATAAGAATTGGCTTACCCGACCCCAATTAAAATGTCACCGCATCCCTATTGGTATCTAGCGGTGGCACCTTGCTATAAACGATGGATGACAAAGATCAGATGGAACGCTTACAGATCAGCCGATGGCTCGGCTAACAGGCACAAAAACAAACCACTTCGGTATTATTCCAGAATTTACTCTTGCAGGTAGTATAAAACTACATACAGATGAGGTGGATACTACAGTAAGACGGCGCAATTGAAATTTCAGGAGAACGCGCATCTCTATAAGGAAATTCAAATATACGATCAACAGGCCCAGGAGCCGGGACAGATAAACAACCCAGCCCAGCCCATACATATTGGCGCCATATGACCGATCACTGATGGGGCACTGAGTATGTAGTTCATGATGGATGAGGCGAGACAGGGAAAGACGAGATGGCATCCTACGGTTGAGGGAAGATAGCTTCTTTCGTATATATTGTCTATTCGGAATATTTCGAATACGCGTGGCTTGAATAACGCCGTATCACGATCAATCTCTAATTTCAAGATTTATGCGCAAATTGCCGCCGGACAAATAAGCCAGGCAGACGGAGAATTTCTCTCGAGTTTGAGACTTACATCATCTACGTAGGTTATGTACATATGATGTCGGTGTATACAAAACATATCGACATGGGGGAATTACATTATCAGCACAACGCCTAAAGCAACAGCTGCCAATCGCGAACTCCAATTAACTCGAACAAGGTGCGAATCTGGAACCAGACGGTCGGTAAGAGGCTTGGGACTCGGAGCGGCCCTTGGAGTTTACCTGGCCCTAATAAGATCGGCGCTGCGCTACGCTGGACTCTCCGCGTCCAAGCTACGCTAACCAGGTACCGGCTCCTGATGGGCAGGCGAGACAGGGTAGGGAAATTTTGTCGGAGACATTTCAATATACCGCGCGCAGAGCGGTGAGGGTGAGACGACTTACTAGCTGTGGAAGAAGGGATGCTGCACGACTTCACAGCGTACCTGCATTCCTCAGCCTTGGCTGACCTAAAGGCACGAAGCGGCTGCCGAGTCCCATGCAGCAGACATTCGGTCGTCCCAGAGTTAGTCTCTCTATGGGTCGGGAGGCTCATGTCAGGACTCAATTATTACATGCGAGATCAATAAGCCTGGGTAGGAGAGTAACCATCCGCTACTGAGATGTTGAGTTGAGAGTACAGCACAATCATGGAGACAGACCGTCATTACACATATCGCAATGACAAACACAAGAAAAGAAGTGAGAGGGAGGAAACAACTCCCCCCTCCCCCTCTCCGTCCCAACATCCAAATAGCGTTGTTCATCGGACGCCATCATACACTAAGGTACAAATTGGTTAGTGAAAAAGAAAAAGAAGAGAAAAAAAAAAGACCCTGAGACCACAGACCCAGCGATGAAGTTCACGTAATGGCATCATTCTCCATCAGCATCCCTGGGTCTATAATATTGCTGCCCTGTCTATAATGAACCGTATCGCTTCTCGACTCGTCACAAATCCTCCACACGCCGGAAAATCCAAATCCCAAACACATGGCTACCCGCTCGCTTCTAGCGGATAAAGGTTTAGCACGATCGGTTTTGACCGGTCTCAGATGCGTAGTGTCGCATTCGGGCGTCCATGAAACCCAGCATATAACGTCAAACATCTAGGCAGATTAAAGGAGCACGACCGAACCACGTTCCATCCCAGCAGTGCCATCCAACCCTCGGCTTTCTCAACATTATCTCATCTCTCTCGTGTTCGCGAGTAGCATCGCCTCTGTCTAACCTACACATCTAACCTATGTACACAAGTAGGTACCTTCTCCACGACCAAATGTCAATTTGCTGAAATCCTAAACTGAACGGGTCAGATTTGCAATCTTTTGATTGCAGCTGGATGGAGTCTAGACCTTTTTGCCATTACGTGGAGGCCTGAACCCTTTCCCGCCCGGGCCGCGAGGATGAGACGATCTGGTTTCCCATTTCCGACGTAGCTAGTAGGTCGACCCTCACCCGACCTGCGCTGACTTTGATGCCCCTGGTCCTCAGCTTGCCTTCGAGAAGACCACGACCAACCTTAGCCTAGGCGCTGATTATAATGTGCATATGTGCGAGTTTGGTCTGTATGTAGGCCTTTGTTGGGTATGAAGTCGTACGTCATCAGCACTGGGTCTTTAACCGAGCCAATCCATCATCTACCCATCCATTCCATCTCATCCACCCATCCTGCTCAGGTAACGAATACCCATGATATGTAACCAAATGGAAGCGAAGGAAGATGCTGTGCACCCATGTGGCACTCATCACGTGGTACCATGACCAGATCTAGTCATCGCCTCCGCTCAATAGGGAATATATAAGAGCTCTTCTTGTGTCTAAGCACAGCCGAGGACTTTCGTGGAGACGGTGTCGTCGCCTCCTCCCCTTATCTCCGGATTCATATACCAGGACTCAAGGTCTTTTGGTGTCATCGGTACACTGCTAATTTCCTAGACAGGAAACCCCGTGGGTTGCTTCCCCATCAACTTACTTTGACTTGGACTCTTCGCCGAGTGGCGGTACATGCACTCAAGACGTAGATATAGCTAAGTATTAGGTATTTCTTGTTCCTTGCTCGCAAGCGAGGTTGAGCATTGGACGCTCGTGTTACTCATAAGTGGACGACTCTTCTTGTCTACGTATCTCTTCCGTTTCTGAAGATTTACTGTACTGTATATGATTCGAAAAGGGGGAGGGCCTTTCTCCATTGTTTTTTTTTTCCTCGGGTTTTTCGCCTTTGTTCTCTCGATGGTGTCACCTGCTAAAGCAACAAGATGTTCTCTCTATCCCAGAGTTGCCCCCGCGAGTCTAATTAGTCTCGCAGAAGCGCGCACGCCATGCCTACCAAAGTAGCGAAGTTACACCGGCAGACCGCACGAGAACATGTAAAAAAGCAGTCGGGTCGGGATATTAGATCTCCACAGATACGGGTAGCGGGAATACATTCCTCTGGATCCGCTCCATACTAGCCAACTGGATGGGTCAGAATCGCTGTCATAGTGACCTTGCCTTGGTGTAGGTACGTGTACCTCTGTATGTATTTGTCTGTATGTCTGTATGTATGTATGTCCGTACGTATATGTCTATCGTCTATCTACGTTACCGAGTAAAAGGCACGAGGATCTCGCGTCCTCGCTTGTCGCTACGCTCGTTCCTTTTGGGTTACAGAAGGAGAGGGGGAGCGAGTCTTTCGGGTCGAGGACCACCACCTACAATACACACGGCCATCGTGAGGCTCGAATCTTTGACATCGCTGCCCAGGCAGAATCATTTATCTGTGAACCAGCTAGCGAGTACTAGTCAGGCCCGCCAATCTGGGTCTACTGTTAGTAATAATCACATAGTATACATCTCCTAGTTAGCGTCTTTCTTACTTCAACTAACCATGTGGGTTTTTGGGTCTCTTTTTTTTTACTCTCTTTATCTCTTCCCACCGAAAACGATGTTTGTTGTCTATGGAGTCCAGGTCCAGACGGTCTCTCAGACTGCCGCTAGAGATATCCCGCCGTGTCGGTAGAGCTCTACTAGGTAGTCTCTCTCTCACTTAGACCACGAGCGCTCTGCTAGGGGCGGCCTTTCTGCTTACCCTATGGGGACCTTCCAGGTTCCCCTGTGAGCTTTGTGGTCCGAGTTAACTTTTGACAAGGCTAACCTAGGAAGGTAGATTAAAATTCGCGTGACCGCCACGGCCTAGGGAGCTATTTTTCGGAATCATTGTGCCTACTGTATGTTGCTCCTATCCAATGAGGGATTGCTTCTTCGACATGTCTCTGTATACTACATATACACACTGGGGAAAATAGGCCTATACCTATGGCCGCCTAGCTTATCCTAATCAAACCTCGCTCTTCCCCGTCCTTCACACGAGTAGTACGTACGTATATGCATATATACATACATATATACATCCATGTGCGTATGTATGTGCCCGTTAGCTTCAAGAAGTATATGTTCAGCGCGGGCATTGTTCGAACTAGGTAAGGCACGTCCTATAGGAAGTGGTGATATGCAACGACTCTTACTCGGAGATTTGTCGTGAGCAGGGTAGCCCAGGTCTCACGCAGGAGTGCCAGCGACTTTTGGAGTGGTATGTACTTAGGCACGGGCGCACGCGGCGTGCAGCCAGCCAGCCAGCTGCAATCATGGTAGGTCTCAGAAAAGGAAGAACGATGTAATACCGAAACCCTACGTCGTTGTTGTCATCGTCGTTGTTCACTACTACCCTATTACTATTCTATGTAGTTATATACTATAATATCGACCACATATACCTACGTAATGCTATAATATTACAGAGCATCTGATTAGATCTATAGGTATATACCAGCACATTATAGCACATATATCCCCACCATAATACTTAAATGTATTTATAGCCAAGTAGAAAATGTGATTTTTCTTATCTAATTATTTCTATACTAAAACCTCAGACACACACCAGATCAAAATAGTATCCCTCCCAAAAAGAAAACAACAAAATAGAGGAAATATTTACAAAAAGTACCTATTTGCTTATACGGTCCGTTACACATTTTTTTTTTGTTCAGGGACAGGGGAAGAAAAAAGGGGGGCGGGGATGAATGAAGGAAAATCACTCGTGCCGATAACCAAACCAGTTCTGAGACCATGTCTCTCGGTAGATGGTCGCGGACCAGCAGAGCCGTTCTTTTTTCGTTTTGCTACCTTCTAGTCGTTCTGTCTCTCCCTCTGTCCTCTGACCCGGCGGCTGTTTTATTTGTGTATAGTAGTGTATAGCTTTCCGCTTTGACCCAGCTACAAGTGCGACGACGCCTAGTAAACGGGTGGTTCTCCGAATGGACAAGTGTATAAACCTCTATAGAAGGTCCCTTGTTACTCCCACCCCTACACCGCAACCACACTCTAAACCTATGTACATGGGCAACTTTGGGGGCCAGCTCGCAGCATGTAGCTCGGTGGCATTTGTCTGACGGACGTGACTCCAATTAGTAGAAGTGGATAAGAAAAAGAAATATATATATATATATATAGTTATATATCTCTATAAGACAGAATAAGACTGCGTCATATTAAACAAAAGAAACACAACATCACCAGATTATCAAAGCAATACTATATCCAAATTGTGATCTTTGGACAAGAGTTGCGAGAATAGTCATGTCGACCGCCAGGGGCAATGCATATTAGTTGACAAAGGACCCCAATCCCTTGCTCACATAGCCCACTGTATAATAAAAGCATTGTACGTCAACAAGCCATGTATCGGCGAATACGAGTTTGACACCCGCTAGCTATTCGGTCTTTTGTCATTTAACCGCCTTTGATACTCCCCGTAGCGCCCTGGCAATCGAGCCTACACTATGAAACTCCTTAGCAATCTCCCGGTCATGAGATGCCTGCTTAAATAGATACCAGCGTATCAACTCGTCCTCCGGGCCGGTTGAGGTTTTTTTTTCCGTATCTAACATCGTCATGATATGACACGACAAGCTTGAGGCTACTGGCGAAATATATCACCAAGACCCCTTACTCATATATCACACAACAAGAGTATGGGCATAATATCCTGACGTGCGAGCTGGTTTTCACGTAGAGATGATATCCATTTACATCCGCCGTTCATCTATAACCAACGCCCAACCCCCCTGTCTACGTATTGGCAGACTAATCCCGCAGGTTCCGTCATCACGCGTTACCGCGGTTCCTTTTTGTTGTCCGTTGACTGGCTAGCACAGCACAAAGATGCATACCTAGCTAATAGGGGACCGTTGCTATCTCAAGTGTAGTGTATAGTGTAAGCTCGCCCACGTAGCCAGGCGAGAGAAACAGATAAACCCCTAGAACTATGTAAGCCAACAATCACCAAACCAAGGAGATATTTGTACATACACGTATTCACGTCACAAATATCTTGTAAAACAACACACACATACACGTACCTATATCCAACAATCACAAACAAGACCACTTAAAAGTCATTTTATAAGCCTTCCTTCCCACAGTGCCTGCATTCTCGCTCCTCTCCTCCAAAACAAGAAATGGAAGAACTTACTCCGAAGAACTCCTCGCTTCCCACACCCAAGAAACAATGATACGAGACGCACAACAGATTTTCAACACATGTTTACAGAAATCAGTATCAGAGGGAGAGGGGGAGGCCTCAAGATGAGTACGAATGACCATCAACAATGGGGATACGTGCTTAGGGTAGGACAAGAGAGGTTCACGTAGTAAGGATTAATTCGTTTTCTTTTTTTAATCCTGGCTTGACCTGCGTGCAGTATGTACCTCACGGGAGACGATAAAGACAGGAGAAAAAAAAATCGATACTGCAGGCATCCGATCGCTTATTATAATGATATGTGACTAGCAAATATTAGAGAGATGGCAACGTAACTTCAATCTATTGTCTTTTCTTCCGAATGATAGGTGAGTATTTATTATACTAACACTAAACGGAGCATTAGCCATTCAATTTTGACGGCGTTGCTTTTTCTTGGAAACAGAGCAATGGGGTTGCAGAATAAGGGGTTTGGCTAGACCGTAGTAAAGGTAATCTAGAGTATATACCTAGGTAGGAAGGGTAGAAATACAAATAACTAACAGCAGTAGTAAACAATAGGTTAAGCGGAAAAGGAAAACAGTACAAGAAGGAAAATAGGCGACTACACAGTAGTTACCTTCCGTGTCACGATACATCTGAGATTTGCGAACGGGTATCTTAAGGAAAAGGAAACGGGCATAGGAGATTTTATTTTTCTCGTCTATTCGCCGCCCCCCCATCCCCATCCCCTCCCTCTCTCCCTGCGTTTTTCCTTCTCCTTATTTCCCATTCGTCTTCTTCCCCCCTGTGCGTGACAAAGTGTGCATCCTTTTTCGACTCCAACCTTCGCCTATCTACTACCTACTTGAGTTGGGATCAAAATAGCCCGAGGGGACAGGAAGAACAGTAAGTATACAATAGCGGGCCAGAAATAAGTAAGTAATTACACACTGTGGCTAGTCAAGTAGAGTTTACTGCCCTACCGCTACAATGGAGGATAACAGTAATAAAAAGGAATAACCAAGGATAGGTATCTACCTATACATATTCCTTTTAAATTCTTTTGAGCCCAAAGTACCTACACCCCCCCCCCACACTATGTAGCTGAAGCCTTGGGGAATCTAAGACCTGTCTCTCCTATTTACGTAAAGATACATGAGCACAAGAGGATAGTTTTTTTTATTAAGACACTGTTTGCAGCTACACGCAGGGTCTCTCAGCCTACGTAGGAGATCCTATAGTACAGGCTAGTCTTGTCTAGCTAGCCACCAGGCAAAGGGGATGAAGCACTTAGGTGTTCTTCAACCTGAAACGGCGCACAGCACACATACATACAGACATTACATATATACATTAGGACAGTATATATAAAGTAGATGTGCATACGCCTCTCTGTACGCCACGTACATGATACGCACGCCCAAACTAACTAGCCAAGTAACTACCTAACTTATCTATCTAGTATACCGAAAAGGGAATCCCCAGAGAGATATAACTTGGTAGAATAGGGGCCGGTATAGGGTACGTTGAGAGGACATGTATGCAATACTGTATATAGTGAAGACCCTCAAGCAGACCTGCCTATACCGCGCATGCCTACTCGTTAGGATAATCCACTCAGAGAAGACCACGTATCTAATTACAGGCCATCGCGGCCTCATAGGGGAGAGTGCCGAAAAATAAAATAAAATAAAGAATCTCAACTTGGCAGCTAAAATACGCAATTGTATGTACAAACAGTGCCTATACCATGCATATGTGGGTAAGCATAGCATCGCATTGTTGTGCTTTTCCACCACTGCTCAACGCTTGTTCTCTCCTCACCGATTCCGAATCGGCAGACACGCTTTCCAATCCTTCTTTTTTTTTTCTTTTGTTTCTTCTCCCACGCGTCTTTTTTCTCCTCATCGATCGTCTTCCACCCCCCCTTTCCCCCTCCTTCCTTTTCAACCCAATCCTCGAGAGTTGGAAGACAAGGGGAGAAGGTGTCAGAATAGAAGAAGGAAAAAAAGCAAAACTGAGGGGAAAAAAACAACAAAATGACGTTGATAATGGTAATAATGGAATAACAATGGTGTATTACAACGCCACCACTCCAACCCTATATATCGCGCTTTTTGGTAGAAGAGGAGAAAGTAAAGCCTAAAGCTAGGTAAGTTTACAGTTGCAATGCTATACGTGCCTCTGTAGGTTTGGTGGTTGTTATGTATGTATGTATTGTATGTATGATGTATGTCTCAGGAGACGGAACGGAGCAGGATAGGCTGGAAGGCGACCACCTTTCCCCCCCTTTAAGCAAAGGAATCCTTTCTCTCCAAACTTCGCCCAATGTTATTATCATTCTGTGCCCTTGTTAACTAACCCCCCCTTATCTTTTCAGGAGGGGGGCAATCAACACATGTAACACTTTATGCTTGTAGGCGATCGTGTAAAAGATGTGTTGTATACGCATGAGAGTACAAGGCAAAGGCAAGGCGAGGCAAGGCAGGGGAGGGGAAAGAAGTGTTATGTGAGATTTCGTCTCTACTACGGTCTACATAGGTCATGTGAGCTGGGGAAGTAAAGGGGGGCATCATAGGAAAGGGCAGAAAAAAAAAAGGAAAAGGCGTCCGTCCAATTTCTTTGTATTCCCTCAACAAGCTGCGCCTGATCTTTAATCCTCGAAGGAAAACCCAGATTTGTATCTACATTCTACCCTTTCCCTCTTCTCCTGTGCTCATGTGTGACCGTCGGCTAAGCAGCCATCCAGCAGGCCAATCCAGCTGGTCGGTAGCCGCGAATTTGGCATTACTTGATCTCCCCCCTTTCTTTTATCACCCATATTCTTTTTACTATTTTGTCCATATTGTGCCATTCTGATTGTAATTTTATTGACTGGTCTTCTACTTCCGCATACCCCTGGTTTGCGACCCAATCCTTCATCATTTACGGCCGTTGCGAGAAGGGTAGGTATCTTTTCCCCTGAGTCCCCTGGGAGGTCGTCTATTCCTTCGTCTTCTCTCATCAAGTATATCTCCATCTCACACTCGCACATACATACGGTGTACACATGCTTAGTTCCTTGTATACTGTAATAATCAATAGGGGAGGATGGGGGGTTATAGCGGAAAGCCAATGGAGTCAAGTAATTAGGCGGCGTCGAAGGGTGTGGTACGAATAAAAAAGCTCGCTTGGCTCGTAGATTTGTGTGTTCTATCTTTCCTGTCGGGGATTTCTTTTTTCTTTTTTCTTCTTTTTTAGGTTCTCCCTTACTTCTCTTGTCTTCGCTTTCGTCGTGTCGGGTAGGTAGGTAGGAATAATTAGACGAAATGTCTCGGGACCTGACCTGACCTCACCCTCAAACTGGCCTGACGTCTGACTTCCTGACGACAGCTTGCACCAAGTTAGGCTATTTTATACAGTCGCCCCGGCCGTATATAGCATCAAGAGTATATGCAGCCTGAATATAGTGACATTAAACTGGATAATATAACATATGGTTTGTGACTTCGCTATAAGCTGTACATCTCACAATTGCTTGTCTTGGCCATGAAGTCATACTCGCATGATGATATTGGTATGGTTGACGCTACGAGCTTTTCAGTCCTCCTCGGTGTAGAATTGTGATCGAGTCATATCATAACCACCTAAAGCACCCCCTAGAATGACTTTATGATTACTGGTATTACTTAGGATAGCGGCGACCGGTGCAACTCCCGAGGGTACAGTCAACAAATCCCTGGCTATATTTTACAGTTAGGAACCGGAACTTGGCGTGTAGCTTACGGCCTTGTCACGAACGATGTTGCCCCTTAGTGGACGACAAACACACACGCCTCGAGAAGATGTGTGTGTGTGTGTGTGTGTGTGTTGGGGGGGGAGGTGGCTACCGTTGATGAGACAAACGAGCGGGCGGGCGGGCTCTTGCAGGCCTCCCGCGAAGGATAACGTCTAGGGGGGACGGAAACGGGCAAGGGCGTCGGAAGATAACAAGCGCGCATCGCAGCTTGGGAATGTCAAAGACAAGAGCCCGTCCTGCCTTGCTCATAGATCCCATATGCCCTCCTCGGTAAGACTTGCAACTCGCGTGTCTTGGGTTAGGGCTCGTTCGTGTGGCGCTGAAAAATGACCGTCCGGCAGTCGAGTATTACTTAGCAATCGGTCGGCCCAACATTGTTGAGATCGGGCCGCCAACCCCTTTGGTTCCCAAGCGAACTGGATGCTTCAGGGATTTGTTGCTGTAGCACGAGATGGGCACATGAGAGGCAGGAAAAACAAATCAGAGTTCCACACAGAAACCCAGAATGATCGACTACGGCTCGTGCAGTCTCCCCAGATTTCTGGTTCGCGGGATGCAAAGGTATGTTACGTACCCAGAATAAGGCGATCCAGTGATCAAGCCCAGAACTCGGGGTTTGCTGGTCAAGTTGGGCAGCAGAAACGCCTACTCGCTTCTTCCGGCGAGACAAAGACGATTTGGGAGGGTCGGGGGGACACGATGCTGTCGTGTCAGGGTGTCACAGCGATCTGGTACCTCCTCCACCCCAGTGAATCCGATGAGATGGGGGGATAGGCCGCACGAGTAACGTTTTATGTTGTTTGAGACACCTTCAATAATTTCCATGGTACCAGTCTCAGCTAGTCCAACGCTCCTCCGGAACGATTGTGGCAAAGGCTCATGAGCGATGACGCGAATCTAGAACAAAGGAAAGAAATATCCATATTGAGATAGTAAGTTTTAATCGGACCTTTTTTTTTTTTCACTTCTCTTCTTTGAAATCAAGTTACCTATTCTGTCATGTATAATATACATTTTTGAGTAATATATTGTCTCGTTGTGAACTGAACCTTTTTATGCAATACGCTCCTAGTAATAGCAAAGTGACGCCGTGCTGTGGAATAATGCTGACAAAGTCGGGTGAGCGGAGGGGATCATACTGATTACAAGCGAGGCTGAATTGGTGGGAAGTTATTCTCATTAGGCCACTGTACGTCAGGCCAGACATGGCGGATGGCTTCCCAAATGTGGCTACAAGAACGGCGGTTAGTCAGGGGTTATTCAAGAGCTAGAACTGTATTGTAGTGGATAAGACATACTTAACGTAGATGATATTCAGACCCTCCTTCACTTCTTCCGGTACTTCTCTGGCGTCCTTCTCGTTTTGTGCAGGCAGTAGAATTGTCTTAACCCCAGCACGGTAAGCTCCGATCAGCTTCTCCTTGATTCCTCCGACCCTCTTTACATGGCCGGATAGCTGGAACTCTCCCTGTCTTAGGTGTTAGTGTTGCGTCGGCACATGTCTAAGACTGAATTCGTACTTACGGTCATAGCTAACGTTGGCGAGACAGGCCGCCCTGAAAGAAGTGAGATGAGCGCAATTGCCTGAGCCATGCCACTTGACGGGCCGTCCTTTGGCACAGCTCCGGAGGGGCAGTGGACATGTAAACTGCGGTTCCTCATGATATTTTCCGTTGGATCTTGAGTTAGTCCCAGCTCGTAGGCGTGATTCCGTACCCAACTCCTTGCAACCTTGACGCTTTCCTTGAGAACCTCGCCGAGGTTTCCAGTAAGCTCGACACTGCCATCGCCAGGCATGTCTAAGACCTCAATGAAGAGAATACCACCATTGCCACCCGAGCTATAAGCGACCAGACCAGTCACGATCCCTGGCTGAGTATTTTTCTCCGCGATCTCATCTTCAAATTTCTCTATACCTAGAATAGACTCTAGATCCTCAACTGTGAGCTCGGCGCGGTATGTCTCAGGCTGGCCACGATCGTTCGCTTCTACAAACTCGACAGCCTTTGCACGACAAACCGAGCCAATCTCACGCTCAAGATTGCGAACTCCTGACTCACGAGTGTAAGACTCAATTATTTTTGACACTACTTCATCGCTGAACTTGATCTGTTCCTCCGAAAGTCCATTCACCCGAATCTGTTTAGGCACGAGGTGTCGTAAGGCGATATGTCGTTTCTCCATAGTTGTGTAGCCGGAGAATTCAAGGGTCTCCATGCGATCCAGTAGTGGACCTGGAATAGTATCAAGACTGTTTGCGGTAGCGATAAAGAGAACCTTGCTGAGGTCGATGGGTGTATTCACGTAATGATCGTGGAATGAGTGATTCTGTTCAGGATCTAGGACCTCGAGCATTGCTGCTGAAGGATCACCATTGTGGTTCGACATGCCCAGCTTGTCGATCTCGTCCAACAGGAAAACAGGATTTGCAACTCCTACTTTCCTCAATCCTTGCACGATGAGACCTGGCATAGCCGCGACATAGGTCCTTCGATGACCTCGAATCTCTGCCTCATCTCTCACACCGCCGAGAGATATTCGGTGAAACTTGCGACCCAGAGCTGTGGCGATGGATCGAGCAATGCTTGTTTTACCAACGCCCGGTGGCCCGACGAGCAAAAGAATGGGTGCCTTTTCAGCCCGTCTCTTACTCTTCAGCATCTGGACCTTGAGGCCGCTTGCTTTGATCTTCTCTTCCAATTCGGGATCGAGAGGGGTATCCTTATTAGCCGTCTCCTTGTTTGACTCTAGGTCAGCTGCTTCTTGTTCAGCCTCCTTGACTTGCTGATCAACGACCTCATTTGCTGACTGCATCAGTCTAACGATAGTGAGGTAAGATAGTAGTCGCTTTTTGACCTTTTCTATTCCGTAGTGATCATCGTCAAGCTGCCTCCTTGCATTTTCAAGTGTACCAGCGCCAATCGGATCGTCTGTATAAACAGACCAAGGTATTTCTGCCAAGGTCTCGAGATAAGTTCTCACAACTTGATACTCGGCTTGGGCGGGCATCATGTGTTTAAGGCGTTTGAATTCGCGTTCAGCAACCTTGGCAGCTTCGGGGGGCATGTTGGCAGCCTCGATCCTCTTTTCAAGTTCCTGTAGCTCGTCTGCATCTTGCTGGTCTCCTCCTGGGCCTCCACCAAACATATTGCCATTGAGATTAAAACCCGGTGGTGGACCCCCCAGCCCCAGCCCCGGGAGGGGTATCCTCCTGACATTGCGCGGGTTCATCCTTTCCATATCCTCCGGGTCGATATGGATGGGTATGGCCGTGCTAGTCACGGTGGTTACTTTAATGTTCCCTTTGATCTCGTCTACTTGGCGCTCTAATAATTCAATGACCTTTTCCATTCGACCCGACACCTCCACGGCGGCTAGAACCTGAAGCTTCTCCTCGTAAGAAGCCTCAACTACATTCATCATGAAATCGGCAAGTGATCCTCCCTCATTCGGCAGTTTTCTTGCGATGAACTGCTCAAGTCTCCGGGAGAGAAGCGGGTTCAAACCTGCCGATCCACTGGCCAAGAGGAATGCCGATACGCGCAGGTAGGAGACCAGTTCCCGAGAAAGCCGTTTTAGGGTCTTGAAGAGATCCTGGTATGTCTTACTCTCCAGCTGCTCAGACCCGACATTGTCGGCATGAGAGGTGGTCTTAGCTTCGAAGTAAGGCTGCTCCTGGGTGACCTTGTCGATAGACACACGCGACGTGCCTTGCACAAGTAAGTTAAACTCGGCGCCATTTTGTCCTTGGATGCCGGTTATTTTAGCAGACACGCCGTAGCCGTAGATGCGATCTTTTCTAATGTTTCTAGAATTGGCCTCCAACAGCTCTTTATACTTCTCGGGCGACTTCTCTAGCAGGTGCTGGCCCTTGGGACCGAGTAGCGGGGAGCTCAGAGGCACGCAGACAACAGGAACTTGGTCAACTCGTCTCGAGCCCTTGGAGGCACGCGTGTAAACACTAGATATCAGGGCGGGGATATCGGATCGGCTGGCAGATACGGGGATACGGACTATGGAGCCAGGGAACAGGACGCTACCCTTGGCTAAGGGGATCACCGGCATTGTCGCCGACTCGGAGGGGGGCGCCATGTTGCGAGCTAGTGCGGCGCGATGATTAGGTTACTTAATTGATGGATGCGCCGAAGCCAAGGAGAGGGAGAAGACAAGAGGAACAAAGCGAAGCAGGATCGCAATTAAATTATATATATATAAGTAGGCTTTAGTATGCAGAAAAATGTAGAGAAGCTTTGGAATGATCTACGATTTTGATTTGGTAAAAAAAAGGTTGGGTGGCGGAGGAGAAAAAGGACCTCGGGCCAACGAAGCAAAGGCAAAGGAACCAAATAGGAGAAGGAACTGGAAGGTTTTGGCTTGGGTTTGGTTTGGTTGGTGATGGATTGATGTCAGAAGTCAAGCCGAGCTTTGAACCTAGTCCGTTTATAGAATAAAATGTGGGTTCTAGTTGTGTATATCTTGTGGTACGTATATAGTGTAAAACGGGCAGAACGGGGGGTAACTTACCGAGGTTTATAACTAGTACCTATATCAATATTGACTTATTATTATTGTACAACGATAGGTACAAAAAGGTTAACCTATAATGTACTTATTGAAGTTAACAGTAGGTACTAGAACCTCCCCCCGGAACTTCGGCATTTCTCGATATACTTATGCTAGGTAGGTGTGTATAGGTAACCGCCCAAGTCCCTACCTGCAGCGAACACCACTAACCCCACCCTGCGAATTATCGATTTGATTGGGCTATAGCGTAAAGACTGACCGGCGGGAGGCGATAACTTATTAATAGTTGAGTAGGTATATTTAGTCACTTAGACATAGTATATATAATATAGTGACGTGTTAACTACTTTGAGGGGTAACAGCAAGTATTCGCTAAGGTAAAGTTGTTACAAGATGTCATGGACTTATACTTCGTATGTTCTCTTGACGATTTCACATGAAAAAAAAAGGTAGTGGACTACGCTAGGTAGGTAGTACTCCGTAGTAATGTACGTATTATTCCCCTTATCGATATAGTCTTTAGCCGACCGTCATCGCACTCCAGTGCCCACTAAATACACTATGTAGGCACTAAGTAACCCCGCTGTGGCCAAACCGCCCGGCTGCCTATTCTTCTTTTAGCATCAATTAAAATCCCAAGTCGCGTCAAACTGCTTCCTCTTCACGCGTTTTGCCTTTGCCCAAAGTGCCCGACTACTCACTCTTCACAAGCATTCCATCAGTCATCCTCACTGTTGCCAACACGTGTATATAAACCCGTGACCATGAACTGTACGCACCGCACCTCCGTGTCTCGGTTAGCTCAGCTGACTGGCTAATATACCCGTATATGCTAACCAATACTGGGAACAAACAGCATACTTCGGCGGGGGCGAAGATGGCGGTGGGTTCGTCGGCGGATCTCAGGGCGGGAGTCAGACGGCAAGGGTGTGTATAACCTCTCTTTCTCCCTTTCTCTACCATGCCTCCACCCCTTTAATCTGCCTTTTTACTTTGCCCTGCGTTACCTAATTATATATACTATGCTATGCACAAGCTGACCCAATGTGACCCAATCCATCCCTACAGCCTATCAACGACGAGTCTCTCCGGCCGGTGACGATCAAGCAGCTCATCGACGCCGAGCAGGCCTTTGGCGATGCGCCGTTCCGCATCGACGGCGTCGAGATCAAGCAGGTCACGCTGGTCGGCATGGTGCGGCAGATCAGCCCGCAGACCACCAACATCACGTACCGCCTGGACGACGGCACGGGCATCATCGAGGTGAAGCAGTGGCTGGACGCGGACAAGCAGGATGACAGCAGCCGCCGCACCTTCCGGGAGGAGGAGTACGTGCGGGTCTGGGGCCGCCTCAAGAGCTACGGCAACAAGCGCCACGTCGGCGCCCACGTCATCAAGCCCGTCGCCGACATCAACGAGGTCAACTACCACATGCTCGAGTGCACGTACGTGCACCTCTTCTTCACCAAGGGGGACCCCGCCGCTGCCGCCGGGGGCGGTGGTGCCGCTGGCGGCGATGAGGATAGCATGTTTGTGGACGGCGGCTACGGCGCGAATGCCGACGATAAGACGCGGGGCTACTCGGCCAAGGCCAAGAAGATGTATAACCACCTCAACAATTCGATAGGAAACAACGAAGGAACCAACATGCACGTTATCGCCCAAGAAACGGGCATGTCGATCCAGGACGTTATGGCGGCGGCTGAGGAGCTGCTCGGTCACGGAGCTATCTACACTACTCTAGACGATGAGACATTCGCCATTCTAGACTGCTATTGATAAAATTCGAGTGGGAAAAAAAACTTCACTCGACGTTGAAAAATTAGCAGCAGATAAAGACAGATAGCCGCGCCAGAAAAAAAGAGACCAGCAGCTGGGGAATCGGAAAAGGAGGCTAAGGATAATCACGGCTGGCGTTGGCTTGGAGCATAAGACAACTACATTTTATACAAGTTGTGATAAGGGGGAAAAAGAAATGTAGTGGATGATGTGAGAGATAACGAATGTAATGGTACTAAAATAGCTACCTAAAACTACCTAAGCTACATTGATAAAGTGTAGAGAACAAAATGAATAACAAAATACCCAAATTTTTACATGATTTTCCTGGACAAGCATAACCTAAGATAACTAGATCGAAAGGGCGCAGTTGGTGTCTCTGCTAATTTGTCGAGTGAATTGGGAGAACTGGCGTCAGTCGGATCTAGCCATCAAAAGGCCAATAACTTCCCCCTCAGGAATATAGAAGGGAAATAATAATAAACAAACAGTCTCGTTAATAACCTAGCGGCCTACGCGAACTATCATCTGCCGGTAGACGAAAGGAGTGTGTACGTCAAAATCAAATTACCCTAGGGTTATCAAGGTGAGCGAACAACCAAACGGGTGTGAGAGGAGAATGAGAGTAAGGTGAGTTAAGCAAGCACCACAAAGTGAAGCAGCTTACAAGAAAAGAAGGAGGGAGGGCGTGTGTGCAATCATGAATAAAATATGAGAAACACACAGCCAAGAAACAAGACACCAGAAGAAAACTAGAAGCCAAAAAAAAAAAAAAATCAAGAAATTAAATCAAGAACCTGTGTTTGTTTGTATTCCTCTTCCCCGTTCTGTTCGATTGTGTTCCACACAACACATACATAAAATATCATCGTGCCATCGTGAGCAGTCGTCTCCCCTGGAGAAGGGGGTTGGTCGTTTGGTTTATTAGTACCGGCTCGAACCTAACATAGAAACGGAAAGAGACGGCGACGAGGGCATAACAGCAATAACATTAGCAACATAGTCAGCTGCTGCTTATCTACGTTGTCATCCTTGCGGTTGTGGGGTCGTGGTTGTTGTTGCAGCTTATCTTGTATGTGTATGTGTGTAATTCTTTTGGAAGGTCTTCACTTCTTCCTCATCCCGCTGTTGAGCTTGATGGGGATTGAGTGTGCAAGCACCTTCTGAGGTTCTCGGACCATGATGGTGAGGCGTACCGGCGACGAGGTAGACGAAGTCGGGGACGAAGGCGGAGACGAAGAAGACTCTTCGTCGAGGCCGATGTAGATGTCTTTCTTAATCTCAAACCCGAACTTCTTGTAGTAGTTCGTGTTACTCCCCGAGCTCGATTCAAGGTACATAGGTCGGCCCTCGGCGTCAGCCTGTGGGTTGCAGGTTAGATATCATCTAAACGTAGTAGTTGCTGCCAATAGACTACTATCACGTACCTTGGCCGTCATGTGCTCGATAAGCTTCCTCGCATAGCCTCGTCGCTGTCCAGAGGGCTTGGTGCCTAGGTACACTAGGTAGTAGCAGTCGTCGTCCCTATCGCCCATGACCTCATGCTTGGTGTCGTGCAGCTGGGGCAGCAACTCGGAGTAGTAGCGCCTGCGACCTTCGGCGGAAAGCTGATAGTAAAGTCTCCACATACCACTACGGATGATAGTCAGCCAGTCATCAGCTTCCTGACCTGGTGGCATCCTATCGGAGGTGACAACAAGAAGTCCAGTGTTAGCTTATGTAATCAAGTATCTCTGGTGGTTTTCTTTTAGATGGAAGTGATCTATGGGTTGGCCGTTTTGGTATAAACAGAAAAGGGGAAAGGGGGGAAAGGAGAAAAAGGGGGAAGGGGTGGAGGGAGGAAGAGGGGGCAGCTCACCATAGCGCCACGCCTTCATAGTCCGGTCCAATGGTCGTGACGACACCCTTATAGCAGTGAGCGGCTACGATATAGTTGAATATATCGACGTGTAGCCGCCACTTAGTCTCGTCATCGTAGCCGACCATGTCATCCGCATCGAGGAGATACTGTGCCAACTCATCAGTAGCAAAGGCCTGCGCCAGCGATAGCGCAGCTTCCTTGTACTCCGAGATACCGATAGCACGGACTTGCCCACCCCATTTCTCTGGGATGAGCGAGCGCTTCTCATTCTTCAACTCAACAAAGGTAACACTGTTGTTGCTTACGTGCTCCATGTTGTCGGTGGCTGCGGCCTGACTATGTACGTTGAACACCACGATTAGCTCCAGATGTCTTTGGTGATAAGACTACCTAGGTAGTTACGGGGTCGACGCAAACACACCACTCACTTTACGAATTACTCCAATTAATATTTTGTATACTATCTCCTGTATGAACTCTTGAAAGTTGAGTTCTAGAGATAGGCATAAATCTATTTGGGTGCGATAGGCAGTTGAGACTCGTACGTAGGTCAACAGACATCAATGTAGGCTTGCCGGGGGTGACGTGCTAAGAAGTTGAAGATATTGTTTTAATGATTTGAAGGGGGAGAGTAATGATAGATAGTAATGGAAGTGTGCTAGTAAAATTACTTCTTATGAAGGTGAGGAACTGTATCAAAGACTTCAATGAGGATGTTGGGAAAAGGTTAGTTTTCTGGGGGAGGTTTTTTTTTTTTTTGGATTGAGATAGATAATGTGTTGTTGAAGATGATAAGTCAAGCGTAGCAACAAGAAGCAGAGCCGTCTTGAAAGTAACTAATCCCAGTTGGTGGGGATTGTATTGCTATGCAAGAGCAACCAGCGTAACTTGTTCCTTTCACTACTCGGTTTAAAGAGAATTCTTGTATGTAGCCTAGAGTGAAAGATAGACAAGAGAAGAAGAAGAAACAAGGGGGGAGTCAATTTCTGGGGGACTACTTAAAGAGCTAAAGTTGACGGGAACTTGGTGCTTGTACAAGGCCAAGCTAGCACAGTGTTTGATTACCGAGTAGGGAAAGCCTAAAAGGTGTACATCAGAGTAAAAAAAAAACGAAAAAAAGAAAAAAAAAAAGGTTACTCTGCGTGGGATGAGATGCAGTTGGGCCAAGTGGAGTGGTAAGCCTAAGCCGCAGAGAGACATCCTTTAACAAGAGAAATGCTTGTTTGACACCACTAATGCTGCTACAAACTAGGAAGTGGTGCGTATCGGGCTACTTCATTGGCTGTTCCATTGGCTTATACGGTAATCTAAACGGATAACCATCAGGGAACGCCTGTGCGTAGGTATTACAGTATTACGCTCACCATCACTTGTGATACGTAGATATGTCAGAAATACGTAGGTAGGCATACTAAAGTCATGTAGGTAACCACAGTGCGTCAGACCCAACTTATCGGGAACTGGGTTGCTGGGTAGTGTAAAGTTCAGACTGCCCGGGAACAAGAAAGAGTATGTAACCACCAAATGCAAGTGTATGTATAATGTAGACAAGGGGGGGAGCCCAGAGCAAGGGTGTGGGACCTATCAAGGAGGGTAAGTCGTCCCCGAATACCTACTAGGTTAGGTATACCAGGTATGAGGCTAGAGGCTAAGAGCGGTTAAGCGTGGCCGAGGTGGGGATGGTGAGCCATCATACATGGCTCTCTGTATCTATACGCCCAATCATTGTAATTGTAACACCTCTTATTCACAAGAACGTCTTCTCCGGTCTAGGTTGACCCTATGGCCCTGCCCTCCCCCCCCTCAAGGTGCTAAGGTGCTGGTGCTGGCCGGCTGCAGCTTACTGGGTCAGATGATGGTTATACTTTGGCCTTAGAAATGCCATGACCATCCATGTGGTTGCTTGCCACTGCACATTTCGGCCTAGTGCCGTCAAACACCGGACGGTGCTCCGTGTTATCACAACCTCTAATCGGCACTGCGACCAGCCAGCTCTAGGGCCACCTGAACACACCATTGACTACTTAAACCCGCCCGGATGGACCGTTCCACTGCAGCGTAGACCCGAGAGCTTTCCTGGATAGATGATGGAACGCCTCGTCAATCTGGCATGAAATGTGTCCCAATCTCAAGAGGCGAGCGCTCGCTTACTCTTCTGGGGAACTTCGGTAATATTTTGGCGTAATGTAGTATCAACAGGGATATATATGTATGGCTGAATTTCGTACTGAAAAAGGGGGGGTTGCTGCGCGTGGGGGGATATCTAACACTCTGTCGCCGACCACTGCTAAACCGCAGTTTCTTTCTAGTTCTAACTCGCCGATCCGTCTATTCCGATCGGCCTACGCCCTCCTCCTGCTCCTCCTTCTCCTTTCCCCTCTCAAACTGCGTAGTTGTTGCATTTCTCTACATGCGCTTGATCTCCTCATCATTCATGTACGTCTCTAGGCCCGAATCGAGGTGCTCCCACCATTCAAAAAGCATCGATTCGCAAATGAGCTTGAACCAAGGGGTAAACTTAAGCGACGGATCGGTAAACAGCTTCTTTAGCTCCTCGGGCGTTACGTATTTCGTGTCTTTTACTTCATTGGGGTTGACATCCAGGTCGACATTGGCCTTGATGAAGAGAATGTAGTCAACTGTAAGGGCCGTTGTCAGTACGAACGAGCGGAGGGCAGTTCTTCCAAGCTACACGTTTGCTTACTCTCATGCTCGCCCCATTTGCCGTCGCTGGGCGCCTTGTAGTGGATGCGCGTCAAGAAATGGAAATCCTCAAGAGGTACTTGCTCCTTCTTGATGCCCAGTTCGTGCTCCAGCTTTCGCTGGGCGGCACGCTTGACACCCATGATTGAATCAGGCAAGTTAGAGCCCGTCTCGCCAGGAATTCCTAAAGGGTGAGAGCAGCACGTATTTGTCCACATGTCAGGGAAGGTGATCTTCTCGGAAGCACGCTGCTGGAGGAGCAACTGGTTCTGATCGTTGAACAGGAAGCAAGAGAAGGCCCGATGAAGCAAACCCTTGTCGATGTTGGTCATTAGATGACCTATGGAGGTCAGTTAGCGTTCGGGTGGCCACCGCCGGGCTGTAACTTATAACCTATAGGTATAACCTACAGAGTTTCTTGCTTGCAGTGCCGATTGGCTTGTCGTCGTTGTCTAGGACGATGCACACCTCGTCCATCAACCGGATCTGTTCCTCGTCATGGCCCTCTAGCTCTGCCGAGCTGGTATCGATGTCAGGGAAAAGCCTGAGGATAGTCTCTGCTGAAGGCGCAGCCTGTGTGACAGTTGTCGTAGAAGCCATGATTGCTGTGTTCCTCAATGTTCTTGGCAGTTGTGGTGTGGTAGAGAAGAAGAGGAAGTGCGTTCCGGGCACGTAAGTGAAATAGAACAAACAATGGTATTGGCAAAATTATAGTTCCAAGCTTGCTAACAATGCAAAAGGCAAAAGGCGGTCCAGGAAATATTGGCTCCGTACGGAGTATTTCTTTAACGGGGACAGCTCCCTACCGTCAACAAGCACGGGCCACCCGTCTTGAGATAAGGCTTTGACTGAATTATATATCGAGTTCAGTATGCGGGGTAATATCCGTATCGGGGTTCACTTATAAGAGTAACTCCGAGGGATAGATTCTGAGGATTATGTGATACATATACTTACCTAGGTACCGAATACCTATAATTAGGAAAGAATCATAGGAATCATACATGCCAGTCTTGCGTGGTACCTACTTAATGTACTTAGGTATAGTATTTTGTTCCTGTCTGTATATTAGTAGGTACATACTAATGGAGGACTATGATGTCACTGTTGATGTACTCAATGAAACATATCGTCGTACCTTGATATAATAAGGAGGTATAATGGTCTATATTTAGGAGTTCCCGAAATCCTCTAGTAACTTGAAATGCCTACATGCAAAACCAAATATAAAATAAATAATAGCACGAGTTCGTCAATCAGTTCCGATAAACTCCTTTTCCGAACACCGGCTCTTTTTATACTTACTATGTTAAATACTCCATCCCGATATTACAATCATTTATTCTCCCATTTCGGTGTCTTCTGCTTACATACTTCCCCGATCGGTGTTCGTAAGCCAATCATGTGCCCAGCCTCTGTAATACCTACCTAGGTACATAGGCACCCGGGCGTCTATAAGTAAGTATTCAACTTTTTTATCGCCATATTCAGCCAGCCATATTTCGACTCTCGGCTTCATGCACTACTTTATCCCAATCGGACACGTAGATATACCAATATTCAACGGAGGCGACCCTAACGGAACAGTGGTTAGTAACGGATATGATATAAACTAAACAAAATAGACTCAACCGGCCTCCGTATCGTGATACTTACAGTACCAAGCCTATAGTCGTCCCCAAATGTAAGCCCACGAGATTCAATCCTAGTGGAAATGCAGCTACGAATGCGATCGGCAAGGCTACGAGGTAATATGCCAATATGTTCGCATATCCACCAAATGATTGTTTACCGATCCCACGGAGAAGGCCGTGAGCTACCACTGCCAAGCCATCGAAAATCTGCATGACGGCACATAACGGCAAGACTGTTGCCACAATCGAAATGACTTCTTGGTCATCTGTGAATAAATGAGGGAGCTTAAACCGCAAGCTAGCGAGCATCGTCAAGTTGAATAATCCGATTAAACATCCAGCGAAGAATGCCTATTTTTGAGGAGTTTAATATGTTAGCCTCGATCAAAGACACAAATTCCTAATGCCCCCCCCTCCCCCCCCCCCTTTTTTTTTTTTTGCGAATTTCCTAAACGAAAAAAACTTACCACTTTTGCAGATGTCTTAGCTGCACCCACAAGCTTTGCCCCAATCAAGTTGGCAACTCGTGTTGATGCGGCGACTGATACAGGGAAAGGAACCATGTATGTCGTCGAGGTTATAGTGACTAGGATACTCTGTGCAGCTAGATATGATGTCCCAAGACGGCTTGATACTAACGTTAGAATTTCAAAAGCAAGCCATTCTGCCTCTACCATGATCATTCCCGGTAATGCAAGCCATATCATAGGACCTAATGCAGTGTCAGTTATTGTCAAATCAGAGAAATAAGCAAATACTTACCCCAGTTCGAAAGCGCCCGCTTCGTGAAACCTCCCCAGCACTGTGAGCCGTCTACAAAACAGACATACAGAAGCAAGAGTACTGGCATCAAATTCTGTGTGAATGCGACAGCTATAGGAGCGCCGATGAACCCAAATTCGAAATGCCATACAAGGAGCCAGTTGACAAATATGTTTATCGGCGCAGCGATCAGCAGGACGTAAGTTGTTGCCTGGAAGAGACCCTGCGACTGAACGAACCGTTTGCCGCTCTCGAAGGCGGCAAACCCGGGCACACCTATAATCACGACGCGGAGGTAGAGACCAGCAAGCTCGGCGGAACGCGGCTCAAGGACAATCAGCCGGAGTATATCTTCAGCGAAGAAAAATAGTATGGCAACGGGAAGTGTCAATAGCCATAAGAAGTACGTCATTCGCTGCAGTTGCAAGCCCACGAGATGCTTGTGGCCTGACCCATAAGCTTGTGAACAGAGGGTGTCTAAGCTGGTAGCAAGGCCCTGCATAGGGGCAAAGCAGCAGATATTTGCCGTCATCGTTCCCACTATGTCTCAGTTTTAGCACGAGGAGTGGCTGAAAAAAAAAAAAAGGGGGGGGGGGGACTGTGAATATTCTAACTCACAGCTTACTGCACCAAGCTCAATTTTGCCAATCCGACCAACTGTGAATATACTAGCGATGTTGATGCTGTATTGCAATAGAAAAGTTATGATCAAAGACCGCGAATATGTTGCAATGGTCTTGGTTTCTCTTCGCCACGTAGTCTCTATGGCTCCAGAAGCCACAGCTGCCTCCCATTGCGCATTTAGATGCTCTCCATCCAGCACCGAGGGGTGGTCCGCGTTGGCTAACAGAGGCGAATACTCAGAAGGTCCGATGGTGATCCTGGGCACTTCCTCATCGCCTGGGCTTTTCCGAACTTTGGTGCTGAAGAGTCTCCGGTACAGCACCGACCAAAACCCCCGCCTTTCTTCCGGAGCATGCTTGGGCGGGATGAGGTGATTGTCTCGCAACAGACTGCGTTCGGCATCTCGCGACTTTTTTCTTTCCTCTCTCGTGAGCACGGGCTCATTTATCACTTCGGGCAGCATACTCGGTCGCCTATAATCATAGGCAACGCCGCTTGGCTGCTTGTAAAGGACGGGACCGCCATCGGAGCTGTTGTCAGATCCTTCCCCATCTAGGAAATCATCGTCGGCCACCACCTCGTCCTCCGAGTCCTCCGCGATGTCTCTAGCCAATATCTCCTGGGCGATCGGTGACCCAGAAGCAAAGGACGAAGCAAGATTCCAGCCGGAGGTTTTCCTCGACGGTATAGACTTTGCGCTACTCATAGCTGCGATTATACAGGCCAGGTGGATGCTTTGAAGATGGAGAGCTCACAGGGGGGAGGATATATATAAGGAGCAGAAATACGCTTCGATTTAGATATAATAACGGCGATCCGGCAGAGATATGGGTTAAGACACAAGCTCAGACCCCAGCGCCCGGCTTCCACAATTATGTGGAACTAAAAGAAAAGCAATTGAAGGACTATCTATTCTAGTCTCTCCTCGACCTGTTGTTTATATGTATAGTAAGACACCGGCGGGCCCCGCGATAGTATACCCGCCACCCAAATTCCCTGCGCTGTCAGACCAGATCGTCCACTATTGCCGGGGCGATGTGAGGAGATTGAGTAAGTGAAATCCTGACCTAGACTGGTCTACCACTTGTCCTCAGTTCGGAGGTTGGCATTAGCGTAAAGCGGACGTGCTTCAGTACGCAGGGGGGGTACCAACCTATCTGGGGAATCCAGATTGTGAGTCAAAAGCGACTGTCAAGTATCGTAACAAAAAAAAAAAAGGAGAAAATAAAAAGAGATAGGTAGAATCACGACGGAGGAGAGGGTCTTCCTTCACACACCAACACTAACATTCTTTTTTGTTTCCTTCTATTCTTGTTGGTTGGATGTTATTGTTTTCAGTGGACCCTGACGGCTGAACCTTCTCAAATAGGCGGATCAGCTGCAGGCAAATCTTCAACCATGATACTACTATATCAACACTTCGAGCCTAGCCTATAGGTAGTCTTGGTAGCTATCGTGAACTAGCGTGGTTTGAGCCTCAAGGCAACATTGAAGGGGGCGAATACTCCCAAGGGGGCGGACTCAACAGTAAAATCTTAAAAGTATAAACTGCATGTCTGGATTTCATGCAATTGGGTATAATGGATCTGGGTACGCAAGCCACATAGATCTAATCTCTTCCTTTCCCTCTCTCTATTTCTGTTTTTGGTCTATGAGGTTTCAACATAAGCACCTTAAGAATTTATAAACCAGCCATGTAGAGTAGTTACCACAAGCTGAAACTTGGACATGACTTAGACAAGTAAGTCTAAATGTCAGACTAGTGGGTGTGAGAGGAAAAGGGCTTGAAAAGGGCTTGAAAAGGGGCTTGGCTGTCCTCGAGACAAGCAAGTCCGATATCGCGGATGCCAATTAGAAGAGGCGAAAGACAATAAAAACATACATTGCGAGCCATATCCGATGGTGGGAGATATGGAACATGCAAGAGAAAGTATGTATACTAGTTAAGTATATAAAGCACTATGTATATGATTTGCATGGAACGCGTATATGCTTGCGTGAAACTAATGTATCCTGCCCGCCTGCAAGAGCCATCAGGGATAGGGATGTGGGAAGAGAAAAGGGTTGTACGAATGTGGGGTTTAGCAGCTCGTGCTCCATACAGTTATCTCTAACGGAGCACAAGGATGACCAAAACGGTGCACCGTATTGCATCATTAGTCTTACAATACGGACGACAACGTATGTATCTGCAAGATGGCTAGCTGCATCAAGACCGAACGCCGCAGCTGATTAGCCCATGTATCTAAACTATCGACCCATCTTTTCGTCTTTCCATCTTTTGAGCCGCCTCTTTTGCCTTTCCACACACTTCCCGTCACATTCCACATCCATATTCACACCCGCGTATCCGGACATACGTAGTGTGCGTAAACCAAGCCCCTCGGGTTGCCGGAAAGACTTTGGTTTCCCTATCAATGCTAATTAGTTCCTACGTGCAGCATGCCACCTTTGATATCTGGAACCTACTAGTTGCATATACCTATCTACCTATACTATCTATACCTAGGTACAACGCGTACTGTTCAATATTCATAGAAAAGTCGGGGGAATTACTGTATCAACCATGCCGGAACCACAAACCGATATAGAAACCAACTATGTTAACCCTAGTGAAAGAGAGGAAGCCTCATGTCTTGGCGCGCTCTCTTACTCGGAGCTCCGCCGGCCTGTCGAAGTTGGTGACTTCGGGTCCGGGTTCACCGGCAAGAACACGTTCTGGACATGGCCGTTTTTGGGTCCGCTGCTCTTCGAGAATGAAAGTAGCGACGCGCGGGATCACTGCGCGAACGAACGAAGTGAGTATAGTTAGTATATATTATATATGCAGTATAGGCAATCGGTCTTTTTTTTTTTTTTTTTTCTCTAAGAGAGACATATGAGAGCAAAATCTACATTGTAATGCCCAAGTACCCAGATAATGACGGATCTCAGGATCTTCCAAAAGTTACTTACTAAAACGAATGAATATAGCTTTCCTCTCCTACCTCCGCCTCTCCGTCTACATGGCCGTTGTCGCCATCGCCATTGTGCTATCATTTCATCTTAAGGATCGTCCGAGCCCACTTGAGCTTCGCATGGCTATTCCTCTAGGCATTATCTTCTGGCTCCTGTCCGTTGCATGTCTTGTCGTCGGACTCGGGAACTACATAAGTGAGTATCTCATCCCCTGATTTCCCCTCCTTTCCTCTCCCCCTCCCCCCTTCATGCCAACCCACCCCGGCCTTTCTCCCCCACGGGGTTGGCATGTTTTGCTTAGATAACGCCATCCCCCCAAGTGGCCATGAATTACATGTGATCGCACAAACATCCGCAACTTAATGGACTAGGTTAACTAACTATGACATCTACCCCCTTTCGCTCTGATAGAGACCGTCAATAAGTATAGTAGGAAAGCGGCAATTGTACAGACAGGATGGAGGACGCAGTCGGTAAGTTCAACATCATTTCCATCACCTAATCATTATTATACGCCATTCTGCATTTCAGCCAACCCCCCACACATCTCCCGAGCTATGTACCCCACGAATATTTATTATACCTATTACAAATAGACAAGGAGAGGACCGGAGTTGGGAAAAGAGAAGAAAAACCACTTCATAGGCTGACATCTCCGGGGGTGCACCTTGCACTCCTCGTATCAACCCTAGATTATGTCCCTGATCGCCTTATCTATCGTAGGCACCTGCGTGATTCTATTGGTGATCGAGAAAGCGGGAGAGGAGGGCGAAGCCTGAGTATTAGGGATGCAGGTCAAGTATGCATGTTTCGAGAGAAGAAAAACGAAATAAGTCACATCACAACTTAGGATTCAGGCGTTTTAACAGAGAAAGATGAGATACCTAAGCGGTGGGGAAAAGGGAAACGATACTAGGTGAATTTCTCAATATACACAGATAACTTACGAACCTAATGTATTACGTTGTATGACGAATTTACTAAAGACATTCAAAAAGGGAGGAGGACGGAAATGAAAAGAGGAAAAAAAAAACACATTCGCATTGATATACGCATACTATGCGCTTAGAACCCCTAATGGATAATAAAGAGCCATTCATATGATATCCCATGGATCCTCATAACTCCTGAAAATGCCTACCACCACCCCCATTTACCACTGCCAAATCTGCTCAGATGAAGCTCTCACCACAGAGTACAGAGTAACCTATTCCACGCCACAGAACAGATCTGCCGCCAAGATATCCTCCTTCTTATCCTCCTTCTTTTTCCGCTGCTCCTCGCTAGATGCAGCATCGCAGCCGCCCACCTTCGTCCTGAATTCCGTCGCGTACTGCTCAGCGAGGGACTTCAGCTCCTCCGCGTCCGTCGGCTGCCCATCCCACGTCACCAGGGGCAGGTCCCCGAACGGGCGGAGGTTCCCGCCATTGGGCAGGCTCTCCAGCAGGGCCACGGGGGCGAGTGGGATTTCCGAGCCCGACTGGATGCGCTGCCTGACCGCCTCGGCCTCCTCGTCGTCCGCGTCGTCCGACAGGAGCGGCGGCTTGGGCTTCTCGTCGTCGGCGTACTCCTCGGGGTAGTGGTACAGCTCGTTGTGGACCGTGGCGAGGTTCTGCGCCATGTCCTCGCCGGGGTAGAGCATCCAGTATCCCCGCGCCCGGCATAGCCTGAGGGCGTGCTCTAGCCAGGACGAGTGCTTCGTGCTCACGAGCTTTTCGGATAAGAGAGCTAGCGTGTCCCCTGCGTCTCTCTTGGCTGCTAAGGACCTAGAGACGAGGTCGTGTAATTCTACCCACTTCTCGCCTATAAATAGTACTGCGTTGCTAGTGGGTGCTTGCCATAGAAAAGGAGTCGATATTTCGACTTCGTTACCTTCCTCGGCACTCGAGGGCTTCAGCATGGTAGGGGGAGAAAAAGGCTCCTTGCCATCCAGTAATTGAGCTGGCTGGTCTAAACTTATACCAAAAAGTCGGTGGGCCCATTGTTGGTACGTGGAAACCGTCGAGTATCGATACTCGAGGAGAGAATATTTCAGATCTGGGAAAACACTTAGCACATTAAAGTTCCGGTGGTCAAGGTCAAGATCGTCTTACAATGAAAGAAATTAGGTGACAACTCGGCCCGCGGTGAAAGTATCAACACATGAGAGTGTTGTGGGTGTGCCGGCCAAAATGATTCTAGGAATCGGATGGAGCTTTCCTCCTCGGTCATCCTCTGATCAGGAATTCGATGTCGAAGAGTGAGATAGCGAGCATGAGTAGGATTATTGACATGGCTAGGGGGCCACAAGAATGATTCAAGAAATTGCTTGGTCGGCGGATCCACATCATGAGGAAGTTCAATAGTCAGATGCGGAACAGAGCTCGAGGGATAATCGGCAGCATTCAGGGACTTTAGTAATCTGATCAAGCTTCCTGAGGACCCCGGCTGAGCCTGGACTATAATGTCGATTTGATTCTTATCCCACACTAATTCTCTAGTTAGCCTGATTAGGGGGCTACTGAGAACGGATCACCTTACTACGCAAAGCTGCGCTGTCAAGCTTTGTCATCCATGTGAGTGACCTGGTGGATTTCTGGGGCAACTCGATGAGGGTACTCTGGGTTGCTTTCGAATGATGCCGTGAAGCCCTCGAGAAATACAACTCTTCATCGTCCGAGCCGTCTACAATGATTGCTTGGGGGTGCATGTATATGTTTATATGATCTAGAAGGCACATGTATGAGTACAATGATGCTTCAAAAGGGGCTGTCAATCTACGTACGAAAGGCTCTAAACACAGCATGCTCCATTCTTTCGTCTATGGAGATGGAGGCATAGTCGGGACGGGCATCTTAAAGACAAATTAGCAAGCGCACACTCGTCTCCTGGGTCCTCACTGGGTTCGCACCGTGGAAAATCACTTGACAGTGGTCACTAATGCCATTGATACTTCGTAGTTCGGAGAATTGGATATCACTTCGACTCATTAAGGCAAAATGGACGTAGCTCTTCAGTTCGGATGCCATTTGGCAAGCGACTGGCAACAAGGTAGCGGCACTCTTGAGGCTCGAAACTGCAAATAGGACATTACGGTTGATCACCATGGATCCCCGGGTACCCGTGATGGCATGTAATGTAGGTGCCAAATCGGGGAACTTGACGGGCCCATTGAAGGTGCGTTCCACGCCTGGCCCTTGAGTCCGGGGCGGGGAGGATTCCCTGGTAGGAGGACGTACTCGCGGCACGTTCGCAGGAGATTCGGAGTAGGCATAATTGGGACGGCGCATGCGCGCGTCCGGGCCTAGGACAGGTATGTTTTTGAAGAAGACGAAGAGGAGAACTGCGGCAAGAAGCGCAAGCCCTATTCGCTTGAGAGACCGTCTCGGAGGGACCCGGGCTGGGTGCCAGTTCGGAGGGCGCAAGCTATTCTTGACCGTTCTGTGGTCGTCGTCCTTCTTGCCTAACTCCTCATCGTTCATGAAGAATCGGCGCATCTTCCCCCCATCCGGATAATAAGAGTTATTCTCTAGGGCTATCTGCGACTAGGTAGATGACTAAAGGTAAGTGTTATTACTATCAGTAGTAAGGTGTAATTGGTGATGATGGTGTTGTTGTCTAGCTGCTGTCTCTGTCTTCCCAGAATATGCGCCGAAATGACTTCACCTTACATGTTGCAACGGTAGAAGAGAGTTTGGTGATGAGTGAAGCTGTCGCGAACCCAGCGCAAAGGTAGCAGCAATATTAAGTTAGCTAACGGTTAGTAGATAAGTTAGTAGACAAGTAGCAAAGGGATAGGTACTAGTAGGTGGTAGTGTAATTTTGTAGATGTAGATGTAGATGAAGCTTTCGGCTTCGGAAGGGACGCAAGGGGACGATCAGTTAAGTACTAAGGTACTACTTACTATAAACCCGGCATAAACCTACAGTACCCTAACCTATGTAAGTAGGTAGGCATAGGCACGGTACTCACTACTTAGGTAGTTAGTGCTTGATCCACTGTGATGTAAGCAAGAAGCTTTTTAAAAGTATGCGATCCTTGACGAAGAAACGTGTTATGTTGCACGACCTTTTTTCTTTTTCTTTCTTTCTTTTTTTTCTTCTTTTTTTTCCTGGCTCTTACATGGAGCATGTTTTTTAGCCGACAAACAAGGTTCGAGTTTAGGTAGGTGCCCGTCAGTCCTGAAAGTATCTCGTATGCCTCTGCAGCATAATAGTGGGTGAATTGGGATTGGTAGATCTTAGCTTATAAGAACCCCACATTGCCCCCCCTCTATATACAGCGCTATGTGCATACACCATAGAGCATATACTACCTACTTGGGTAAAGTGGGGTCAGATTTTGCTTGGTCCAAGAACCAAGTGTAAGGTTAAATTTTTCTACACACATTGAATTCGATATCGATTTTATTTCTTGCTACTCCTACTAGGTAGACGTATCTTGAACTTGGAATTTAAACCTACAACCAAAGAATCATACCAAATCATACCAAAGAAAACGAGGAAATCCAAGATCGGCCATGGGCAAATCACGACGAAACAGAGCCAAGGGAGGTCAACGCTCCAACCCCATCTCAAAGCCGGTCAAACCACCCTCTGACCCAGAGCTGGCCGCCCTTCGAGAAAAGAGCATCTTGCCTGTGGTGAGGGACCTTCAGAGCACTGACCCAAAGGCTCGGTCCGCAGCTGCAGCCGCCATCGCCAACATAATACAAGACACAAGATGCCGGAAATTGCTTTTAAGAGAGCAGATTGTCCATATCCTTCTCAATGAGACCTTAACCGATGCGAGTCTAGAGAGCCGTGCTGCCGGTTGGGAGATTCTTCGCATTCTCACTGCCGAAGAGGAGCCTGATTTCTGTGTTCACTTATATCGGATAGATGTCCTAACCGCAGCCCAGCATGCTTGCGCTAAGGTGAGATTCAACTTTTCTTAATATAAATTCGCAAATCACACGTCATGTTGTGTTAACTCAAGTTCAATAGGTTACTGAAGCTCTCACTTCATCAGGTTCTGCATTTACTAAAAGGAACAAAGCTGAACAGGGTTTCATCTGGAGTATAGCTGAGTCTCTCACTTCAATTCTAGCAGCCATAGCCGAAGCCCAGGATCAGGCACTGGGTGCTGTCGTGGAAAACGAACACATCGTACGGCTTCTCTTTGCCCTCGTATCTACGGACTTGACAACTGCCGATGTTCTCAACAGTGCTTTATCGTGCATGATCACTTTAACAGAAGACAACCAGCTGTTTTCCGAGACTATTTTGGCCGATGATAACACAAAATGTTATAAGCACCTTGTCTCTTTCAGGGGCAGCGATGGTTATAAAGCAGTCCTGTCTTGCGCTATCCTGCATAACATCTTTTCTGTCATGCAATGGAATGACCAAAACCCTGGGAAGGATAACGCCTGTGATGCCGTTCTTGTCCCCACACTCTCTCAGGTCTTGGAGCACACTGAGTTAAGCAATGGAGCGACGAATGGTCACAGCCCATCGAACCCAACGGCTGCTCTTCAACTGGCCCTTGAGGTTCTAGCATCAATAGGCACCACTCTCCAAGAAACATTAGAGAAAGGTAGCCGACCGAAAGCACAGGCGCGGGCTGGTGCCAATGATAAAGATGTTACCATGGACGCTGATGACGAACAAATTTCCGATGATGATGAGGATGATAAGCTGGAGGATGAAGATGATGAAATGGATGAAGGTGAACTGGAAGCTGACATGGATATGGTTACTGGCGCGGACGACGATACGAACGAACTATCGGGTATCGATGATTTGCCCACGTTACGGGAGTTAGTTCAACGAGCGATCCCGCAAGTTATACAAATCTCCCGCATTAGTAACGTCAATGATGAGACATCAACCCTCATCCGAGTACACGCTTTGACGACTCTCAATAACATTGCCTGGACTGTTAGCTGCATTGACTTCACTGAACGATCGAATGCGGCTATCCTTCGTGCTTGGAAGCCGGTTGCGCGAACGATCTGGAAGGATGCGGTATCACCAATCCTTGCTAGTGATACATCCGATGTTGACCTAGCCACGATTGTGACGAGTCTAGCCTGGGCTGTTGCAAGAACTCTGCATGGAGAGTCGTTCCTAAACGGAGATGAGCAGAAGAAATTCATCTCATTATACCATGCCTCTAGGAATCTTGCTGCAGATCAAGAAGACCCATTCCAGAGCTTGGGAGTAAAGTGCATAGGAGTTCTAGGCCAGTTAGCCTTCGACCCGGCACCGACCGAGCTGAACAGGGAGATTGGCGTTTTCCTGGTCACGGTCGTTGCTGGACTGCCACAGACACCCGCTGCAGATGCTGTGGAAGCCCTCAACCAATTATTTGACGTCTACGGCGATGAAACCAAGTCTTATGACAGAGAGGTCTTCTGGAAAGATAACTTCCTTCAGCACATTCAAGACACGATACCCAAAGTGAAGGCGATGGTTAAGACGATAGACAAGAGAAAATCAACCGAGTTGCGGACTCGGGCGGAGGAAGCAAGCCTCAACCTTACGAGGTTCGTTCAGTATAAGCAAAAACACAAACCGTGATACCCCTAGATCGCAACTAGAGAAAGGTGGTAAGTCAAGAGCGGTGTTGTACAAGAGATGCATAACATAGTCACGTGTATATAGCGATCCAGATGACTTGAAATTTTTGTCACTGGACAAAATGGCAGGCGCTTGAAGGTGTTTGGGTTGTTCACTGCAACACCTCGTTGGTGATGAATAACCGAGAATGAGAAACCAAAATGATGAGTCTGGAGGGGCATCACACTTGGCTTGCCGACGCGTCACTAAGTCGGGCGTCTCGTGCCATTCTCGAGAACCGTATCCCCGGAATGTGAATGCACCATTAAACCCTCATCCTAGACACTTTGTGACACAGGCACGCATAGTCGTGTCCCGGTTGGGTAGGGTAGGTACCGCGGGACGCGAAGAAGGGGAAATAGTCGACGGTCTCAAGGAGGTCACTAAGGGGGTTAGGTTCATAAAAAAGAAATATTCGGTCTATCAATATAACTCACGTAAAACGCATCAAGCCGCTTTCTGCGCTTCCTTCAAGCTGCAACGAGCAAGTACTTGGAACGGCAGGGCCCCTTGTGTAAATCCTGCCCAAAAACTGATTCCTCCCCACCCTTACACCCTCGACCCCGGGGTTCTCTCATCCTTGCCGGCAGTACATCCGTAAGTAATTTTCTCGTTTCTCTCCTACTCTCCCGTTTCCCACCGGCTCGCTCCTACTTCATGCTTTTAGGTATTCAACCGATGGGCTTAAGCTTCTTCTTCTTCTTCTTGCTCTCCTCGCCGCCGGACTTGCCCTTCTGGAACTGGCGCCAGCTGTCGATGCGCTGGTCGCGGGTGGACTCCCAGTCCTGCTCGTGCTGGCGCTTGCGCTTGCGCTCCTCGATCTCCTGATCGGCACGGCGCTGCTCGCGGCCCTCCTCCTGCATCTGGGCCTTCATCTGGCGCTTGCGGCGCAGCTCGTTGTCGACGAGGACCTCGCGGGACTTGTCGCGCCAGCGGCGGGCGAAGTCGTCCGTCTTGAGCTCGGGGCTGTCGACGGTCCACTTGTTCTCCCGGATCAGCAGCATGCGCGCGTCGGCGATGGCCTCGTCCAGCCGCTCGCGGTGCTTCTCGTCCATCAGCTCCGTCTGCGCCTTCTTCAGCCGGTCGAAGGCATCGGGGGCCAGCGGGTTCTTGGTCTTGTCCGGATGGATCAGCAGTGACTTCTTGCGGTATGTCAGCTTGATGTCCGATTCGGGCACACCGGGCTGTAGGTCAAGAACGGCGTAGCTATGAGAAGCTAGTTAGACTCTTATTCTGTGTACTTCGAAAACATTATCGAAAAAGGTTTCAACTGTGTGAGGGAGACTTACGCATCGAGACGAAAGGCCTTGAGAATTCGGTCTATCTCAGCATCCTGTTTGGAGTTTGTTAGTCGAGTCTGCTCTGTTTGACTAGGGTTGGCATATAGAATCAGAGAATAGAAGTTTAGCTTGCCTTATCGAACTCTTTGGATTCTGCCTCTAGCGCATCGATGAGATCTTTATCTTCGACAGGGTCCTCCTTGGATGACATTTTGGAACAGTATGATTTGAAGAAATAATAAATCTGTCCAAGAGGTGGTGGTGGTGGTGGTGGGGGGGGGGGGGGGGGGGGGGTGGGGGATGTTAAAGGGGCGGGTGGATTTGGTTTTTGTTATTTTGTGGTAGTGTGGACATTATATGTGTTTGTTGTAAGCGGTCGGCGCGCCGGG
>MU394102.1:43840-258858 GCA_022578605.1 Camillea tinctor
CCCCCCCCCCCCCCCCCCCCCCCCCCCCCCCCCCCCCCCCCCCCCCCCCCAAGAGGGAAGTTAAAGGGACGGGTTGAGTAGGTGTAAGTTAGTTAGTTGGAGAGTGGACCTTAAGAGGTTTAGTTGTAAGCGCTGAGCGCGCAAGGCGAAGAGATAATAAGATAACCTAAATGATTGCATTACATACTCCGTAGCGTAGCACGTAGCTGAGTGGGGTCCATGCTTATCTCATTATATATGGAGACTTTTCATCTCAAGCTAGTCAGCTGGTTCCAAGCTAACCTGACGTAGTATAACGTTCTTATCGATAACTCTGATAGCTCTGAGCCAAGACTTGCCAGGGTCCAAATTCTGGACCAAAAAAAAAGTTCTTGAGCTTCTCTCAATTGCCCCACGATCGCATTCGATGTCGCAAACGCTTGTGTGTGTGTTATCCCAGTTATATTCGTGTAAAATCGAGGACGAGGACAGCACAAGCACGCAGAATCATCCGACACTATGCCACGACGTGCCGTGTCACCCGCTGCTTCTGAAAATGAAGTGGATATCTTAGGGTCCCTCTTCACCACCGACGACGCCGTTGCGACAAACGAGAAGGGCAAGAAGGCTGCTGCACAAAATGGCTTCGGTTTCGATGCAGGCGATTTTCTGGACGGTATCGGCAATGGTGGTGATGATGGCCAAGATGACGAAACATTCATCGCCATGAAACAGGCGGCTTCCTTCCGGAAAGCAAGTAATCTAAAGGGCAAGACGGTTAAGAAGGGTGGTGGTTTTCAAGCTATGGGTTCGTGCACAATGCGATTCGGAACTATCTGCTTGCCTATAACACGCAGCTAATGGAGTTATAGGTCTTAATCCAAACCTCCTCAGAGCCATCACGAGGAAAGGCTTCTCGGTCCCGACCCCTATCCAACGGAAGGTTATCCCACTCATTATGGCTAAGAAGGACGTTGTTGGCATGGCCCGTACAGGATCTGGAAAGGTTATTGTCTACTCTTTCTTCTTTCTCCCCTTGCGTACTTGAAGAAGTATATGCTAACCTACTAGATAACAGACGGCGGCGTTCGTAATACCCATGATAGAGCGCCTCAAGGCGCATAAGACCACGATCGGTGCTAGGGCTCTGATTCTTTCGCCCTCGCGAGAGCTTGCTCTACAGACCCTGAAGGCAGTAAAGGAATTTGGCCGTGGAACCGACCTTAAGACGATACTTTTAGTTGGTGGCGATTCTCTCGAAGAACAGTTTGGTGCTATGTCGGCCAATCCAGACATAATAGTTGCTACCCCCGGGCGGTTTCTTCATCTCAAAGTAGAAATGTCTCTTGAGCTAGCCATAGAATACGTCGTCTTTGACGAAGTCGACAGATTGATGGAGCAAGGTTTCGCGCCCCAGATGAATGAAATCCTGGCCTCGTTGCCAACATATCGTCAGACGCTATTATTCTCCGCGACGCTGCCTGCTTCTTTGGTCGAATTCGCCCGGGCAGGATTACAGGAGCCCACCCTCGTCCGACTAGATGCCGAATCGAAGATCTCCCCAGAGCTTCAATCCGCCTTTTTCAGCGTCAAGGGAAGTGAGAAAGAAGGAGTCCTACTACATATATTACAAGACATAATCAAAATACCGACGGGGCCACCGGAAGGTGCCCAGCAGGAAAGCGATAAGCCCTCGAAGAAGAGAAAGCGGGAGTCGGACATGCCTCAAGGAAGAGGGAAGCCTACTGAATATTCCACCATCGTTTTCACCGCCACGCAACACCATTGCCAGTACCTCCAATCTCTTCTCGAGAGGGCGGGATACGCAGTTTCATACGTGTACGGGTCTTTAGACCAGACAGCTCGAAAGAATCAAGTAGAAAACTTCAGGCGTGGTCGCTCTCACATCCTTGTTGTAGGTGGTTTTTTTTTAATCTTCCTATTCTAACATTTCTCTCTTCTTGGATTATTGTTAGATACTGACCAATCCTAGGTGACAGATGTTGCGGCAAGAGGTATAGATATTCCCATGCTTTCGAATGTTGTAAACTGTGAGTTCCTTTTCTGTTGCCTTCGCTCCGACCACACCCTCCCTTACCGAGCGAGTCTGTAGTCGGAACTTGAGACTTATTACTAGACAAACTCCATTTATATAGAGTTGTGACTGACTCTTTTGCTTGCAGATGACTTCTGCCCACAGCCAAAGATATTTGTACACAGAGTTGGCCGGACTGCGAGAGCTGGGCAAAAGGGATGGTCTTACAGTCTTGTGAGGGATTCCGATGCGCCTTACTTGATCGACCTGCAGTTATTCCTAGGCAAAAAGCTCCTTGTCGGTGATGAAGGGAAAGGGATGACAAATTTTGCAGAAGATATGGTAGTTGGTGCACCAGTCAGGAGTAAGGTCGAAGCAAATGTAGAGTGGCTTAACAAAGTCCTTGGTGACATTGAAGACCTAAGTGTTCTTCGAAGAGTCTCAGAGAAAGCTGAAAAGCTGTATTTAAGAACTCGCAACTCAGCTTCAAGCCAAAGTGCACGCCGCGCAAAAGAGGTCGTCGCATCCAAGGGCTGGATGCAAGTCCATCCCCTTTTCGGTGAAGAACTAGGCGAAGTTGAGAATGCTCGGGCTGAAATGCTGGCCAAGATCAGCGGTTTCAAACCACAGGAGACTATCTTCGAGATTGGTAGGACCGGTAAGCCTGGTAAATCCTCCCGCAACGATGCAGCGGAGGTTATGAAATCATTACGAGAACGCTTCGGCCCTCGGAGGACAGGCAAGGAGGATGAGCAAGAAGCCGAAGATCCGGACGCCGGCTCTTCGGATGTGGGAATCGATGATGCCGATGGCTTCAGAGAGGAGGAAGACGAAGAGATGGTTGACGGAGATGATGTCAACCTTGATACAGAAGAGCAAGTACAATACGACGAGGATGAAGACGAGTCGGACCTCGAAGTTACCATATCCAACAACGCGACAGGCAAGCGCAATAAGAAGTCGTCATCATCGCAGGATCCGTCCTCCTGGCAGGACTCGGAGGTCTTCATGTCCTACACGCCGCGCACGGTGAACACGGCCGAGGAGCGAGGGTACAGCGTGAACTCGGGGTCGGCCAACTTCGTCGAGGCCGCGCGCGACGCCGCCATGGACCTAACCAACGACGAGGGCGCCAAGTCATTCGGCGTGCCGACGCGCGCGCGCATGCGCTGGGACAAGAAGGCCGCCAAGTATGTGTCGCGCGACAACGACGAGGACGGCAGCCGTGGCGGCGCCCGCCTCGTCCGCGGCGAGAGCGGCGTCAAGATCGCCGCCAGCTTCCAGAGCGGCCGCTTCGAGCGCTGGAAGAAAGCCCAGCGCCTCGGCCGCATGCCCCGCGTCGGCGAGCAGGAGAAGCGAAGCGGAGGTGGCGGCGGCAGCGGTGTGGCGTCCTCCTCCACCAGCACCACCGTCATAGAAGGCGGCAAGGCCGCCGCCGCCAGGTACCGCCACAAGCAGGAGAAGGCCCCCAAGGAGGCCGACAAGTATCGCGACGACTATCATACCCGCAGGAAGCGCGTCGCCGAGGCCCGCGAGAAGCGCGTGGGCCGCTTCCGCGACGGCGCCGGCAGCCGCAAGGAGATCAAGTCCGCCGAAGACATACGCAAGGCCCGCAAGATCCAGGAGCAGCGCCGCGCCAAGAACGCGAGGCCCGCCAGGCGGTAATTAGTTATTGGGTGTATGTACATGTGGTATGGCCTTTTACGAGCAGTGGAAAAAAAAGAAACAGAAACCGTGGCAGCGCAACCGGGGTTTTTTTTTTTTTTTTTGGTTTTCGCGCGTTTTCCCCTGTTCGCTTGCTTTTCTTTTTGCTTCATTCGGTTATAAATAAATAGATATACAACCCCCCGTATATAATTACCTAGGGTTAGGTCCTTGCTATTTTACTATCATGAGGATAATTCATTGTCCTGGACTATATTGTTCTTGGGGGCTTAATATCATTCGCGCTCTCGTATTGTAATGGTATAACTAATGAAAGAAGGGGTGGTAGAGAGGGGTTTTTACAAAGTAGAATCATAAGAAACTCACCTAACCTAGTAGCTAAGTAGGTGCTCACCAAGATTCGAAACCGCGTGGATCGTCCGCACTTAATACACGGCAAGGAAGCAAGTAACATCAGGGTTTAATTGGCATAGGCACAGCAAATGTGCATATTTATTATTTTTTCGTTTATTTTGAGGACCAGGTAAGTACGTAATGTTACACTTTATGCGTAAACTGAGCACCGATTTGACGTCTAAAACCGGGAATGAGCACACTCCCCCTTTCCACGAAGTGGACAGGGAGGGAGGAAAGACTCCCCGAACCCTCACCGGGCCCCCGGACCAGGTCACCGTCATAAGATCGTATAGCTAGCAATAAGTATTGCTTGGCCTAACTATCTAGGTATATCAAATCAATCCTCTCTATTTACTTCTCTTTTCTCTCTTCTCCCTCGACACTCGACGGCCGTTCATCGAGGATAACATCATTTCCCGTCCTCCCAGTCCGGATTCTAGTGACATTAGCTTCAGGGACTTTGGTGAAAATAAGGGTATAGCTCTTACCTTGCGCAGTATAACGAGGCCTTCAAGGGTGCTGCTTAGACTAATGTACTCCTCGTCTTCAAGCTCGGCTCTCTCTCCATATGCTAACAGGACAGGGGTGCTCTGTGTCTGCCAACCGGTGATCGTCTTGGGTCTACCCGCCTGCCCTACCACGTCCACAGCTTGACCGACGCGGACGTTGACCGTCAAGGGCTTGAGGTCCTCATCAAGGGTAACAAGGAATCGAGGGTGCATGGCGGTAACTAGGAAATATAGTAGATAATGCGAGCTAGATGTAATAAACTGCTTAGCATCAATCATGGCAACAAGGACGGCGAGCAAGCCTGCAGTCGACACTCGTGAAAGAATCTGTCTGTCCGTATGGAACGGGTTGAGAGATAAGGTGCCCTTGCCCATGTGCAAGAGACCTTGTGCTATGCGGACCATGAATAGAGATTCTTGGTCACGGTGGTAATAGCTGGCAAGCTGCCGTAGGAGTTGAGCCAAACGAGCATTGTTTGTACCAGCTCCTAGGAGACCCATAGCAAAGATAGCATTGATGGCGACATCGTTATCGTTATCGTGACTGTATCGTGACAATGTATCGTATACCTTCATCTGAGGGTTACTAGGGCTGATCAGACCCATGGCCAGGGGAACAGCACGACGAATGTTGGCCTCTCCATAGTGCATAAGATGACCGAAGTGCCGCAACACCATTTCTTGACCAACATCCTCGCCCATGGCAACTAGGGCAATTCCGAGAACTGCGTATGCCTGTAGCAGCTCGTCGCCCTTCTTTTCCTCCGAGTCCTCGATGTGTTCGTTGCAGATATGCAGGAGTTCTTGGATCTTCAGCACAGCACCGGTTCCAGCCCAGGCGCAGATCTGCGCGAGAACAGAAGACGGCCTGGCCATGGGGTGATCGACTGCTTTGAGTGCTTCTAGAACGACGTCAACTTCCTCCTGTCGACCGAAGAAGAGGAGACCGAGACCGAGAGCAAGGAAACGAGTCCACTTGTCTGTGAGCTGCGTCTTTCGGTCCTCATCCATCAGAAGTGTGACGAACGCCTCGCTAATTTCGGGGTTTCCAGACCCAACAAAAATCAGGCCACAAGACAAGGCCGCCATAGCGGAGATCTGCATGTCCTGGCTCGAATTCGTGACAATGGGCAATAGGAACTCGAGAAGGTCGTCCTTTTGGGACCCGGCATAGGAGAGACCAAGACCCATGATTGAGGCTGTTCGTACAAGGGGGTTTTTGTGTTCTAGTTTATCTGAATCTCCTAGGAGAGCCAGAGCTGGATCACTGTCTATCCGCACGCCGGAATTCATAATACCAATAGCGAGCATAGCGCCGGCCTGAATTTGAGGTTCCTCCGCGTAGGTGTACTTGTCGATCTTATCCAAGCCATTCTCGACGTCCCACATGAGCAAGGTTCCAAGGGATGCGACGGTAGACATCATGCCCTCATCTTTGGTCTTCCACACCCAGCTTTCCTTGTCTTGCTCCACCAACATCATCTTATCATTGCCAAATCCTGCATTAACGAAAGCATTGACAAAGGCAGCTGCGAGGTTGTGTCGAGCGGAATCGAGGTTGGTCATGCCAGCAACCCGGCTGCTCTCGAGGTGGCTCTTGTAGATATCCTCGGTGGTCTTAGGCTCGAGAACGTTGAGTTCCTTGCCCAAAATCTTGAAGTACTCGGACAGTTTTATGTTACCAAGAGCCTCTTCAATCTCTTGGGTATCTTTCTCCAAGCCATCTTCTCTGTCAGCAAGGAGACATATTTTCTGACGACCGATAAGGAAGGCTAGCTGTTTCTTTAGTGTCGGGTCCGACGTAGATTCCAAATCCGCAGTGATGAGGTCGAAATCGTTTAGCCGTATCGCGATAACCATGGCCTGAGCGTGTTGGTTGTATGATTGGTAGATGTCGTGTGCAGTTCGTAGGAATTGCTCGTTATCCGGGTAGGTCAGGAGGTTGACCATGCTCACGAGGTACAGACAGACTCGGGAGTACGTGTTCTCGTCGACGAATTTGGGGAGCTCCTCGATGATTTCCAGTTCACTCATCAGGTCCACCGCATCGGCCTCGGCATTGCTCTTCAGGAATAGAGGAACTAGGATCATGGCAAGGTCGATAAGATCCTTCACAGGCTCGTCCGCAGTCACCCGCTTTCCGTAGACCTCGCCGATCTCGAGGGCTAGATGCCTAACGTATTCGTGCCCCCATGACCCAATGTCTTCCGTGGATGATAGCAACCGGTACTTTAGGGTATCTTGGCGGTCTTCGTCGGAGAAGGTCATACCAATGACTGACAGGACATCAGCCAAGGAGGCCTTGTCGTCACCTTCCGGCCAGTCCTCGTAGAGTTTCATCATAGGCTCGTAGTGGGGTCTTAGAAACTTGAGAGGTTTCGGTACTGCAGTCATGGATGAGGTCGAAGTCTTGATGGAAGTCTTCATAGCCTCCAAGGCTGGCTTGTAAAGGGATGCATCGGACTCCTGCAGACACGATTAGTACACAATCTCTATAAGAAGCGTCTGACTGAAGCAAGATAGGGTCACTTGGTGTCGTACCGATAGACGCTCGACGAGCATGTCGAGCTCGTTCTTGAGCTGCTGGTCCTCTTCGCTCAGCTCTTCTGGGGCTGTAAATATTTAGCATTTGTTCACGAGACAAGCAATTTAGTGCTCAGGAAGCCAACGCAACGCACAATCGATCTTGTCGTCATCCTTGCCATTTACTTGGGCCTGGCCATCCTTGCCCTTCTTATTCTCCTCGGCCTGGCCATCGGCAGCCTTGCCTTTTCCCTTATCCGTTGCCTTGGACTGGTCGCTACTCGGTGCCATGGTGGTGGCTGTGGGAATATAGTCTGGAGTAGGATTGGAGAGATAATGGAAGCGCCGGGTGGGAAATTGGTAGTAGGTAAGCTTCTCTGGACGATGCCTGGCCTACTGCGCTACCGAGAGCGCTAGACAATGGGATGAGAATAAGAAGAAATAAAAGAAGAAAAGAAGATATGGGATCGACTACTAGTCAGATGGGCTCGTTTGGTTGTGGGTTATGAAGGTGATGATAAAAGGAGTGGTGAGAATGTCGTAGTTGTTATTGTTGTTGTAAAAGTAATAGTCTAAATAGTAGTGGTGGTGGTGGTAGTACCTAGTAGTAGCAATGTTGGTGGTTGTCCTTAGTTTCGAGCTTTCGCAGCAGCTTCCGGTGCACGAAAGCTCCCCAAGGCTGGAAAGTAGAACCGGGTTTAGGCTAGTTACCTTCGTTATAAGTATTACGCGACCACTCTGCCGCCTAGAGGAGGTACATGTGGTCAGTGCTTGTCTTCGAAGTCCGGAGCCTCGCAAAACCTAAACGGAACAAGCCAATCAAGCTTCTCTTTTACCTTTATTGAATATTCCGTTAGTTGCATACCATTAGCATTTGACTTGATCATTAGGTGGAGTATTTCCTTATCTCTATCTTATCTCTATCTTATCGCTAATCGGACAATATCCACTCCAGAACCTAGAAGTGGGATTTTAAATAATTTTGGCGGGGTATAATTCTTGAAGTTGTTATACATAGGTCTCCTAGACTTAGACTTACCCTTACCGAATAGATATTAAAAAACGTCACAAGTGAAATAGTAAAAACATCAACCTTCCCCCTTGTTCTCAAGTAAAATAATAGAAGCGAAGACGAAAAATAAAGTAAAAACACTATGAAGCTCGATTCCAAGGCGATGCGCCACCTCACATCTGAGGACTGGCGCGTCCTCACAGCTGTACGATCTCTACCCCCTTTCTTCTACCCTCCTCTTCTCTCCTCTGCTTCCCTTGCTCGTAACTAACACGCAAGCACTCCTCCTCCCTCACCAAAAGGTCGAAATCGGCAGCAAGAACCACGAGGTGGTCCCTACGCCTCTGATCGAGAGCATCGCCAAGCTGCGCGGGGGCCCGAGCCGGACGCGCAAATCCATCTCGGCCCTAGCCAAGGTGGGCCTGATCGCGCGGCTCAAGGAAGCCCGGTACGACGGGTACCGGCTCACGTACGGGGGGATGGACTACCTCGCGCTGCACACGCACGCGAGCCAGGGGCGCGTGTACAGCGTGGGCGACCGGGTAGGCGTGGGTAAGGAGAGCGATATCACCGTGGTGGCCGACGACCAAGGCCAGCAGAAGGTGCTCAAGATCCACCGCCTGGGCCGCGTGTCCTTCCGCACCGTCAAGGCCAACCGCGACTACCTGCGGCGCCGCCAGGGCGGCTCTTGGATGTACCTGTCGCGGCTGGCCGCTGAGCGCGAGTACGCCTTCATGTGCGCCCTGCGCGAGGAGGGCTTCCTCGTGCCCGAGCCCATCGCTCAGAACCGCCACACCGTGCTCATGGAGTACGTCGATGCCTTCCCCCTGCGCCAGATCTCCCAGGTCCCCGACCCCGCCGCCCTCTACGCCGAGCTCATCGCCGCCATACTACGGCTGGCGCAGCACGGGCTGATCCACGGCGATTTCAACGAGTTCAACATTCTCATCAAGGAAGAGGAAGAGGAGATACGGGAGGAGGAAGCTAAGGAGCCCGGTAGCAACCACAACAATGGCGAAAAAGCTCCCGCTACCACCACAGTAACCAAGGTGACCCCCGTCATAATCGACTTCCCCCAGATGGTCTCCATGGACCACGCAAATGCCGAGATGTACTTCGACCGGGACGTCGCCTGCGTGAAGCGCTTCTTCGAGCGGCGCTTCCACTTCGTCAGCACGACGGCCGGTCCTTTCTTCCGCGACGCCAAGAAGTCCGTCGGCAAGGACGGCGCCCGCCGCCTCGACGCCGCCGTCGAGGCCTCGGGCTTCTCCAAGCGCGCCCTCAAGGACCTCGAGGCCGCCATATTCGAGCAGCAGGGGAGTAGGGGCGAGGGAGCGGAAGGTGATGGGGACGATGATGAAGACGAAGAGGATGACGATGAGGATGAAGAGGAGGAGGGAGAAGAAGATGACGATGAATCAGGCGAAGGAGAGGCGGAGGCAGAAGAGAAAGAAGGCAGAGAAATGAAGCAAACAACAGCAGAATATAAAAGTAAACTAGGCAGCACAGATGGCCCTACTTCGAGAATAGACATCTCGAAACTGTCAGTCAAGGGCGAGACATGACGTAGATATATAGAACATCATCCACCTTCCCAAAATGAGATACCCATCAGTTTCATTGTGTGTTTACTTGAATATGACCAGTTACAACCTATGCATCATCGCTTGATCCACATGGTATTTGGTGAGGCCAAGTCAGTCCGACGAAACAACGTCATTTATGGCCTCAACAGGTTGAGCACAACTTTACGAAAACTCAGGACATAATATATTACAAAGAATCCATTAATTCCTTTACCAATACTCGCCGACTAGACTAAGCTACCAAGTCTTTACCTTCTGAGAGTACAAAGATGGGAAAATCGTGTCTAGTAAAGATGAGACACACAACTTTTTCTGTCCACCGAGAACTTCATGATGGTAAAATGACATATTAGAGTCATCTCTAATTTCTTGACGAGTTGCATAAGTGAATTCAACAAGACCAGAAAGGTAATCATGTCTGCCGACCAATGGAGAACGATGATGCCGATGTAATGACAGAATGAACATGTGCCAAGGTAGTGGATAGATCATGCCGATTGAGAAACAAGACCAAAGATAACAATACCCAGTCTCAAACACAAGACTGGAAGGTTGATTTGTTTAGTCCTTTTCCTGCTTGACTGGAGATGATCGCGTGCTTCCATTCGCAACCAATGGGGAGTCGACATGGATCGTTACACCCTCGTCGCCCGAACCATCCTCCGAAGAAACCGCATTGCCAGTGACAACACCGCTCGGTCTGGTAGGAGAGATGATTAGTGACGAGGTGGGTGGCAGGGGCAGTGGGGAGGGTAGGCCTGAGTAGCATACTGAGGTCTACCACCCATTCCACCACGGCCTTGGCCCTGGCCCTGGCCCTGACCCTGACCCTGACCCTGAGCTCGGCCACCGAACGAAGGACCACGAGTACCGTATACGCTAAGAAACTGCATTAGCTAAAGCCTCGTCGACACAATAGAAACAGTAAAATGATGGCCTTACCCTGTACCGCTCGCACCACGTCGGAATCCGGGCTGGTTATAGATGGTTGGGTTCATACCAACAAGGGGGGTTCCGTAGGCACCGACGTTGTATTCGTTCGTTCGGAACTGGCGTCGTTCGGCGGTAACACGCTTGAGCTCCTTCTGAGCCGGAGTGTCAGCATAACGGATCTGCATGGGCAAGGCCTCCTCGCCAATGTTGACACCGGTGAACTCCTTGATAACCTCATCACAGATATCCCGAGACTCGAAGCTATATTCGAATTAGTACAGAGGATATCACTAATTAAAAGCAATATACGTACCGAGCAAATCCGACACCACGACTGTTACCCATCGAATCGCGGAGGATCTTGCTCGAGAGAATCGTGTAGCGATCGAAGATCGTGACGAGTTCCTATCACTGTTAGATGGTCCTGTTCAAGCGCTGGTAGGGAAAGGATCTTACCATCTCCGTCAGGGACTTCGGCAAGTTGGAGATGTAGAGGTTAGTGGACTCGTCATCACCTTCAGCCTTCAGTCGAGAGTTGAAGGACTCCTGGAAACAGTTAGCATGAGATAATGCCTGCTGCTCAGAGCAGCTAGACTTGGGCAATCGGACTCTGGCAAAGCCAACTTCATATCCCAAGCGGTAGAAGCCTCGGATGCACATCTCGGAATCGCGGACGTCGTAAAACTTCGCAAAGCCGAATCTGTATTCCTATGTTAGCTCTTCGGCTTTTCAACCAACGGCGGATTAAGAATAGGTATGTAAATTTACCCCTTGCAAGCACCGGTGGCAGTATCAATGATAGCCTTAGAGGTTTCGACCTTGCCAAAACGCTCTGCGTACTTCAGAAGAAGCTCGTCATCGGTAGTGGGATGGAGACCACGGATGTAAACATTGCGATTGCCGGGGATGTGGTTGACCAGGCTCTGGTCAAGGGTCTTCATACTCTCCTGAGGAGTAAAGACGGCCGGAACAGCATTGGGGACCGCGGGCTCACGTCGAAGCAGGGCGTCGAGGTCGCGATCAACCGGGATGGAGATAGAGTATAAACCCTTAGACTGCTGAGCAGCTCCACCAGCAACAAGCTGCTGAGGAGAAGGGGTGGTGTAGGTAGAGCGGTCAAAGACAGCAACACGGTTGCCTTGCTCACGAGAAGTCATACTGCCAAAGAAGGGAGTAGCGGGGGTCGATTCGGTAGTCGAATAAGAAGATCGACGGTTGTCCAGACCAGGAACATCCTTAGAGCTAGCGTCAGAACGCTCAGCCATGATTCCAGGACGGCCAGGGGTAATAGGGACGAATTGATAAGGGAGGTACGCGGGGTAGGCTCCTTGAGGGAGGTAGGGAGCAGTGAAAGCACTAGCACCTGCCTCGGGATGTTGTCCGTAGCCGAAGGGATGAACGCCGGCAGCAGCAGGAGCATATCCAGCAGTGTACAGAACCTGCGTATCCGCAGCCGTCATGTAGGGGTTGACCATGCCCGGGACAGGACCGTTGGGGCCAACACCAGCACCATTGATGCCAAGACCACCAAGCTGGTTGACAACAGCGCTCATGCCAGCGTCGACGGGACCTTGAGTCTGGGAACTAGTCATGTTGGTGGACTCATGGTTGGTAGCAACCTGAGTGGCCAGGTAGTGGGCTGGAATGCCACCAGAAACGGTGCTAGGCATATTGCCCTGGGCAGTGCCCTGAGTAGTGCCTCGAGTGGCTCCAAAGTTCTCGTTGGCCATATTGTTGGTAGAGGAATAAGGCATAGTCTGGTAAAAGCAAATTATCAGCATTTTGATATAATAGCTTCAATGATACCAAGAATATTGCAACGATTTGGGGAGTCAAGGTATCAGGTCATCTGTAGTGCGGGAAAGAATGAGGGTAGGTAAGTACGAGGAAGATTTCGATGTTTGTGGGATTTGGGGAGTATTGTTGACATGTCGACCTAATAATAGAAAGATGATGTACCTGGTACAAGAGAGCTGACTTTGATCGTTTGATCTGGATAGGACAGAAACTGTAGGAAGGAATTATGTTAGCTATGTTTGATTGTTGTTTCCTGTTTTTTTCTTTTTCTTTTCTTTTAATATGAACTAGGGCTTGAACGAGAAAATGGTACCTCGCCGACCTGTCTCGTGAGAAAAAAAATAAAAGGGAGGAAGGCAGGAAAATAGTAGCAGTAATTACAAGCTTTGTATGGAACTGATGGAGGTGAACGTGGATCTCTCGGGGTCACAAATTATAGTGAGATAGAAGGGAAGAAAACAGAAGGGCGAGACCTAAGAATCACGAATGTGATAACTTTCGGTCTGAGGGGTAGGTTATCGTATGGGGTACAAAAGAAAAAGAAGAAAATATTGCGTAGTATGGAAGAAAAATAGTAATGGGAGGAAGAGGTAGTCGAGGGAAGTGGAGGAATACAGGATATTTGTCAAAACAACTCGACACTCGGAAGGACGGGGCAGGGTGGCAGAAGCAAGAAGGTAGGATATTGGTATCTTCTCGACCCAACAAAACAGACCTTTATCGTGTCTGGCAAATGCCAATGCTGTTGTTACCAAGGAGGTTCAATGAAGCGAGTGGTAACGAGTAAAATAGTGTAGCTAGAGAGCAAAGATGGGAAAATTGAAGAGATTGTGGTGATGCGGTGTGCTGGATGAGTTGATGCTATGTTGGGAAGAAACCAAGTGAGAGAAAAAAAAAGATCAAGACCAGGACCGGGACAGATCAAGATAATATTTGGGGAGAGAGAAGAAGAAGAGAAGTGGAAGCGGGATAAAAAGAGAATAGGGGAGTGGTCTCGAGACACGAGACGATAGCAGGTAGGCACTTACTACTAGTAGTACTAAAGTATGTTCTTGGGTAGATGAAGTAGTTGAAGTGGTTCAAGTGGTTGAAGTAGTAGGTGAAGATACCTAGAATAGAATAATGACTTCAATGAAGGTAAGCCACAACGATACCGGTGGCAGTCACAATGTGGTATGTGGAAAGAATGACAAGTAATAAACCTGCAAAGGTATGGAAAGAATGTTAGAAAGTTGGAAAGGCGAGGATAACTGGGAAAGTGCAGGAATAAAAAGATGTAAATACAAGTGAAGGTAAAGGAAAGATAGGTAAGTACTGGAGAAATATGGGGGAAGAAAAAGAAAAAAAAGAGTTGGTTGTGGAGTGAGGATGTTCCTTCAGAAAAGGAAAAAAGAAAACATCACAGTGGACATGAAGATGTAGAAAGAGAGAGTGGCAGAATTCCACAAGATGATGAAGGCGGTCAGGTCAAGGTCAAGGTCAAGGTGTGTACCTATGAAACCCAATTGACATGTGAAAGAGTTATCCTAACAGAGAAGGTAGTGACTGCCAAAATGGGTTCCTGCTCTTGTTGTTGCTGTGGAAGGAGGGAAGGAAGGTGCAATTACTATGTACATAGTATGTGGATAAGGGGAGGGCAGATTTGGGGGACCATCTCTCTTTGTCAAGGGTACATCATTCTAAGCTTAGGTTATATTGATCCCAGAAGTAGCAATCACTTTCACCTGGGTTAATACTTCAAACGTACCTGAATCTTAAAAAAGGAACCACCACCTATTATCCACATGTACTTCTTCTCTCTCTCAGACGATGTACTCAAGTACCTTGAACGCTCTTCAAGGTTGCTTAACACAACCCACTCCCCTATCGTGTAGCAATCGACAAATAACTCGACCGGGCCGCTATGGCTCTTGTGTTGAAATCGACCTTAATGCTCCAAGTACGCAGGTAACCTGGAGTCCGTCAATGGTGATAATACACAATAAATAACAACTCGACAATCGAACTTCTCCTGACTGTTGAGCTTTGATGATATCCCTGTCTCCCCTTCAAATATTCCAATATAGTAATAATTGACTGACCAGTTGTTGTTTTTGCTACCTACGCCTATTAAATAGTATCCGAGTTAGCCATTTTCTAGTCGGTGCGGCTTGGACAGTACCTCACCACTTGGTCGTCACGATATTCGCCTCCCGTGTAAATAAGATATATCTCCTTGAAGACGATAGGGGGGATAGGATAGTTGGAGAATTATATTCCCACCCTGAATAGTAAGCTGGCCAACACGACTACTTGACAGGTTTCCTTCCTATACGTGTTCATGTTAGCTGTAGTCGCCCTGTAATTGTACGGAACACAAGGGATAGGAAAGGGTGTATCAATTTTTATAGGTTTGTGTATATGTTACTCGTTATTAGTCATAGAGATCGAGGAGACCCTCGTCGGTATATATGACTTTATATATAGCCCCAGGGATAAGACCAGCCTCTCTCTTTCGTGCCACGACCCCGTTGCAATATTGGTGGGCACCTTACAGATAGAATAGCACCACTTCTGGTGTTTAACGGGTATGGTATAACCTGATAGAACTTTCAAAGTTATAGCGGTGGTTCTGGATAAATAATATAGACACAATATACTTGCAAGACCCCAAACATGGAAACCTTTGTAAGGATCTCTATATGGTGTAATTAGAGGGGTATGGTAGTTAATAATATAGAGTAATAAGAGGCTAAGGATACTAAGGAAGCGAACACGACGAGCCGGTCAACGGGAGGGTGGGTATACACTATAGTGAAGCCAGGAATCACATAAACGAGCAAGAAAGCCAACTCAGTGGCAGAAGAGGGGAAGATGCTAGTATTTATTCCCCTTAGGCTTCGCAAATAGACCTATAGGGTATATAGCCATCGTCCTGCGGGTAAGCGCTGCAATGGCTTGGATAGGGCCTTATCTAAGTTAGTATTTTTCTTTTTCCCCCCTCCAAACCAGGTAGGGTACGTATATGTACGTAGAAAAGTACGTAATAGTCATGTGTACATGGGGTACCTAACTTAGGGACTCATCACGATCTAAGTTGTAAGACATTGAAGGTCCGTTGCTGGTATAGAAAAGTTGTTGGCATATTAAATCTTGTGGCGGCGGGTACTTTTAGGAGTGCCACATATACCAGAAACTTTTGTTATTAGATGAAATATCTCCCTGATAGGTCTCAAGAAAAGAATCCTGACAATAGTATGATAGACACAATCTACTTCATGGCGCTTATATAAACATGGATACTCGAAGAAAGTTTCTATAGGGGTGATAGACATGTAAGTTGCAAGGATAGCGATGGGTAAGGGAGGATTCCTGGCTCTCTTTTGCAAGGAAAATTTCTTGCCTCAAAGGACTGAAGCTTTAATATGAATTATATCTTTAATAGACAGCCTTAGGATAATTACTTAGTTGGCTACATTCGCCCATCTGCTCCGTTGGTGGCATTGCTTCGTGGGGTGGGAATGTCTCAAACACGGCCGCTCCGGCAAACTAACCCTGAGATGTCTTTATCTGCTGCTAGCCTTAACTCCACAGTATCACAAATGTATAATAATATAATATAGAATGATATATAGTCTTGGGTTCAACTCAGAATCATAATTTAGAGCATGTGATATTATCGGGTTTGCCCTGAGCCGTTGCTATTTACTCTAGGCGCGACTATAACGATAGATAAATGACCTATCTGCAAGTACGCTGAAGCGTATATCTTGTCAAAAGAAAAAAAAAAGAAAAAAAAAGGTACATCCTTAGTTTCCCACCATATGGCCCACGGAAATCTTGACCCGAGGGTCAGGCTTGTGAGTAGGTCCGGTTAGGTGGCCGAAGATCGTTCTTGTATCAAATGATGGAAGGCTGGTCTGGTCAAACTAGCAAAGACATGGGTTTCCCTTACATGCCTATTTTCAGACGCTTGGAGTAGTATCTCCCTAGCTTTGGGGGAAAGCAGCACTATGACTAAAGTATAGACCGGTAGGATCAAAAAGCTGAAAAGCAAGTAAATATTTGTCTCAGCAAGTGCCGAGATGTACTGATCAGCCACGAACTTGGGAATGGTTCCCAAGTCCAGAGTCCAGAGTCCAGAGATAGAGGCCGATGATGCTGTCGTATGTACTGCCTAGTTGTTGTTTAATGATGAGTTTCGAATAGGAAAGCATTGCGCCTATATCCCTGTCTTTTCTCCTGTGCATGTATACCAATCGCATCATCCAGGTTTACGAGCATATGTTCTCCATGAATTCTGCGAGTATCCGATGAATTACTTGCAGTACATGATCTGTCATCATGTGGACCTGGATCTGATCTTTAGATCTGTGCTGGCCTTGGAAAGCCTGCCCATGTATGCAATGTAACAACAAGACTAGCCTCATAATTCGACCACGGTGGTGTGTCCGGCAGTGCTTCGTTTGCGCGGGTTCAAGCGCATAGATGTAAGCCAAGTCACACCCGATCAATTTCGTAGATTACGAGCCTTCCACCTGTTGAACCAGCACGAAGCTAACTGTTTTAGCCAGAACTGTCCTTCTGCATCGATGTGTTGGCAAACATGAATATGTACAGCGTCAAATCGATATGTCTCTTCTCCCTCTTTCTTGACGCCTTATCTGACGGAAGAACACTGCGCTATCCGGACGGGACATGCTCTGTATATATCATACACGTTTTACTCTAGTACTCGATATGCCTTATAGAGGTGCCTTATATTTTGTATATGTACACCACCTGAATTCGACGTCACAGCTACATGTACTTCCTTACATCTTCACATTGCAGCTCTGGACCTATCTTTACTAACACAACTCTATGCATCTAGTCTCGAGCTCATGATCTCGCTAGGTGCTACTTGATTCTGTTGATAGATGATGCTTGAGGAGTTAGACCTGCACTACAAAGAACTCTACACGTTGATCACATAGTCCGGATCTTTAGGTCGAGTATTTCTTTCTTTTTAAAGCTTTGTTCATCTTCATCTCATATAACCTCTACATAAAAACAAGGCCTTGAACGGGAGGCAACCCATTTCATTTCGCAAACATAAAATTGAAATCGTTCTATAATAGATTCATTACTTAGTTTGATATATGTATATACGAGAAATAAGCGCGCGAACTTTCTAGGGGTAAATTGTGCGATATTAGCCAACCAATCCTTGCCTGCTGTGAGCAGGCGTCGTGAAAATTTGGCTTCCGTAACTCCAACAACTATTCTCACTAAAACCCCCTTATGCAGTTTTATCCGAGACGCTGGCACTATTGATATAGGAAACAAGAATGCACTCATCTATGGGCTTGGATCATGACCAAACATCCTCCTGTTTAAAGCTGTTAGCAATCGTCCATCGCATAAAGGAAATGGAAATTATAAATGAACCAGACTGGGATCATCTAGTCGGACGTACCTGGTACTGGTTTGAAGCTCTCATGTTCTTGACGATCTCCTCTGCTTTGGTCTCAGGAATGCCTCGCTGTTCGGCTATAATCTGGGCCAGCACAGCATTGACTTCACGGGCCATGTTCGCAGCATCACCGCACACATAAAGGTAGGCCTTCTTCTGCAGCAATTCGTTGACTTCTTGCGCCTTCTCCTTGAGCCGATGCTGCACATAAACCTTGTTAGGTCCCTCTCTTGAGAACGCGGTAATTAGCTCAAAGTTGTCGCCAAGGGATTTCTTGTATTCCTGCAAAACAAGTAAGTACTGATCATCATAGAGTTTGTGAGCATACATACCTCCCACTCTGATTCGTAGACAAAATCCTCCTCACGCTTCCGGCAACCAAAGAATAGTAGAGTTCGACCAACGTTCTCGCCCGATTTAGCTTGGTGCGCTCGTTCTTGTACGAAGCCACGGAAAGGAGCCACACCGGTGCCGGGACCAATCATAATTATAGGCTTGGAAGGGTCGGAAGGAAGCTTGAAGTTGGAGTGTCGGACATGCACAGGCACGTGAACGCCATCGTACTTATTTCTCGGGCCGGTAAGCTCATAAGTAAGACCAAAAGGTTCAGGGTTAGGATCGCCGTTTTGCTTCTGCTTAAGAGCGAGCAGGTAGTTGGTGGCCACACCCTTGAAAGGGTCCGCACGACCCGGGATGACCTGGGTCTCGACGACAGCGGTGATAGAGATTTTCTTTGGCTGAACAACAGAAGAAGACGAGATAGAGTAGTACCGAGGTTGCAGCTTAGTCAGACCTTCAATGAAAGCAGAGAACGGGGCATTAGTCCATTTCTTCCCATCGCTGACTACACTTAGGGTTCTGGCAATGTTGTAATGGTTCTTGCTGATCTTCTCTTGGAAGTAATCCTTATCATTACCGAGCTTAGCCATCTCTGCCTTAACAGTTTCGTCAGGAGCGAATGCAGCCAACGTGCCAAGGAACTGACGGGATACAGGCGCACAGATCTCAAGATGATAGCGGACAATAGCATCATAAGTCGTGGGTGTGGGGAAGGGCACTTTAGCAGTGGGTTCCAGGGCCTTGACGCTAATGACGGTATCCTTCTTATCTTCGAGTCCGAGAATGTTCAGGAATTGCTCCACTTCCTGGCCAGGGTTGGTAGGCCAGATTGCAATGTGATCGCCGGTTTGGTAAGAGAGGTTGCCTGATCCACTGATATCCACTTCCAAGTGAAGGCAGTTTCTATCCTTGACGCTGAACAGTTCCTTAGATTCGACAATGGGGGCAATATACGGGTTGTGGGCATTGAACGGTCCCTTGGCAGCTCCCTCGAGATGCATCTTGTTAGGCTCTCCTAGGTATACTTCGGGGGAATCTTTGGTCAGGTTCTCGCGTTCGACAATACCGAGGATAGGCTCATAGACAGATTCGCGCTCTTCCAAGCCCATCTTGGCAGCCAGAGCAGCCCACATGGGATCTTTCCAAGCCAAGAAGTCTTCTTCCATAGTACCAGCACCGTCATCACCCTCACCGGCTTCGCCGATTCTATGGGCACCGAGCTTCTCTAGGGCTTTGTTCACGTTGCGGACCATCGAGTTGTAGTGCTCGTAAGTGTTGTTACCCAAGCCGAATGCGACGTAATTGAGGTTGCCGAGAGGGGGGTCAGCACTGTTGGAGAAAGACACATCTTCGCCGGTGATGAACTCGTAGAAGTCGACAGCGTTATCGGTAGGTTCACCCTCGCCGTAAGTGGCCAGGACAAACATGACGACCTTGTCTTCAGGGATGGCATCAAGATTCTCGTAGTCGTAATCCTCAAGGTCAGCAACCATAGTCTCGAGACCGAAGCGGCTCTTGCCTTCCTTAGCCAACCTAGAGGCGTAATCCTCAGCGGTACCAGTCTGCGAGCCATAGAAGATGACGCAGTTCTTGCCAGTTTCTTCCATTTTCTCTATTATGTTCCGTGTCTTGCCCGCCTTGTGTCCATTTGCATTGGCAAACGACGCCGCATAGGGGTCCTTGGTAACACCCCATACTTTTCCTTTTGTGAAGTAGGCCGCCGTACCAACGAGGATGACGGCCAGGACAATAATGTCCAGCGTGTCGAGTTGAGCCATATTGGCAACTCGACGAGATCCCCCGTGCGTATCACTGAAGTCGGACAGTGAAGGTTATCAAGCTCAGTTCGATGTACAAAATAGCTCAAGCTTATGCGATCGAGGAATGAGGGAGGGGTTTTCGATCAGAGCACGAGGGGGATATATGACTGGCCCGGATGATGAAGGGGGGCAAACGATATGAACCAGAGGCAACTTCTGCAGAATTCGTAAAGCCACCTGGCCGAAAGCACCAAACAGAATTCGGGGGGTAATGTCACTAGATGTGGCGATTGCGGTGTAGTATTCAGCTTGAGGAGAGAGTGTGAAGGGGGAAGAAAAAGCGAAGAAATATGACACGGGTCGGGAGGGTACATAAAAGGGAGGAAAGAAAAAAAAAGAAAAGGAAAAGGACGGAAACCTTGCACCCCTAGCACCTGACTTTGCGAGGGAGGTTGAAGTCGAAGTCGACCGGAGCAAAGGTGCGGGCAATGGGATTGTGGGAATGGGTTGGAAAGGAATCAGCTGGCAAAAGTAGAATGTGAAATGGTGGCATCAACGAGATTTTGTCCACTGGTTCCATGTAAGTACCGGGGGGTTTATGGTAACGATTTCATGGTAAGCCCGGCACCGATTCGACCGTGGGCAATGCCAGATGGACCCCGGCTTAAGTCCATACATACCTGTAGTACTATGTTGGCCCGCAAGGGTAATGTAAGGTAGGTACCTCTCTGTAGGGGTGGGTATTACTAGGTTACCCAACGTAAACTTTGGCCTAGGCCCACCAAAGACCCGCTCAAGCAATCCGCCTAGCCCGGCAGCTTGGAAAACGTCCTGGGCAGCCTTGCGAAAGCGACCCCGAGAATGCCCTATGTCAATATGTGATGTGATGTACACATAATAGTAGCAAGTACCGATTTAGGGGACGATAGCATAGTACTGACTTATTAGGTACGGTAAACTTGAATGTAGTGTACAAGTTATGCATGCGTTGATAAACCCCGACCCACCAATAATATCGGGCAGAGCCAATTACCAAACAATCCGAAAATCTGACTGGGTCCCAGGGTATCTTCACAAATCATAACGAAATCCATCCTTCTTTTCCATCCGCAGTTCAGAGTTCAGCCGCATCGCATAAATGACCCGAGTCTGAACTATATTTTCCCAATTTTGTTCTCATCTTCTAACGCTCGTAAACCTGAAATTATAAGTATATACTAGATAATTGACAATGCGGTTAGAGTACTTGACGCATCTTCCATATCCTAATTTATAGATCGAATTGTTACAGCAGACTTTTTTTTTTCAACTCTTTTTTTTTTTGGTGCATGCGTTGGTTTTAGTACTACCTAGTATGGAGCTATAATGGAGATTGTGACAATTGAAAGACCCCACGTTTTGTTTCGTTTCATTTGGTCTCGTCTCGTACACAAGTCCGTATGTATTATACTCCTTAGAAAGCCAAGCTCCCGAACAGCGTGCTATGTTACCATCCCTATATCCGGGTGCTACTATTAAAAGCATCGGCATCCCGCCACTCCGAAAAATATGGAATCGTGAGACAAGCTGCTCCGGATTCTTTGCCTTGTGTCTCGTTTATCGGAGTATCAATGGTACATAGCACATGGCGTTCTTTCGGCAATTCGTCGTCTGCGGCATCGGCTTTTTTTTTTAATCTTCAATATCGTCAATCATCTCATCTCGGACCCCAAACCTTTCCGTGTATAATTTAGAGCCATAGTCCCCCCGCCTTATCATGTAGCGTCTTGCGCCGTGTGTTCCATCATCGATCATCACTTTAGTAAGGGGTGATAGGTCTGGTTGGTTACATCACTAACCTAGTAGTAGGTTGTAGGTCCGTAAGTAAGTGGGTGTTTTTTCTCTTTTCTTTTCTTTTCTTTTTTCTTAGTTTCTAACTTATTCATGCATATGGGTATATCGTGCTCCGATGATCGGATAGCCCGGGTACTAAGTAGGTAGTTCACTACTACTTATTTAGTTGCCAGGTACTTACCACTTACCTGAGTATAGTATCAGGTCTATACCTAACTGCCGCTTAGTAATCCCCACATTGATAAGACCTATCGGCAGTACTTGACATTGTATACTACTTGATGTCTTTTCCACGGTACTCTGTAGAAGTTATACTCTGCCTAAGAACCTAGTAATTAAGGATTTTTCGTTATGTCTTGGAATTTCGATCGGGTCTAGCTATGAGTACCAGTTGCCTAAATTTAGTCGTATTCTCGTTCTCGGATATTAATATGGAGGGACTCGGGTTTGAATTCTACACCCTATTCCTTCACATGCCATCTCATCTCTGCTGACTACATACTAACTACACACCTTACTTCTAGGTGGTGCTTTGATGTAAGGTGTCACGGTCTTGGCCTTGCTGACATGTCTATTCGCTTGGATCGTATGAGGGACCTCGCTACGGTGTTGGCCCCTATCAAGTTGGAGTTGCCCGCGGCCACCGGGGTTCGGAACAATCCCGGGTCCCGAATGTGCTCCCTTTCAATGAATGTGGGTTTAAAAGCCCTCCGGCCTCTCCGTTTATTCGGAAGAGACGCAGGTGGGTTACTGCTCTTCATTATTTCAACCTATGGACCAGACAGCTAGGTAACCTGTGAGTCCCACCATGAACACTGTGTATATTGTTACCTGAACGGATTTCTGTTTCTAGGCTCTGGTAGTGAGAAAGTCTCCGAAGCCATATCGTTGTTGCATTCGATACATGTTTGCTGTATCTGACATGTGGCTTCAACAACATACGACTCGTCCGAAGAGGCTATGCATCATCGACCACGGTGGCCTCAACATGGGTCTTCTACTAAGACCTAACACATTCCATGGCCACGGATTGCTGACTTGGTTGCATAAGCTCGCGGGACTTACTGATGAATTTGTAGGTTTCAATAGACTATACCTATTTCCCTATAAGGCGGTAACTTATAGATATGTATACCTGAAGTGCATTGATAAATCAAACAATTCTTCAGACTGATCAAACACATACCTACTTACCTAAGTATATACCCATCTTTCCTATTTTCCATATACGCTACAACATTGAAACCCATAGTAAATGTGATCCGGGCGTGCACAGATGCTGACTATATCTAACTAGTGTAGTGCACACTGCCGCATACCTTTGTTTTTTCTCCGTGGACCAAGCCATTGATACCACCTAAGGTAGTAAAGCAGGTCAGCTTGTCTTACTTATTTACCTGTTTCCTGCTTATCTCGACTATCTATGGGTCAGTAGTAAGTCTCGAGGTCTGTCTACATTATCTGTGGCTTTCGGTGTGGCTTTTCTGCAAGCTTATTCTCAAAAGGTAATCCGAGTCCTTTTGTCAACCTTGACCTTGAATAACCCGAAAGAAGGAGATTCCTGCTGTATTACAGAGACGATCTTAAACTCGTCTAGGTATGCGTTGGATGTTGGCCCTTGCAGGTAGGAAGTAGGTACTAACGCTGGTACATAGAGGTAGGTACATAAGATAAACCTTGCTCCCTCCCCCCTGTACCTGCACTATCGAACAGCTAGACGGACTAGTAAGAACAATTGATTGAAACTTTCCTACTGACAAGACGAGGTTCAATGGAAGGAACAAGGCGCACTACACTATTGAGAAGAGCTCCAGAGTCGCAGTCACCTGCACCTATAACTGCAACTATCGGCGTGCATAGACCACACCCAAATAGGTTATCCATATCAGGTTTGCGCCTACCTATTGCTACAAAATGTCAAAGCTGTACAAAGTACATGTGCAAACCCCAAGGCACATCCTTACAGCCCTCACACACTTCTACCCTATTAGATCATCATAGAGCATTGAATAGCAGGGGAGGGGAAAGGAGAAGTTTAGGGAAAGAACGAAAAAAGACAAGACAAGAGGAAAGAAGAAGGGGAGCGAAAAAAAGAAAAAAAAAAGTGACGAAAAGAAATTCAAATTTTTATTTTATTATCACTTCTTATCGTTTTACCTAGAATCCATCGCATCACAAGTCAACTTACTTAACTTTTCCCAAACAACGAACAGCTTTACAACCACAACAGAAACAACAACGACATCATTCTTTTTCCTCCCCTCGGGTGTTGGCTTCAGTTTCGTAAACGCCCACCCCCCGCAAACATCACCCCGGCTCTATACCGACATATCATGGGCACTGCAGTCCAACAATGGGTGAGTGGTTTCGAATAGAGAGTCCCAGCGCAGCCAGTTATCGCGGCCCCAACCAAGTAGGAAGCAAACAGATACGTACCGGTACCATTTGCTGCTGCAGTAATAAAAAAAAAGATAAAAAAGATATCGTGTCGCACGTTCGATTGGTTCAAATTTGATGAGTTCGATCTGTGCGCGCGGCCGTACTTCGATAGATGTATTGGGATGTATAGGATGGATGGATGGATGGATGGATGGATAAGGATGGGATGGAATGGGATGGATGGCTGCTTACCGCCCTCGCGATTCTGCCCAACCCATCTGTACCTTACTCTGGGTTCACTGATTGAGCCCCCCCTCCCCTCCACCCTCTCTCTTCCTCTTCCTCGACGACGTGTTTCACAAGAGAGGGGGATGTTTCTTGCACTCTCGTTCTGTCTGGTCTGGTAAAAACCTGTCGCATGTGCTGATAATCTTTTTATGCTTTTCTTAGCTCCGTCCTCAAAGACGCTGCCAGACCACTTGCACGATCCGTTGAAGTTTTCCCCTCGATCTACCTCGCGACTCAATACCCACGATGATGATAGTGACGGTTGGGAAAATACCCTGAGGCCCGTAGCCCACGACCCCCCTTCCGCGACCCGCATTGCCCACTCCCGCGAATCGTCCCTCGAGAAGCTTCAGTCTGGTGGGCTTGCAGGCATACCGGAATCGCCACTTTCACCCCCGTCTTCGTCCACGTCCGGAATCCGCACTGCCGCACCACGACCAGGAATCGGCGGGGTACTTGAGCGTGCAGTGGATCCGAAAGCTGCTGCGGCGTATGGGCATCACCGCCAGACCTCAATTGTTCATGGCATACAACATTCTCGGAATGGAAGCCACAGTTCCTCCTCGAGCCCCCTAAGTCCCCAGATAATAGCTGCAGCTGGAGCTGGCCTGTTAACTGAACGACCCGACTTACATACCATGGCCCGGCTGGACTCAGAGTTGGCCGCCGCCTCGCGCCCGCCGACATCATTATCCGGCACTACCATCAACTCTACGACTCACTCGTTGGAGAGGACCCAATCTGGCTCTGAGAATAGTCCTAATGCCATACCCCAGAAAAAAGTTGAGCGCATGCACAGCAAAGCTCGGCGCGAGCATGGACACCACCATTCGCACTCGTCTCGTCATAGAGATGAACAGAAGACTGTCGGAGAGTATGCCCTCCACGTTTTGTTCACATCCGTTAGTCAAGCCCTGCCTCCTATCTGCCTGGTGGAAATGGAAGTGGAAGTGGTTAATCGCTAACATGCCTAAAAAGTTTATTGCTCATGCTGAAGAGAAGCTCAATGAATGCATAACTGTCCCCTTCGACCCCGAGCCGCCTATAGAACAGATCTGCGGCCCTGGTGCCGATCCCGCCTTTGACCAATTTATCACAGCTCTAGGACATATCGCGAGACCAAAGCCCAAGTCGTTGATCGATTCTATTATGCTTTGGAGAAAATACAAAAGCGAAGCTGCCAACGAGGCACGAACCCAACTCCAACAACTAAAAATCAATCTCCCCGGGGCAGTACTCACGAGGAGAAATACCGAGCCCCATTCTATTACGGGAAACGGGTCATCGGAGGCTGGCTCTGTGAACGGACCGGCTTCTTTGGCGGCTAAGCAGGAGTTTGTAGCTCAGGCCGAACGCCGCTCAATTGTTTCGATCTATATCTTATGTCGGGTTCTTTTAGAAGTCATATCCCAGAGTAATCTCAGCTCCATCACGCCCGAGATGGAGGAGAAACTCGAGGTAATTATTTTTGGTCAGCTCAAGATTGCCGATGTAGACCAGCTTTATGTATCTCCGCTCAAGCTGGCAAACTGGAATTTGTTTGCTCAACTCCTCGGAGCCATGAGCGAGATCAATTTTGTCAGCGTCACCGAGCGATTTATAAGCGACCTTGATCGTTCGCTAAAAGACTTGAACGTCCGAAGCCCAGTCGTGCAAAATAGAGACCCAGAGGGCCAGATCGAACTCGTTTTGGGGGGCATGAAACATCTTCGCATCAATATAGATACAGACGAGAGTTGGAACCAAGCCTGCAGTTTTCTTGCATCGCTAGGCCATCTCTTCGCTCAATCTCATGGGCAGAAGGTCAAATCGGCCTTCTGTCAGATTTTGGATACCCTCCTCCTTCCAATTGCTGCTAGGGCTACCAACAGTCATTTGACGTACCCGAAGTGGGCAGAAGTTCTGAGCAATATCAGTCCACGTTTGGCTTCCATGTTTGTCAAGCCGCGCCATTGGCTAGCAGCATTCCCATTGACTTCCACTATGCTTTGTGTATCCCCCCCTGAGAGTTCAAGCACCCAATGGCTTCAATTGGTGCGGACGTTGCAGCCTCGGCTAAAGGACCGAGCCGTCAGACCTCTTTGTTTGCAGGCAGTATCTAGGTTGGTTTGGACTTATTTGTATCGAACCAGCGACACTACTACAGGCGTTACCCGTAAACTCGACGAGGTGATGCAGCTAGTATTACCAGCTACCAAGCGCACGTTTTCGACGACGGATATCAGTTCAAGCGGCCCTCTCATACAAATTATTAGGATTATTGGATATAAACATCCCGAGTACTGCTGCAAAAACATCATCTTCCCCTTGATCAATGCTGAACTTATCAATGCAAATAAGGAACTAAAAGTCGAGCAGCTGGAGCCAGAGAGGATGGTTGTTGGCATAAGAGCATTCCTGGCTATCATGTCGGATCTTGAAAAGGGGGAATCAGGCCGTCCCCCGTTCCCACATCAATATCCGACACCAGCTGCCGAACGCTCGCAACCTGTCTCGCCAGCATCATCGTCAGCACGCGGTCAGCCCCCTGCAAATCCCTTAGCTTCGGTTGATGATGAAACCTTATCGCGACCTGTTCTATTGGAGGCGTTGAGCGATGGCGCGCGGGAATATTATAAGAAATTTTCAGAGATATTAGGCAAGATTACAATCATCTGTGACAATACATTTGGTGGCCAAGCCGTACTTGATGAGAAATTTAGCAGTCCTATACCAAAGACTCCTATTGCCGATACTTTCAATTTCTCCAGACGCGATGATCACCAAAGTGCTGCTGAACAGAAACAAGCCTTCTACGAGCTCTTACACGTCGCTGTACAGGCACTCCCCCGCTGTCTGTCTGCTGATATGCCTTTTAACTCGCTCATAAACCTATTGTGTACAGGAACCGCACACGTCCAGTGGAATATTGCGCAATCTTCTGCCCAATCTCTTAAGTCTATTGCGAGACAATCACACGCTTATCAAGTAACGATGGGATTCGCTCGATTTATTTTTAATTTCGACGACCGCTATTCTACAATGTCGGACGGCGGAATGCTCGGTCCTGGACACATCGAGAATACCCTTCGTCTCTACGTCGAATTGCTGCAGATCTGGAGGGACGAGATAAGACAGAAGACGAAAGAAGCTGCAGCCGAACCAACTGAGGCCAATGCAACCGATAAGCGAGGAATGAAACTAGATTTATCCAGTATTTGGGCGGAGGTAGATCATGTGGAGGCCCGTGGCCTATTCTTTTTATGTTCACAATCGAGGAGAGTAAGGTATTTTGCAATTACTGTCCTCCGGCTCATCACCGAATTCGACACAGCATTGGGGAAGGATCGTGCCCAGGAAAAGGATCACGCGCGGCTTATTGACATATTGGAAAATGATTCGGTCCAGGTAATGAGTTTCAAGGACGAATATTTGTCTGTGGCAGAACGAAGCCGACTACAGAGAGGCATGCAAAATAGCAACAACAAAGGTGCCCTAATCGAGCTTTGTGCTAGCGATGTTTCATACGACACAACACTCTGGTTCAAAATATTCCCGAATTTGATACGCATTGCTTATGACAGATGCCCGTTTACTGTTACTATTGGCCGAGACCTGATATGTAACCGGATATTGCAAATGTACACAGCTATCACTATGCTGTCGGAGCCGACCAGAGGTCTCTACTATGGATCTGACCCGAACAGTGCGCGATATACCGGAAGAACGCCGACGACACAACCTGAAGTACTAGTCGAGCAGTGGAAGCTGTATCTGACATTTGCTTGTACAACATTGGCCGATTCGGGGGCTACGATAAATGGTGCCACGCAGGGGAGTCAGCATTCGCGAAAGGGATCCAAGTCGGCTGATAAAATTGTTTCGGCAAGGATTCTCTTTAAGTACCTCATCCCGCTGTTGCAAGCTACCTCTGCGTCTGTCCGAGAAGCTGTAGTGCTAGCCATGGGATCGATAAACATCAATATCTACCGAACATTACTTGAAGAACTCCAATCACAGGTGTCTTGGTGTAATGATGAGGCTCGGGCCAGACTTCGTCTGCACCATCAGCGAACAGGCAGTGGAACCCGCCATAACCGAAAAATGGACCTGTTATGGACTGAGCTCACTCATGTGTACAAGCTAACATCCCATTTCCTGAAAGAAGCCGAGATTTACCAAGATGATTGGATCCTCAATAATCTATGTGTTTACACCAAAGATCTCAAGCTTTTTTTAATGGACGGAGATGTGCAGTTGGATTGGGAATTTCAGAAACTGCGGCGACACTATTGTGGCTTGATGGAGGAGCTTTTTGAGGGCATCAACCGTACGAAAGATCCATCACGATGGATGACATTCGAATCCCGAAAATCTTCGTTCGCATTGATGGAAGATTGGTGTGGCTTCTCCCCAAACCAGCAACAAATCCGTGCAAGGGAGGACACGATGAGACAGTCCTTGATAGACCAGCAGTCAGTAGGTGAACGGCAAACCGTCACCGCCGCTATGGAAATAGAGAAGAGGAATCTGAGAACCGCAGCCCTAAGTGCAATGGCAGCTCTGTGCGCTGGGCCAGTCAGTATTACAACCGAAAGTGGTTCCGTCCTTCAGTTTGACATTAGGCGCATGCTAGCTTGGATCGAAGCAATATTCAACTCAGGGAGTGATCGAATCAACGTTATTGGGAGACGGGCTCTGAAGAATTTGATCATCTACAACCAGGGATACCCATATCTTCTCGAACACTGTGTAGCGCGGTGTTACCTGACGGATGTGCCTAAAGTCCAAGAAAGCTACTTTTCTGTGATAACAGAGGTTTTGTCCGAACATATCGAATACCCAACCCCCTTTTGGAAGATTTTAGGGCTATGCCTCTTTACTCTAGGGAATGACCAGAGTGACATTCGGTCTAAGTCAGCACGTGTTCTCAGAGCACTAGAGGAGAGAAGGCAGGGTGGCCGTGGCTCTAAGATTCAGGATTTTGATATCAGCATTGCGGACAAGACAAAGGCTGTTTATAAGCTAGCCCAATTCGAGATCTCGAAACGACTCGCCAAACAACATCCAGAACTCGCTTTCCACATATTCTCCGAGTTTACTTTCTACTTCAAGAACCTCCAGCCTGGTGAACAAAGGAATGTCGTGGCGGTTGTTCTGCCATGGATACAAACTATTGAGCTCAAGGTAGACCCGAACGGAGGGCCTATAGCACAATCCTACGTCCTCTTGGCTAATCTGCTTGAGATTACTATCAAGTCGAGTGCTGCGTTACATAACGAGGTACAGGCATTATGGCAAGCCCTTGCTACTGGCCCACACCCTGGAAATGTTCGACTCGTGCTTGACTTTATCATATCCCTTTGTCTAGAAAGGAGAGAGCAGAACTTCGTCGAGTATGCTAAACAGATCGTGGTATTCTTGTCGAGTACATCCAGCACACCTGGTATCAAAGTGGTCGAGTTTCTCTTGATGCAGATTAGCCCAAAGGCCATGGTACCGAATGAGAAAAGGGATATTGTACCGCCCCCGCCAGATATTAATCAGCTACCTTATTGTGCTGACCTGTCAGAGGCCTTGCCAATCGGTACTAAACAGGCTGGGTTCTCCCTTGGACAGTTATCTCTTATCCTCTTGGTCGATCTCATGATATCGCCTGTCCAACTGACAGCGGAAAATAATCTCCCCGTTCTGCTACAGGTGGTCACAGTTCTATGGGATCATTATACACCCCTCGTGCAAGAGCAAGCTCGCGAGATGCTCGTGCACTTAATACATGAGCTAGTCATATCGAAGATCGATGATGCCACTCCCATAGAGACGAAGAAATCAATTGAAGACCTGATTGATGCCATTCGCCAACATGATCGTTCTGTTGTCTGGAGCTACGAAGACAACAATGGTAAAGTCGACGATCGTGACAACAAGGTTCCACAGAGCATGGAATATCTCACTGCAGAAGTGGTCAGAACTTTTGAACTTACTTTCCCCGGGATCAAAGAGGAATGGAGTCGTTTATCGTTAACTTGGGCAACATCTTGCCCTGTGAGGCACTTAGCGTGCCGTTCATTTCAGATTTTCCGTTGCATCTTGACATCGGTTGACCAGCTAATGCTTGGTGATATGCTTGCGCGACTCTCGAACACAATTGCAGACGAAGATACAGAAATCCAGACATTTTCAATGGAAATCCTGACCACACTAAAGACACTAATCGCAAAACTCGAACCAGAGAAACTCCTATCTTTCCCACAATTGTTTTGGACAACCTGTGCTTGTTTGGATTCGATAAACGAGCTTGAGTTTCTTGAAGCGGTGGAGATGCTCAATGAATACCTTGGGAAGCTCGACTTCCATTCGCCTAGTATTCGAAGGGCTCTTCTTGACGGCCAGCCTTCACGATGGGACGGCCCTTTTGAAGGCATCCAACCTCTGCTCTACAAGGGGTTGAGATCTTCTGTCTGTCTTCAACCAACCCTCGATATCCTTGACAGATTAGTTCAGTTACCAAGCGATGCTCTCGTTGGAGATGATAACAGGCTCTTCTTCTCAATTCTGGCGAATTTCCCGCGCTTTTTACAAGCAATGGAGCTTGGTGTAATTGACGAAGCAACAATGCAGACAGCAGTGATATTATTTACGGTGGCAGAATCCCAAGGGCTCTCGCCAATTTGCACCGCTTTGGGGTCATTCATTGACCAACGGTATCTCTCGACCAAAGAGATGATAGAACAACTCTTTGCTACCTTGCGGGAATTTTACCTCCCACAATTAGACTTCAAGATGCTCACAATGCTACTCGGATTTCTAACTAATAGTATGTCATCAGTTAAAACGATGACAATGCGACTGCTATGTGTTATTATCCCAGAGATAGAGATGCGGAAACCTGAGATCGCTGGACATGGCTCTGACCTCATATCCCCCCTTCTTCGGCTTTTACAAACCGAATTCTGCATGGAAGCATTGATAGTATTAGATAAGGTCGTTGCCGTGTCAGGTTCCTCCATGGACAAGCACCATCTACGGATGAGCATGACTCGCTCGTCTTCGAAGGCAATTAAGAAAGAATACGAGCGGACTCAGAGTTTGTTTGGTATCCCAGAAGAGTCTGGGTGGGCCATTCCAGTGCCAGCAAAAAAGACTGATGCCACGCGTGCCAATATCCATGCAGCCTTTTACATGTGTCAAGCAAATGCCGAAGATGGCCAACAAGCAGACCCTACACCGACCCCGGAGGTTGAGTTCCATGCTGACGATTACCGCTATGGCTATTTTGAAATGCCTGAGCGGACTGAAACAATGATGTCAGATGAAGTTAGAGGTGAAGGTCATATAGGCGATCTAGTTACGAAACTTGACAGCTTGGATGACTTTTTTGACGATATGTCACAAAATTCACCAAGCGAGGGCCGCTCGTCTCGAACGGTAACAGAGTTCGCACCTGAGAGCTACGAGTCGGGCGCAAGGCTTTACGATGATGTATTGCCCATCCTCCACCAAGCGTCAAGCAACACGTCGTTCCAGAATGGGTTCGTAGACCGAATGCCCGCTTCGAGTGGTCACGCAAATACTATGAATCCAGCAGCCTTCAATCCCGGTCCAGTGGGCAGACCTGCGCTGCACTCCCGGTCAGTTACCTCGCCTTCTGCGCCCGCATCGTACCAATCCCACCTAGCCGAGTTCACTTCCGATGATGAGCTAGCTGAGGATGTGTTCTCCGATGGCGACGACGAACGACCACCGCCAGGCGCGCCAGAGGGGTCGTTCTTCCTCGAGAACATGATCAAGCCCATTGCGCACACAACGCGGACACACATGCGTCGGCTCACAGGCGGCAGATCCCGGGACGCGGAAAGGCAGCGTGAGCTCTTCCGCGCCACTCAACAAATCTCACCTCAAGTCCCAAAGGTGCCAAGTTCGTTCTTGCAGCACAAGCCGAATTCGCCTTCAACTAATGATATGCTATAAAGGCCTGAGGTGGGCGTGGCTTTCTCCTTTACTATGATTAATAGGAGCGTCAATGCAATACAGTTATATTAAAAAGCGCATGCGCGCTTATGTTTAGGGATGGGAAAGAGGTAATCCCACCAGTAAGTCGAGTAGTTGGATGGTATAGGCCCCGCCTATGTTAAGGGATGATGAGGATGAAAGGAAACGCTCATATTTTAACGTGGACACGAAGACGGACGGTGTGAGAGGTGAGACCCAGTCGAATGAATTACATCTAGTGAATACGGAAATGAATAATTTCTTTGATAATGAAGAGAAACATAGGGGGGCGTATGGTTTCCGATTTGATGGCTAATGATAAGTGCATGTATTTAGTCTCTGCATGTAAAAATGTATAACATAGTAAAACAAAATTTGCTTTTAATTGGGCCTAGGAAATCATGACATGAGTTCACTAACACACGGTGGGCGAAGTTGAATAGAAAGGCAAAAAGGGCACATGATTAACACTTATAACCTATCCAATTCCTATCACGTATGATATGTAGGTCAAATATATAGGCTACTAACACAAATACAAATAAAGCAAGACATAATTGATTTGTATGTCAGGTATATTTGAACAAGATCGTACTCTGAGAATTTATTTTTCTGGGCCACATTTCAAGGTAGTCAAGATATGAGGCATAAGTTCATAAAGAGTTCATCACACTTCTTATATTACGAGGTGTTTATCTGAGCTTAGCAATTTGGAAAAGATCTGACAATACATCCGACACCTTAATCTCACGAGTAGAAAGGGCCTAGGGCCATAACCATAAGAAGAAAAGCAGTTTACTAGTATTTAGGCGGAGAAGGTCAAGTATTCGATTCCCCTCAAAAGGGGGGTTAAGCTAAGGCTGTCAATGTGGAAAGGGGGGAAAGCGTACCTAGGGCGGGGGGTAATAGAGAAGTAGTCACATCGGGATCTTGAAAGCGAACATTAGCATATTTAGGTTCTTGATATGTAAATTCATTGATGGTGTGAGACCAACCCTAGAGAATGCGTGCTCATGAAAGTGAGATAAAAAAAAAGGAAAAGAAAAAAAAAAGCACTCGATCACCTATAACATCACGGTCATTATCATATATTAGACCCCTTTTTTGCGCAAAGCGATTTCTACCCTCTTCTTGTGCCCGGAACCCGTAGCCACAATACAGTCCTAGATCATGGTTTGCTTTCTGATTTTCGTGTTAATAGCGGTAGCGTGTAGAGTAATCCTTAGGGCTGACGACCAGACCACGGCCCTTCTTGGCACCGCGGTAGATCGTCTCGAAGATGTCGATGAGCTCCTGCTTGTCCTCGAGCACGAAGTTGAGCTTGTTATTGTTACCCGTACCCAAATCGCACATCATGTGCTTATTCCGGAAGAAACTGTAGAGAGAAATAGCAATTAGCATTTCTACCCCTTTTTGCTTAGACAGGTTATAATCGCTTGTGTTGGAGGATAAGTCTTCGATTCGGCAGAGGTGGGGAAGGGAGGGAAGGGGGTCGAGAAGGCATAACGTACTAAGCAGAATAACATGTTAGCATTGTCACTCCACAAAGAGACAGAAAGGGGCAAAAAGTAACGAGGATAGAATAGTTGTGGACTTAATTACTGACCTACATAATCGTGCACGGGTCGTACAACTCGTACATCTGGTTAAAGTCGGGTACCTGGTCAATGTCGCATACATAGATGACGGCGAAGTTCTTGACACGGTCGGCGATGCGGTAGAGCACCTCGTCCTGGCGCATGCAGTCGGGGTCGTGGTCGCGGCCGAATCTAATGATCACCAGGCGTTCCTCTTCAGATAGAATGGCTATAGTCGTTAGTTGTTAGCGTTGCCTTAACCTATGCTGCTGGTGGTTATAAGAGAGAGATGGGCGCATACCTTGGTCTACGTGCCAGCCGGTGTTGAGATGGGGGAGCACGACGGAACCCATGATAGCTTATGCGTTACTCTTTGGTGTGTTAGAGCAGGTGGGTTGCGTTGTTCGGGTTGGCTGTCGAAGAAATGGAGATGAGGCTGCAGTTTTTGGGTTGTAGGTTTAGGAAGACCAGCAGTATATACACACAACGCTAATGTACTATGTACTTGTCGTTTATCTTATCTAACCTAGCTGGGCAGCTGGGTCCAGAGAATGGACTAGAATTGCGCTAATGTGCAGGTGCAGATATCAACCCCACTATGACATAACGGGATCTTGATAGTACCTATCTTATCAGCGAGATTGGTCTTAAAACAGCATAGCGAAGAGGCGGTAACTAATGGCAGTTCGAACCTTTTTCCTTTTTTTTTTTCTAAATAAGAAAGACTGCAAGGGGCTTTCATCCGAGCTTATATATTTCCTAGAGGTTGCGAGTCTCTAGCACTGAAGGGCTGTTATGACTTGACTTGGGCCAATTCAATTCAATTTATCCCATTATACACGACCATTGAATCACCATAAATTCCCCTGGACGATGCCGCAGGGAAGCTCCGAATTAGCGAAAAGGGATCGTTATGGCGAAGCGCAAGTCTTATGGAGGTGAAGGCAGTCATGCCGGAAAGCGGCAAAAGACAGGCCACGTCCATGAGCCACCTACTTCTGAGGATGTGTATACCGCAAGGCAGCTATGCCAGCTACTGGCCTTCGAGCAGGATCTCCGGAAAGCTCGACACGGTATGTTTGAAACCTCGGAAATTCAATTGCAACCACTAACTCAGTATGCAGGTCTTCAATCGTTCAAGAACCTGCTCGATAGTATCGCAAACGACGAAGCTGACGGCCCGGGGAAGAGGCAGATTGTATTAGAATTCCTCGAGATAGTCAAGCCAAAGGACCAAGAAGATGAAGTGCCCGTCTATTTATCCGATATTATGGAAACATGGGGCATGGCATCGACTATGAACAACGAGAATGTCATGTCCGCTGTCCCCGTTGTGCTTGCGCTTCTGCTCAGGATGATATCCGAAGATGTGGACTTGGCTCCCTACGGCCTAGGCATATGCAGGACCCTACTGCAAAAACGCCAACAAGAGCTCTTAGCCAAGAACCTCTCCGCAGACAAGGGGAAGGACTTCATAATATCGCCGACATTAAGATTACTGAGGGAGGCAACATGTCTAGATGGCGGCGCTTTTGCGGCCCCGATATTTCGAGCGAGAAACAACACTTTTAAATCACTTGCGAGGAACATGGGTCTCCGATTCCTCGGGGAAGGTATAGAAAACCCCCAGCGGCCTTCTGTGAGGACGAACGCGATACGTTTTCTCCTCAGCAATCTAAGGCTGCTGCATATGGAAGCAAAGAGAGATCTCCTACCCCAAAAAGATGTCATTGCGTCTCTAATGCGGCACTTACGAGAAGACCCTCCCTCTTTGATATATGAAATCTTAGATACTCTGAAGAGTTCTATTGTTCTTGACAAGAAATTGTCGAAGGACATCAAGATCAAAATTCTCAATGCTCATTCTCTCACGCGTATTGCATCACTTTACGGATATTCCCGAGATTTGGAAGATGCATCCGAAACTGGTCGTCTATCCGTGGAAGATGCGGCTCATGAGCTTCTGATTGCTGCGTGTACCGATCACGATGCTGGTATTTATCGATCGGAGCATGGTTACTACCCCGAGGGTGTGGACCCCAATGCGCTTATGCTTGGTACAGACACGTCCCAGTGTATGGATTTCGGTATTGACAGTATTCCTTGGATGAGCAAATTCGACAACGAAATTCCCGTACGAAACATGTTATTAGCCGAGTTCATCCAATCCTTACGTCCTTGGTCCAGCACAAAACAGAACGAGCTTCTGGTTTCGATATTTAAAGTGTCCCCGGAGCTGATTGCTTATTATTTCTTACAGAAGAAAACCTTCACATTTGATCCAAAATTATCCGCAACTTGGATGGGATACGCCGCACTCCTTTACAATGTTGTTTCGCTATCGATTCCCACCTACTTTGGGCACGCTAATAGTTACGCAAGTGTTCCACCGCCAACATCTGTCGTGCTCGGAAATCTTATTCCGCCTCCGATGACTTTGAAGGCGTTAACACGCTGTTTATCGAATAAGTCTAAACTAGTATCATTCTATGCCATACGGATGCTAGTCTTGTCGTTGAAAAAACTAGGACGCGCACTCGAGATGCATAGGGAGGCTGCTTCTTCGTCTAATTCGATCTGGGACGAAGCTGCTCGTCGACTAACCGATGAGTTCTGCCAGAGGATTCCGGATCTTAAGGACATTATCGTTTGTTATCGAGGAATGACCGACGATGACTTGCTTCAAAGAGAGGCAGCAAGTCGGTTAATATCTTTATACTATGAGATTATCCCTCAACTCGCCCTAAAAGCTAAATTCGATGTCGCGCCAATGCTCCTTTCCACCATCAAAAAGGTGGAATCATCAGATGGAGACGGTGAGAATGTCGCCATGTCCTTGCTAGAACTCGAGCATCTATGTGACGTAGCAAAATACTCTCCAAGCATGCGGTGGTTTGCCAAGACGACTGAAATGCCCAACTCACCCTTCATCACTCTCTTGAGAGTATATGTCGAGAAGACGACCGAGCTTCCTGCTGATAGGCTCTGTAACGTGTTGTGTTACGTTGCTGATGAGCATCAGCTAGTGGAAAGTCGAGGGCAATCAAGGGGGTTAATACCCCTAATTGAAGCCGTCAAAAACACGGAAGCTATCAACCCGGCCATATGGACATTTCTGGATAATTGCATAGAACGTTGTGCTAGGACACCTATCAAATATTTGGAAATGGTCGAAGAACAACTCGAAAAGTCTAAGCCTGACGACACCGGTGACAAAGTTACTTGTCCCCTCATGATGGCCATCGCCGAACAACTACCTTACTTAGTGTCAGCATCACCTAGCAAGCCCATCCTCAAATCGCTTGCCCAGTTTTTTTCTGAATATCTAGGAAGCTCTCGTGCTCTCGGTATTAGCAAGACGTTTTTAAAAATCGTGAAGGGTATGCTTGTTTCTGGTATGGGCGATAAGAAGCTTGGTGCAAAAATATCCATTCTTGATAAATCCAAGCCTACATCACGAGGACAGGCAATTGTACAACACGACCATGCTGATGATGCTTCTAACCTCGAGACAGCCGAGGGAATTTCTCCAAATGAGACTACACAGATAAATGAGGAAGAACTAGAAAAGAGACTTTCAGTCCCGATGGTGGCTAGCAAGGAGACTTCTCTGCTGAGGTGGTCATCCAAGACACCGGAAGAGCTCATTGAGGAAGGATATGCAACGTCGCTGGTAGTCTTGCTTTCGTCAAAACATCCGAGCATCCGCAAAGAAGCCCTTACCAATGTTCTGAAGATGGCTTCCAAGATTAAAGAATCAGCCTACGAGGAGAACGAGCAAATATGGCTCTTGCTTATGGAACTCGTAGAGTCGGCAAGGGATGCCATAAGCGAGACACCTTTGCCAAGTGTGACCGTGATGTTTGCCTGCAAGGCACTCGATGTCTTGAGGAGTCCGCTACACCCCCTTTACGAAAAGATCAACCGATTCCTCACGAGCGGTCCAATGTGGTCACTCGATAACATACCGATCATGCAAAATATCCTCCAAGAAGGCCCAACGGAGGACGGTGCGTACTACTCAGAACTTAGCTGGCTTCTAGGTTTCCTCCTTGATAGCCTACGCACACCTCAAGACGTGGCCCTCTTCCACAAGCGAAAGACGTTCGAGAAAGTTTTATCCCTAACTTCTAACCCATACATGGGTCCTAACCTACGGTCTCAAGTTTTGAGGATCATATACCGAGCCACGACCATCGAAGGAGGAAGCAACACAATTATTACGAGGTTTGGGGTCATCAATTGGTTGGTAGCTCAGAAAGCTGCCGCGGCAAATGTTGGCGAGCGCGAGCTATACCAAGCCCTGGTCAGGAGGTTATGGGAAACCTGTGATCAGAAGCGGATCTCAGCTTGGAGCCAGGGCGGCGTTGAGAAGCTTGCTATATAAGAGAAGGTACTTAGCTATCTAGGTTATATGATAGTGTATATATATTTTTGATAATAAAGATACCAAGATTCAAAGCACCCAAACTTGACTCTTTTTATTAACATTTATAGAGAGGGCGACATACTCGACTAACGAGTTTTTCTTTTCTTCTCCATTTCTTCCTCAAAGTGGCGAATTCGATACCTTGTAGAACTGGAATTTCTTCCTCTATGCCCCTGGCTAATCTGTGAGATGATGCTGTCTTCTATCGATACCTAAGTACGATGAGAACAAATAAGATGTTACTACTCTGGGTGAAACAGATCCCACGTCTCACAACTCGACGATTCTTTGGTACGCTCGTAATTCAGGGGGGGTAAATCAATCAGTCATTAGTTTTGTAGTAGTTAGTAGTAATAGTACCTACATAATTGTATTATCTAACCTAGGAAGATAGGTATGATGCTTCTTTCTCTCTTTCAACTGATTTCCTGTGCCTCTCTATACCTAGGTATAGGGTGCCAACATACCTCAATACTACTTACCTGCATACCTTCACTAAGGTAACATTCAGGAGTGGATAATGAATGGTACATACCTACTATATAGAGAATATCTTTCCTATCTCCCTTTTTTCTTTTTCTTTTTTTTTCTCTTCTTTCTTCTTTCTTCTAGCTCCTTCCTTTTCTCGGACCGAACACGAGAATTTATCAGTTCTTATTATTGAATGCTCTGTTTACGTAGGTAGTAGGTTATACATCTACAAATATCTACAAAGAATATATATATTTATAAATTATGCAGTTGAATAAACTTGGGCTTTTAGTAGACACCGAGCTTAGGAAGGTGTTAGGTTAATTGATTCTATTTGACTCGCGTCAGGCATCAAGGCGCTGGCTGGGCTGTAGTGGGAAATGATAGTGAGCTCATTCGCTATTCAGGGGGACTGCAAGGCCTAAAATATCGCTACCTGGCCTCTGTTGGCTCTGCTGGCTTTGCTGGCCTATGCTAAAGAATTGGTTATGTAGTGCGCTGTCACTTGTTCCGACAGCACTAAAGTGGGGGTGAATCTCCAATACATAGCACGGGCCAACCTGACTAACCCGGGTCACCTTGCCCGAACCAGGTACCCTGAATCTCGGCCGACCGACTCGAGGGGAGAGGGTTGGGGAAAAAAAAAAAGAAAAAAAAAAAAAAACCTGACCCTGACCTCACATCACATCACATAACTTTAGTGTACCCTTGCCTTACCTGACGTCTTTGTGTACTACTTACCTGATATGCAACATGTAATAAACTCATGTCATTTTGTACCACACTGAAAAGAACCTTCCACATTCTCTCTCATTAACCAAACTCCTAGATTTACTACCATTTATTACCATTTCCCACCACTACACAACCACACACCCGCACACCATCACAAACCAAACTACCCACAATCAGAACCAGAACCACCAAACCAGCACACAACTTCTCCCTATTTTATTTCATTTTATTTTCCCTCTCCCACCTCATCGCTGACATTACTACCATCCTATCCTACGAGTTAAAAAAAAAAAAAAAAGGATAACCAGAACAAGAAGAACTGAGAGGGGGGGAAAATAGGATAAACTGGATGCACTTGTAAAAGAGAAGAGAAAAAAAACGATTCAACCAACATCAACCAACCCAAATCCAAATCCGAACCCAAGTCAAATCTACCAAACCCACCATCCCACCAACCCACATCATACAATATACCTCTCTGTCTCTCTCTCTCTTTCTCTCACTCTCATAGTTTTACTTGTATCTTCAGGTTTTCCCTGAAAGGCTGAAATCTGAAGCCGAACACGAGACCAACAATCAAACACACACACACACACACACACACAAACATACACACACATACATACACATACATACATACACCACGACCCCTCTCTCCTCCCCTCCCTTTTTTTTTCTCTCTCTTTTCCCGAATTCTTCTCCTTTTCTCTACCTTTCCAGGTCTCCAAAGAACCTGTCGTGTTGCCCTCCACATTTCATTTCCACCCCGCACGCTGCAAATTCACCACAAACACGACATATTGCCGGCCTAACCTCTCTCTACCTTTCTTACCTACCTCTCTTCTCTCTCGCCTGTCTCTCGACTTCAACCCTTCGACCTCGACCTCGACCCATCTCGTCCAGCTGCGACCAATCCACAACTCCCAAACATCCCTCGACATAAAAGTTATCCTCATCGCGCTTCTACGCACTCTCGCACTCTTCTCAAGCTTACCCCGAATCTTTCTTTCGTTTCCTTATTTTCATGTCGCATGACGACGTTACCTCGTAAATCATCATAGCCAACAACACCACCTCTTCCGATGCTATGGCACTACGCTATACAGTCGATGCGCTGATCATCTTGCGCGACTCACCGCTATGTGTAAAACCAAACAACCTTCCTCCTGCAGAAGAATGGATGGGGTACGTGGGAAAGCCCAACTGCTCGGTTTGAGCCCTTTGCTGATTCAGGTATTATAATACATAGACCGCCACCCGAGACGTTCCGCAACAACCAAGGCAACAAGTCTGGGAACGATAGAAACCGGAACAACAACGACAATAGTCTACTTGAACAGACTAATAGACGAACAGGCGCTGATAGGCACGCCTCGCGGAATGCTGCAAGTACGTCTGCGCCCTCCCCCCCCTCCCCCCCCTGAAACCCAGTCCATATATTCTATACCCGGCATTCTCTAACTTGGCTCCAGACCCAGACGAGATCATCCTAGGACCACCGCGAACCACATTTTCCTCTGCCACTCTATCACGGACCAAGGCTTTTGACGCCGAGAAGGCTTTCAAGGACACCGATACCCGCGATCGTTTCAGTTTCCGCGCCCGCAATGGAGATGCAGAGAACAACACTACGGACCGCTTCCGTGACCGAGAACGTGATGGTAGGAACAACTTCCGCCGCCGTGCTGACGGTGACCAAGATAGCGATGGCTGGACCCCAGTAAAACCCCGCAAGAGCTTCGGTCACGAAGGGGCCGAGCGCTTCCATGGTCGCATGGGTGAACGTCCCGAGCGCTTCGGGGGCGATCGGAGACCACGCGACCAAGAAGATCGCGAGCCCAATGCCGAGCGGCCTCGACGCAACTTCGGTGAATTTGCTCGGGAAAAGGATGGAGATGATAGCGACAAGCCTCGTAGAAATGGCTTGAATAACAGAAATAGGCCAGATCAGCCGTGGAACAGGGAGACCCCTGATGCCCCAGCTCCCCGAGAACGATTTGATAGGTCCAAGAGCTGGAGAGATAGAGCGGATGATAATGGCGATGGGCATCACGAGAAACCGAGAGAAAGGACATATGAACGTCGGTGGGACCGAGACCAGCGCCAGGAACGTGATCCAGAATGGCTTGATGAGCCGCTGGAGGGCCAATCTCAACGGCATACAGAAGAAGACTTCAAGAAGTTCATGGATACGATGAAGGGCAAGAACTCGTCCAAAGCCGAGCAGCCTGCGCCAGCGCCAGCTGCGAAGTCGCCTAGCCCTCAGGAGAGAACTGAAGCCGAGAAACCCAAGGTGAAGTCGGCACCCGCAATTGAATTGGGTCAAGACAAATTCTTTGCTGCATTCGCCCCGAAACCTGCAACAGAAGCAAGCGGGAGCGTTGTTGATGGTGCTAAGGAGAGCGTAGCCCCTACGCCCAAGGCAAAGACTGGGTCACGGTTCCAGAACTTCTTTTCGTCTCAGGAAGAATCCCGCCGTCAAACAGAGCCACCAACCCCCGCCGCTGCACCACCGGCTAGCGAGATGAACCCCCTGTTAGCATTGGCTGGATCTCAACCAGATACAGCAGAAAAAGTCGCTTTCCAGGCCTTGCTTCAAAAGCTACAGAAACAAACATTGCAAGCATCCACACCGCCATCTGCCGGGTTCTCGGAGCCGCCGCCGAGTCACGAATTCGGGTCCAAGAGTGTTATAACCTCTCCTGGTCCCTATCAGCCATATGGCCAGGAGCGCCGTGAGGAACCAATGCCTCGTGGCCCGCCACCACAACCCCAAGAATTACATGCGCCTCGGCCGCAACCGAACCCGCAGTTTGCGACACTCCGCCCGGAGCAGCAGATACTGCACGACTTGATTGGCCAACGTCATCCCAGTCAGACCCAAGGTCCGGGGCGGGCAGATCAGCCATCAATCCGGAGTAACAACAGCAACGCTGAATTTCTCATGACCTTGATGCAAGGACCTCGTCCAGCCCCTGAGCCCCAGAGGAATGAGCCCCTTGTTATGAGGATGCCTCAACCATCGAGACCAACTCAGATCCCCCCAACACCGGATCGCGAGCCTGACTTTGCACGTGAGCGCGGTGCTCCACAGCTTCAGGGCGGCCGCCCCGCCGGTCTTCCAGGCTTCTTTGACGAAGCAGTGATCCACCACCGTGAACAGGAGAGCCGTCCACAGCAGCCAACTCAGATTCTACAGCGTCAGGGACCCCCCGGGTTGGACCCGATGCATACCAATGCTTGGATCCAGACCGGTGCACAGCTGCCACCACCCGGTCGTCCCATGATCCCTCCTCCAGGTCTAGCTGGGAATCCTCGAAATGGGCCTATGCCCGGTGCCTTCCCCCCGAATTTTCCCATGGGCGGGTTTCCTCCAGATGGAATGGCGGGTCCTCCTCGAAACATGGCACCACCCCCTGGTTTCTTCGGTGGCCCACCGCCGCCTGGATTCATGCCACCGCCCGGGATGGGTGGCTTCCAAGGCCCCGAGGCTTTAGCATTTGGCTTTGATGGCCGCGGAATGCCACCGCCTGGTTCAGGTGGTCCGTTTCGCCGGAATTAGAACATCTTAATCCTTGTAGGTAATGCGAGGTTTACACGTATTTTGCCCTGTATTCAAAGTCCAATCCATTGCCCCGGATTTGCTAGGAACTTTGAATGATAGTCCGTAAAATGATGATACGAAAGAGGATACGCGTATTGGGGAATGAGAATGTAGGAGAGAATAAGCTTAAGGGAGGCGGAGGGGGAAAAAAAAAGGAACGTAAGGGAGGGGGATATGGGATGAGCCGTTCGGAACTTCGTTTCCATTCCTGTTTTTACTACACCCCGAAGGATCGGATCAGAACTTTACAGTATTGTACCAATGTAATACCCCTCTCCCAGACCCTCCCTATACATTCATTTTCCTCCCTACCTTCTGAGTCTCCTGTTGCGTACTTATCTATTTTGGTCTCTATCTTCTGATGGTTTCAGCATCGCTGGCCACGTCCTCAACCTCCTACTTCTCTTTTACGAAGGGTTGAATTCCTGAATTGAACATTCGGTGGCAACCAGCAAGATCATAAAAAACAAAATAATAGGAAGAAAGCCGTTTACCTATACTCGTACGGGTCGTAATGGTATGGAGCTAGGGAGGAAGGGAATATATCCACATATACGTACATGCATACCAAGGTACATATACTGGTATTCAGCACTTTTTCCGTGATTACCACCATTTTTTTATGAAGCAAGGAAATAGCTCGTAGTTCCGGTATCTGGGAAGGAAACGGAGTTATCGTTCTCGCCCCTCTTAGTTGACTTGTTGGATATTTAGGTATCTTGCTTGTGAATATACTTGCTTGCTTAAGTTTCAGGTAGACAAGTAGGTTCATTGGAGGGGCGGGCGTTGGGCAGTTCTTCTTAATAACGTACTAGTTAGCTAGTTCATACATCAATGATCAACACGAAGGGAAAGGGGTGGTTGTGATCGGGATATCACTTGTGTTGCGTGTGTAGCGTGAAGGTTGTGATATTGTGGGGGTAAAAAAAAAAGGGGGGGGGGAGATAGAGAGGCGGGTATGCTTGTAGGATTAGGTAGTAAGATAATAGCATTACAAGTTACTTGCTACCGAAAAAACACACATTTTTATATGTCAAAGTATTTAATCTAACCTTGGATGTATTGGAACCATACAGGGCAACCTACCTCTAGATACTACGTGTATGCTAGTTGATCTCTTGTATTGTTGATTTTATCTGTTTCTAAAAACCATTTTCTATTATGTTACCTAATTCCTCCGCCTTCATCCTAGGTCTGACCACACTATCATCCAGCCTCAACTCCCCTTCCCCTACCCATATGTTTCAAAAAAGAACACGGGGTTGGATTGAAAACATGCATTGATCTGATCTGATCTGATCTCATCTAGGTTAGGTAACTTTTTGGAGATACCGGCACTGCATCATCTGGGGGAACAAATTATCCTATATATATAGGTACCTAGGTATATTTATAGTAAGTACCGATTCCCTATCACAGAATATTTAAGGGGGGAGAAATTTAAGTATGGTATAAAGGGGATAGGGGAAATGGAGACGGCGACTTTTCCCTCGGAAGATATGAGATGGGGAATCGTTATTGCAAGTCTAATCTACCCCCCTATCCCGTTCACCCCTCCCTATTCTCCCCCAATCCGTTGTAGAAAAAAAACCCTTCTCCGGCTCGAGGCCAGGGCGGTTGTTTCTTGGGGAGGGTAGTTTATCTATCCCAACCTATCTAAAACATATCAACGTGTGTGTATGGCAAGCTGCGAGATTTATCCTTGTTCGCTTTGCTACCTGGTTTGAAAGCCTCCTCTTGTCTGCCTATTTATTTATTTCCCCTATAATTTGGATAACCCCCTCTCATTGGTATTTGGTCACCAGGCGCTCGTCTATTAGGATGGGCCAATAACAACAGGCACTTAGAAACTTAGGTAAGTAGATTTCACGAAGTAGCCAAAGAACCTTCTATGTGCTGCTCTTCTCCATGTTCTTCTTCACCCCCCTCTCCCCTCCTACTCTCTACCCTGGCTACAAGATGTAATTGATCTATTCATGTCAGTTTTATTCAGATATGTACATTTTCCGATTTACGTAACAACACTGCGAAAGTATCGGTCCGTAGGGGTTTGTCTAAGATTTCTTCATCCCGAATAGGTTCCGTTTCTTCTTCTCCTTCTCCAGTTTGTGTGGCTTCTCGCCGACGGACGAGGGTCTTAAGTCCCCTACATTCGATGTCCGGGAGGATCCTATGCTTAAATTGGCCATATGCTGTGTTGGCGGAGCAGGTGAGGGTGCCCCTCCTACCCTCGGGCCTCCTGGCAGTCCTCCTGGTGGTAGTGGCCTTTGTGCTCCCGGTGGTGGTCGTGGTGCTCCGCCGACGGGTGGTGGCGGTGCTGAAGCCATAGGTGGAGGGGGAGGGCGTTCGAATAGATGCGCAGGTGCTCGCGGTGGCGGGCGTTCCATAGGAATATCTAGCCTCCGTTTATCGACGCTCAAATCTCCCACTTGACGTACAAATAGTTGAGGGGTGAGCATATGGCTAGTCGCTAAGAAGATATCTCGGTTCATAGCCGCGCTAACCTCGTAGCATGACCGTGACTCGGAGTATGTCGCGCCACCAGCCATGAAAACGATTATGCGCTGCCTGTTCTCCTGAACGCGCCGACCAGCGCCGGCCCAGCTCGGTTTAGCTGCTCGCAGTGAACCCTGACCAATCAGTGCATCTTCGTTTGGATCCAGAGGCGGCTTTACATAAGGGAAAGCCGTCTGATCCAATGTTCCTTTGCACAGATTCTCTAGCATACACTTTACAGCAGGGTTATATCTTGACATAAAATTATCCTCTTCTATAGGGGCTTTGGTATCAATGGGAAACAGAGGTGGATGGTCCCGACGTGCATCCTTAAGTCCATGAACCGTACGACCACCAAGGAGCTCCATGTTGGTAACAATTTCGGTATCTGAGGACGGTAGTGACGCATGCGCAAGTAATCGTTTCACGTCCTCCAATATAACGCCGTCGCGATACAGAAGGAACATGATAATCAGGCGGAGGCGATCGGATTTTGTGATGGCATCGTCGTCAAGTAGACGGACAACCGATTCCAGCACATTCTTCGGTTTCCGATTATCCTCATCCAAGCCGGTCGCCATGTTCTGCTCGATAGGGGATATTTCGGGAAGCTTGTGATGCTGAAAGATACTCATGCACTCTTGTGCCATAGTCAAATGAAGGGAATATGTTTCCTTCATTTCCTGAAATTGCGGCAGGCCAGCCATCATATCCTTAATCGCGTTTATGCTCGTGGCCTCATTGGTTGCGTTGGTGAAGTGAGGATTTTGGTCGAGGAACTTCTGGAAGTCGCCCATCAGCTTGTCAATGGTATCTTTCATATGCCTATGTCGATTCTCCACCCAGACTTTGTCCTTGTCGGTGAGTTCCATGTCCTTCTCCTCGGCGTCGGGAGAGCCTTCGTTGACAGTCATGTGAAACGTGGTCTTGTCCCCATCTTTGATAGGTAGAAGATCGTGGGCCATGGCCTGGTAGGTGAATTCGTGTAGCAGAGGCGCCATGAGATCCATAGACCTATCTGTGACGATAAGAACACCTTGCGGTCTCGAGGTTGGCGGTGGGAAATTTGGATTCCACTGAGCATACTCGTCCAGCTCCTCAGAAATGAACCGAGCAAGGTGCGAGGCCAGTACGGCAGCTTCGTGTGTAGGGTTTTTTGGACGATAGTAACGAACCTTGGGGTATTCTCCCAGAGATACGCACAAACCAGTAACCTGTACGTCGCAATATCAGCTCAACTGGTCAACTCGGGCGGGAGCAAGTCTAGACAGTTCTGGCAAACCTTTTGAGCAAGGTCCTGCATGTGCTTCCTTATGAGCCCATTGCAAGCCGGATGATACAAGATGGGGAAGCTCCAGGGGTCCTTGAAAGTAACAAGATGCGATTCCCGGGGGAAGTAGTCGACGGAAAGGGTTTGGAAGCCGGCTATCTGCTGTTTTGCCAAGGCAGAACCATCTATGCGCCTCCTCAACTGGGGGTCGAGGACAGCAGTCCATACCAGGAAACACCTCTTGTATCTGCGTCGTTCAACGTCGGCCATGAAACAGTCCACGATGTGTGGTTGGGGCGACAGGATGTATATTGCGTCCATGGACGGGTTCGGTTCCCTTCGCTCCTCGATCCGCTCGATATCTGTAGGACATTCCTCAGCGAATGCGCCCGAAGCGGAGCAGCTAGGCGGTCACGTACTGGCAATATTGTAGTTGAGAATGTCATCTTCCTTGGCGACACCGTCGATGAGTTTCTTGGAGTTCTCATCCAGCACCAGAACTTTCCACTATACAGCCAAATCTGTCAGCATTTCAGGGGCTAGCAGTAGCAGGAGGTGGGTTTGGAACTCACATCTCCACCAGTGATATGTTTAATGGTATCTATGATAACTATTTTGGAGGTAGAATCGACATGTCAGCTATGTGCCCGGCTAAGCTGCAATAAAAGGGGGGAGGTATATAAAGTGTGTGTGCCTCACTGTCGCGTTGTTCTTGAATTACGGACACCCCCATCCTGGGATATATTTTCCCGGCCTTGAGCCAGGCTGTAAAGGAGGACGAGCACAAGCACGACGCGTCACAACCGGATCGGTACGATTCATAAGAAGGTGGAAAGCCAGGTTACAGGAGAGGTTTGAAAACGTCTGGTGGACTGGTCTCTCTATCTTCGTGTTGAAAGACAATTTGATATTGGTTGGCGGGTTAAAGTGATTGATTGGATTGATTGGGCAATTGTTGGTCTTGGGGGGTCTCGATCGATTTGGATTTGGATTTGGATTTGGATTTGGATTTGGATTTGCAGATATCGCTTTGAGCTGAGTTTTGACGAGGCTGTCCTCAATATTGTGTAAATGTAGATAGATAGACAGACAAATAGATAAGTGAAAGCGTAATAACCTTAGTACTAGATAAGTAACCTAACCTTAGTAGTAAAGTATGTAAGCAGTAGCTGCAGCAACAGCAAATAGAATATAAAGGGTTAGATAAGGAGAGAATGGTCGGTATCGGTGTCGGTGTCGGTGTCGGTGTTGGTATTGGTGTTGGTGTTGGTGTTATAGCGTTGGTAAGTACAAGTTAGGTAGGTTAGGTATTGTATTGTATGGTAAAGTATTTCTTTCGTTGGGAGGTGGACACGTTCTAAACCAGACAGAATCAGGTTCTCTTAATCCTTGGCCTTAGCGGGGTTTCAGAACCTCAAATGCGACGACTTCTATGTACACACTACATACTATTATGCATTTGAGCCCCAAAGGTAGCCCCAATACTCCGTACATTCCCCAATACATTCCCCCCTACCGCCGCTACGGTTGAACAAGACTGACAAGGTACACTACAGTTAAGTATTTTTTTAGATCCAGATCACCTATCGGGTTTAGCGTCCCGACTATGAAGTGAACAAGGTTGATAGCAGAATACACTAACTCCTCTACGTTAAACCGATCTGTGCCAGGAGATATATGCACAATGACTACTAACTAAACTTACTTCACTGTCTAACACCTGACTACCTAATCGTTTAGGTAAATAGATAACCTAACCTAGGTAGTTAGTATATTGGGATGGTTGATTAATGAGTATCGGATGGCAATGTACCTATTACATAAATCCTTCGGTTGAAAATTCTAGAAAGCTGGTGATCTGACTTCGACCATCGAAAAAAAAAAAAAAAGGAGATAGGAGGGAGCATAGACTGAGGTCCCGTATCTTCTTTTTCTGTGCATCAATAAATAAATCGCAGTGCAGTTCCCTTTGTCTTATCCAGGTCCCAAGTACTTCTCCACCTCCGAATTACCATAAAACTGGTGCCTCAGTCTCTCGTGCCGCCGCTTGTCCTCCTCTGCCATTTTGCGTACCTTTTTCGCGTCGAGCTTCTGGACTTTTTCTTTCTTAGGTGGCAGGTTTTTAGGCACCTTGACTCCTATACCTAGATTATCGTTCTTGGGCGTTACTTTGATAGGGTGCTGCATTCCTTGCTCCAAGGCCCCAAGTCCTCGTCGCGAATCTAGATCCCAACCCTGGGACTGCAACACGCCCAAACCCATGCGAGAACGGTCTACGGCTGAAGGGGGGTGCGAGTGGGTCATGCATACTTGATGTGCTATGGACGCTTCATGCGGCCGACTCGTTGTCTTTTCCTCCGTTTTCCCCGTGTCTATAGTCCCCAGCTTTGCGTTTTCGTTCTCGTTCACCGGCAAGCTACAGACCTCACATATCTTAGGCGCGTCTTTGTCAGCCTGTTCTTTCGCAGCAGCCGTACTTGTTTCCTTGGGCAAGACTATGCTGAGGTACAGGTCCGACACGGATTTGGATGGTTTTGGAGTTGTGTTTTCCTCCGTGGAGTTCAGAGGGCCCGAAGAAGCAGGCACAAAGACCACCCGCTTGCGTTTAAGTCCCGAACCGAACGGGCGTTTGTGTTGAAGTGGTACATCATCATACTCATCGTGATCAGACTCGTTAGACGTCATGTTGGTAGAAAATATGAGTTGATGAAAGTAGGCAGGGGCTAAAATAATAGTGAGGTAAGGAGAAGTGGTAGTTACTTAAGTAGTACTTATGTAGATACAGTACTAATATGGCAGGCGATAAGTAGTATAACCCGAAAATGTTACGGTGGAAAGGTAAAAAATGCAGATGCGGCGAATTGATGCAGGCACTCAAACCTTAAAATAGATCCCTGTCATGGATTCCGCAAATATTCTGCAGCCTAACAAATTCTAACAACTACGTGTACATTTACTTAGGTTACGTACTTATGTACTCAACCTACCTAGTTACTAGGTTCCACTACCTTTCTACTTCCTACCAACTTTAGGTAATCGACCTTATTACCTAGGTATTACATAGGCGCAATAATGTCTTGAAGCCCCTTATATTTTTCTTTCCTTCCCCCTTTTTTTTTCTCTTTCGTCACGAGACCTATACTTTCCTTCTCGTATATCCTAAACCACCATGCCTCTCCCTTTCATATACGAGACCTTCGTCAATGGTATTCCGGAATGGGTACCCGGTTGGGCCAGAGACCCATGGACGCTATTCCAAGTCGTCGCCGTCCTCGGCAGTCTGTACTTGATAAAAATGTATAGTAGTGGGAGGACAAATCCGGCCGAGAAGAACATGCACGGAAGGGTGGTTATGATTACAGGTGGAACTTCAGGTATAGGAGCTGCGACGACACGAGAGTTAGCTTCGCGAGGAGCCCAGATCGTCCTCCTCACTCGTTTACCGCCGTCAAACCCCTTCCTAGCCGATTACATCGGAGAACTGCGCGAGTCGACCAAGAACGAGATGATCTACGCCGAACAAGTCGACCTTACTTCCACGCATAGTATACGCCAATTCGCTACCAAATGGATCGACAACTCGCCGCCTCGACGATTGGATATGATCATCCTGTGCGCCGCAACGCTTATACCGCCTGGAAAGGCACGAACACAGACGGACGAAGGCATTGAGGAGATGTGGATGGTCAACTACCTTGCCAACTTCCACCTTCTTAGCATTCTAAGCCCGGCCCTCCGAGCACAGCCTTTCGACCGCGACGTCCGAGTTATTATCCCCACATGCTCGTCATACATTGCCTCGCCACCACTCACGGATGCCCTGGCCAAGAAGCAATGGTCGCCTAAGAAAGCATATGCTCGAAGCAAGCTTGCTTTGATGGTGTTCGGCCAGGCGCTTCAGAAGCAGCTAGATGTCTACAAGAGGCCGGATGGGCTCCCCATGAATACACGGGTTTTCTTTGTAGATCCAGGGCTGGCACGCACGCCCGGAATGCGACGGTGGCTTACGAGGGGGTCGATTTTGGGCCTCTCCGTCTATCTAGTCTCTTATTTCCTACCTTGGCTCTTGTTGAAGAGCCCGGAGATGGGTGCACAGTCGATTCTATATGCGGCCATGGAGGCCAGCTTAGTCAGAGGGCCGGGAGGGAAGCTTATCAAGGAGTGCATGGAAGTGGATTACGCAAGGATGGAGATCAAGAACGAAGAGGTTGCCAAGCAGCTTTGGGAGGCAAGCGAGAAGCTGATTGAAAAGACGGAGAAGGAACAGGCAGCGCTACGGGCGCTCGAAAAGAAGGCTCGAGAGGAGAACGAGAAGCAGAAGAAGGAGATGGAAAAGAAGGAGGAGATTGAGGCCTTAGCAGCTGCTATAAAGAAGGGAAAGAAAGAAGCAGAGAAGAAGCCATCAAGGAAACAGCGGAAGCAGGCAAATAATTCATGAAGAGGAGGTTAATGTGAGGGTCATGATGATGTCGGATTATGAGGGTATATAAAATGGTATATAAACGAAGTCTCTTGAGCATATGGAATTCTGTATGCGGCGGAGGGAGCTAATGCTATACAAAGAGCAAGTGACTACCAAGAGAGCGGGGATGGTTTTGGTTAACCGACCACCGTTGAACAATTTGAAGCTACTACCTAGACATAAGTACTAGTACTAATAGTATCATATGCAGCTAGCTCTGCAGTGCGCGGTTCAGCATAACTAAGTTTGCAATAGCATGTAGCTGACTTGGCAGCTTGGATATATACCTAGGTACCTACTAGGTAGGAACATAGCTTGGGTTTACGTAAGCGCATGGGATAATTCGACGGTATGATGTCCTATTTTCCTATAGGTTTAGGTTTAGTAGCTGGTATTGACTACTAATTAACCTATCCTTAACCTAGCTTGCCTTCTCCGCAATTTGGGGATTGGGGAATGGGGAAAGGAGAGACGAAAGACAAGAAACAACGGGAACTCTGCCGAGCGTTGGCTAGGCCAAACTCCTCCTCTACCGCAAGGATGATATACTATTTGTTATTTCGGGCTAGGATTGGCTTCCCGAGCGGGCATTGTTCGGCATGTCCAGTGCGTAGATCAATAGGTAGTACTTAGCCTTAAATACGTAAGTATGAATAGATAAGTTGGGAAGTTCTTTATAAAACTCTGCTAACCTAATAATTACCAGCATTAAACTTAACTTCCTTGCCACGATCAATTATAGGTGTAGCTACGCCGAAGGTGTAAGCCGGTATATGTCAATATAACAACTTACATGACCTCAACTACTGACATCCATTACCCTAACCTACATAATACAACAATACTACACTACTGAGCATTGTCAATTAGAAAGTAATTGATCTATTTTTTTGGTTTTATTTTTTATTCCTTTTTTTGTTTGTTCACGATCAGTTATCATTAAAAAATAAGAAAAACTCTGAACAATGCTTCGGCACTCGGCATCCCAGGTCTTCGGCTCCAAGCACCCAGCTCTGACACGTGCGAGCGCAAATGACGACAGGACACCACCGCCGGCGTGGGCATGGGGGATTAGTAGCGGAAACAGTAGAATGGTAACTCAACAGCAGCAGCCACCAAACTTCTTATCTCAGGTTCGTATAAACCAATACATTCCCCGGTCTAAGAACTAAGACATATTAATCCACCTACCCTGCCTACTATCTCTCTTATTCCTTTTTCCCCAATTACAACCTCGGCATCTTCATATTTTACTCCTTCCCTCTCCTCTAAGAAGTGCGAATCCAAGCAGCCATTCTAACTTACACCACTCTCTCCCTCTCGCCCCCTCTTCTATCTAGGCTCAGACACAAGCGCAATACGGAGAACCATTCTTAGCTCAGGACCCGATGTTATTCGGCCCGGGAGGTCCGATGTCAATGACCACGATGCCGTATAGAACATCATCCACAGCCAACCCCGCTAGCAGCAGCAGCAGCAGCAGCAGCAAAGAGGCAGAAGCAAAGGGCATGATGGCGATGATGGTGATAACCGCCGCGAGCCGCCACCCCGTCTTCTTCACCGAGCGCCTGCACCCTTCCCCCTTCGTGCTCGACGCCGCTGCCATAACCAGCCCCGTCGCGCACGGCTACGTGTACCACGAGAACCAGAGGCGCGCCGACGGGGCGATCCCGGCTATGTTATAGAGGAAAATGCGAAGGAAAGGGAGGTAGGAGAGGTGCCGGTTTCTCGTGGGGTTTTGGAAGATTTCCCTGGGAGAAGAAGGGAAGAGAAGAGAGGGGTGGCAAAAACGAAAGACTCCTCTGTTTGTACTTAGGGGAGGAGAAAGGGAGAGAGAAGGAAGGGAAGAAACTACACCACTTCCTAGGAAGGCACAATGGATGGGGCAAATCCGAGATTGGAAATTCAACGATGCCTCTCCTCTCAGGCGATTTGTACGAGAACGACGGAATGGTTCAGTTTATCTTATATATAGGCACATACATATATATACATATTCAAGTGTTAGGGGTCATCTTTGGGAGGCAACAATACATATATGAACATTCACGGAAGCTTTCTTTTTATAAAAATATAATTTCTATGATAGCACGTATCCTCGAGATGTGTAAAGGAGAAGGATGATATTCCTGTATGTACAAATTGTAATACACTGTGAAAGAACCTCCTGGTATCGAGATGTTGGCCCACAACAGCAACGAAAAAGGCTAAAGGGAGGGAAACCAAAGAAAATGGAATAGTAAAAATAAATAAATAATAAAAAAAGGACATCTCTCGCTATTGTTTTTAACTCCTTGTGCCCCTACTAGACCCCTTAAGTTTAGATAATAATAATAAAAGAGGTGAGGAAAAAGAGAAAAGGTATCCCTTTCAGTAAGAACCTTGAGTAACCCTCGAGACCCAATTCCTATAATCGCCGCCGTAGAGGTTGTTCCTTTTTTTTTTCTTCCTTAAAAATAGGGTAACGTTATTTTCTTGGTGGAATCCCAACCATAATCTTGCGATCCGACGACTTGAAGGTTGTTCCAACCCTTCCATGTTCGCCTCTGTTATCTTCATTTGTCCTCCCAAATCTTCGTTTCCCAGACAGCTTAGCCGGTTGCATTCTTGACGGCGATGACGATGGCGACGACGATCAGGAGGAGGACCAGGATGAGCAAGGCCATGAGCTTGATGTTCTTCCACCACATCTGCCTCTTGAGGCCGCGGCTGCGGACGCGGAACTCGCGGGCGCTGCCGCCGAGGCGATCCGTCTTGTCGACGAGCAGGTCGATGCGCTCGCCGCGCTCGAGCAGGCCCTCGATGTTGCGGGTCATGATGCCGCGAACGTCGTCCATCTCGCGCTGGACGTTGGAAATGGCGTCGTCGCGGCCGCCGCTGGTGGTGCCGAAATCGATCATGAGGCGGCGGAGCTCGGCGTTGAAGCCGCCGGCGCCGTAGTTGGGCAGGTCGGCGAAGTCGGTCGCGGCGGCGTCGAACTCGGCGAAGAAGCGCTTGCGGATCTCGAACAGGAAGCCGAAGGGCACGCGCCGCCCCAGCGACGAGTCGGCGATCACCAAGAAGGTCAGGCCACCAGCGGACGCGTTGCCCTCGTGCGCCGACGGGGCCTCCGACATGTAGTGGATGTGGTGCGAGCCATGGGTGTAGGTCAGCTTCTGGGGCGAGTCATGGCTGATCTTGGGCAGGATTAGGGAGGCGAGCGAGGAAGTCTGCGAAGAAGCCGATGTCGTGCATTCGGTTAGGATCGTGGTGTGGTGTGCTATGCACGAACTGCGTAGGTGTGGTTGTCAGCATCAACTAGGCTCTGCCTTTAATTTATGCATCATGTATATCACATGAGGATGATCGCGATGATAGCGCTGATGATTATGGTTATGAAGATGAAGATGGTGATAGTGGTGGTAGCGGTAGTGGTGTTGGTGATGGGTGATGGGTGATGATCGTAATAGAACAAAGCCGAGGAGGAGAGGAGGAGAAGAAGGAACGCACTATAGGAGGGGAGTCTGAGGTGTTGAAGAAGATGCCATTATCGTTTTCTTCGTTTGTTTTCTTTCTTTCCCTCTTTATGATACAATCTTCATGTTCTTCTTGGATCTCAAAATGTCCAGATACTGCTTAGTAGACGTTGTGATAGGTGGTTGGTAGATAGCGGGAATGCCGGGAGTGGAGGCGGAGATGATGTTTGATAGGGTTGATTGAGTTTGGGATTGGCAATGAGGACAAGATGTCTGGGGGGGGACCAACGGGACTTGTTCGCGGTGGATGACGACGTGATGCATTAAGGTACCTGGCTTATTATCGGATAAACCAATATTTCAGCATAAGATGACTAGATAAGCACTATTCCGTACTAGTACTATTACCTGGTTGTACCTAGATAAGTACTAGTTAACCTAGTATAGTTGTATAGGTTATGTGACTAAGTATATGATTAAAGTAGGTAGTTTAAGGTACTAGGTTAATCTACTACTTTACTGATATGATAACGAAAAAAAAAAATTCCAATCCCTCCCCCCCTCCAATCAATTAATTCATCCCACTTCGTGTGTAAGTGCGCGCATCTTCAACAACATCAACAACAACCCCTCCAACTCCCAACTTCATACAAAGGTGACATGATCCCCAGAATCGTTCATGTCCGGCCATGCGCTTGTTTTTAAGAAGTGCTCCAGCTAGCTCAGGCTGGGCAACTCTCGTCATCCGCAGACATGCCTTTTCAACATCAAGCCGCACAGCTCGCGTCACCCCCAAAGGTGCCAAAAACCCCAAGTTTAGAAATCATGGACAAAAACTTTATGGGTATCCACAAGCTCGAGGGCCTCAATATGGTCCCAACGTGCATCTAGACAAATTCAAAGGCGACGTCGCCTCGGCCCATCCTCGAGAGACTATTAAAACATACAACATCTTTCGAAAACTCGTGCTCGACGAGTACGATAGATTTATCCACCGTGAATGGGCCTGGGACCAGAAGAAAGACAATTACATGGCCTTTGGTGTTAACTCGCCATCCGACTTGAGGCGTGAGGCCAAGCTGTTCAGGGTCACTGTAGAACGTGCCTGCGAGACTGCAAACAAGGAAAATATTATCGACCAGGAAGGTAATCCCCTTTTCCATTCCTTGAGAAATTTCTTCATCGAGGGAGATCGCCAAGGCCTCATTAGAGGCATCGAGATGGCCTTTTACAATTTTCTCATGCGCTCGAGGTTTCCCAAGAATATTATGGCCACTCACCGAGCCATTGCCGACTTTCGTTTTCCCCATGAATGGTTCCCTGCCACGAGAGCACTGCAGCGTACCATACATTTGCATGTTGGTCCCACCAACTCGGGGAAGACTTACCACGCTCTGAAAGCCCTCGAGAATGCCAACTCGGGCATCTACTCGGGGCCTCTCCGCTTGCTGGCCCACGAAGTCTACTCCCGCTTCATAGCCAAGGGCAAACCGTGTGCCCTGATCACTGGAGAGGAGCAACGCATTCCCGATGAGGATAATTACTTCCGGAGTTGCACTGTCGAGATGACGCCCTTAAATGCCCGCGTCGACGTCGCCGTTATCGATGAGATCCAGATGATTGGAGACATCGAGAGAGGATGGGCTTGGACCCAGGCATTCCTCGGTGTCCAGGCCAAGGAGGTTCATCTATGTGGAGAAGAGCGTGCTGTCGAAGTAATCCAGTCTATGTGTGCCATGACTGGTGATGAGTGTGTCGTTCACCGCTATAAGCGTCTGAGCAGCCTAAACACTATGAGCGAAAGCATGAATGGTTCCTGGGCGGGCCTGCAGAAGGGCGATGCTGTCGTCTCATTCTCACGGCTTGGTATACACGGACTTAAATCGCAAATAGAAAAGCAGACAGGAAAACGATGTGCTATAGTATATGGATCTTTACCGCCCGAAACCCGAGCACAGCAGGCTGCATTGTTCAACGACCCCAACAACGACTTTGATTACCTCGTAGCCAGTGACGCCATTGGCATGGGGTTGAACTTGGAAATTAGACGGGTCATCTTTGAGACAACACACAAACGGCAAATGAACGGTTTTCGACAATTGACCATTTCTGAAATCAAGCAAATAGGCGGTCGAGCCGGCCGCTACCGGACAGCTAATCAAGCAATTCAGTCTGACTCCCAAGGGGGCTCGAAGGGGGAGGCCGCTTCGCCGTCGAAATCCGGATCGGGAGGCTTCGTAACAGCCTGGGTAGACGAAGATTTAGCGGTTGTTATAAAGGCCTTCCTGACCGACGCAGGTCCTATAAAGACTGTCGGCATACAACCTCCCCCTTCGGTGATTGAGAGGTTTTCCTCATACTTCCCACCTAACACCCCCTTTAGCTATATTCTAGTGCGCCTGCGGGAGATTGCTAGATTATCACCGAATTATCACATGTGTACGCTGAAAGAGATGCTAGAGATTGCGGACTTGATCCAACCATTCTCTATGTCTGTGTATGATCGTTGTGTGTTCCTGAACGCCCCGGTCAACATCAGGGATCGTCAAGGGACGGCAGTTCTTCAAGCGTTCGCGCGGCGTGTTGCTGCTATGGATGGCGGTCATATTCTGGATATTCCCGAGCTTCAGCTAGACTTAATTGATGTCGACAAAAATGATTTCCCCGGTGGCCCGCCTGAATACCTACGAAGTTTGGAATCTCTCCACAAGGCTATTACCCTTTATCTCTGGTTATCCTACCGATATTCTGGCGTCTTCCGTAGCCAGGGCCTTGCTTTCCACGTCAAGAAACTTATTGAGGATAAGATAGATGCTCAGCTTTCCGAAGTCTCCTTCACACCAACCAGTCGCAAAGCACGACTAGATGCTATCCGGAAGGCGGCTGAGAGAAGGCAGAAGAAACATAAAAAGGTTCTTGGGGAGGACGTTGAGAAAAGTTCATATGAAGGTCCAGGAGAGTGGAAAGAGGAGGGTCATCAGGAACCACTATTTGAAGACCCTTCGGAATTAAACCAGGTTACTCATGCACGGTCGGGGAAAAAGGGGGGCAGCCTCGGGTTAAGATCATAGAGCAAATATATAGTTGAGCTCATTGTACATCATTACTGGCATAGGCGCGGAGTTTGGGACACCATCTACATATACATATATGACTAAACGCATCAAGGTTTGATGTATGCCCTAGGTTAGGAGGTATAAGGTTCAGTGTAGGAAAAAGAAATCACCTTAGGTGCGTATTTGAAGAATCCCATTTCTGAAGAAGCACATAGCTATGTTTGTATGGATATAGTGAGTGCTCCAGCACACTTTTTGTTCCTTTCAAAAAACATATATGCACTCTTAACTAAAGTTTTTATATCTGACGATAGCTCCTTAGCTATATACATGTAAACTTATGCAACTCCCTTAAGAAAGAGACCTGGCACTCTAAGACGGAAGGCACTTTGTGCGGTTCAATGATCAGACTTACAAAAGGAAGTATGAAAAGGATTGTCTTAAGCGCATGAGACTGCAGCTATCGTTAACCCCAAGAATACCGGCCCTAAGAAATACCTATAGCTATACTTATGCCTTTCTTTTCGGATAGATTCGCTATTTGACAATGTTTTCTTTATCATAACCATGCGACCCGTCCTACAAGGCACTATGCCGGTAAATTCTAGAACCCGCCCCCCCGATTCCGACTTCTACGGCCCCCTTACCTGCTCCAGCATAGCGGATGGCCCAGAAGACATCGATACTAACCTTGAGTGGCCATCACGGCGGAGGAGAGCTAGCAATCAATAGCAGCTTTCTAGCATCTCCGGTATGGACGGTCCGACAAGCAGGCTGCCATCGAGTGTAACGAATCCGGATATCACTCTCGCCCACACCGTCACGGCGCGCCGAAGCCTCAGAGAGCCCTACCATAGCGCTCCCATAACGCCAAACGCATGTATTGACCCGCCACGACCGCCCAAGGCAGGGCATGAATGGGTCTGGTTCCCAGGAGGTTACTGGGCTGAACGTGAGGTCGTCGAGACACCCAGCAGAGAATTCGTCAAGGCATTCAAGTGGCGGAAGCGCTCGGGAAAGCGTAGCTCGAGCCGCGAGACAACGATTTATCACATGCAGGATTCGCAGGAGCGGTCACCCAAAGACTCTTACGAACATCAGCCATACAGGATGCCCCTTCCCACCCCCTATCTATCAGAAGAGGCCCACGTCCAATCGCTACAACGACCATCCATGCCCCGTCATGGCAACAGCAGCGACAGCATGTACTCCCCCTGGTTGAACAAAGCTTCCAAGCAGCCCCTGATAAGCCCATACCTCACCGAAGAAGCACATGTACAGTCGCTACAGAGGCCACCGACCCTCTACCAGAATGGTAATAGCAACGACGCTGGGTCTCCGATGCTCAAGCCGACGCGGATGCTTCCTAGCTCTCCCCTTACACATTCGAAGCACAGCTCGGACCCCGCCACGCCGATGGCAGATTCGATAGACGAGCCTTTCGAGTCACGGACGAGCGAACGTACGACGCCCATAAGCGACGGACAGCTCAAGCCCAAGCGCTCGCTCATCAACCGGCTCCTATCGACCGAAATCAACCCTCTCGTACGTGATGCTCTCTATCTCTATTCCAGCCCCCCCTCCCTAGATGTTTTAACGTATATGTATTTCTAGAAACTCAAGAAACCCAACTCCATTGGGAGCCGCATCAGCATCGACTCGTACTTAACGAAAGAGAAGGTCGTGTCGCTGCCACCACCGCCACCATCGCCATCACCACCGCCGCTGCCTCTGGCACCAGCACCTACTTTATTGCCCAATACGCCCATAGAGGGCCGCGGCCGCGGCCGCGGCCATCGCCACACGCACAAGGTGACACTCTCGATGCGCCTCTTCGGCAAGGCGCCCTGGAAACGCAAGGTATCGAGCGGGTCCGAGCCGAGCACCTCGAGCTCGGTGCGCGACATGTTCCGGAAGAAGCCACGGGCGGCGAGCCAGGGATTGGATGAGGGCTCTTGTTTCGGTATGTTGGCTGTCGTTATCTCCCTCTACCAGTGATGGGTGGTTGATGGCTGGGGTAAAGAGGGAGGGAGAGGCCCAGGACAGGGGTTAAGGGTGTTGAGGTTGAGATTTGCTAATCTATTTATTCTCCCTCTTCTTTTCTGCCCGCTCTTGTAATAGAGCCCTGTAATTCGTGGTCTTCTCAGTATCCTGGCGGCGTAAGTTGCGATCATCTCTTTCTTGTCCCCTCCCCCTCACCCCTATTCTCCAGTCGAAACTATATCCTTTCCCTATCTGACACTATCCCCTTGCCGCTTCTATTCTTCAAGCTTCACTCCCCCTCAGCTCACCGTGCCGAATGCATGTGTGGGGTCGAAACTCGTCCAATACTTAAGCTCATAATACACCCAGGAAGCAACCCGCGTCCAGACTCCCCCCCTCCGCCAAAGCGGCCCCAACCAACGGGCCCGCTCCTTCTTCTTCGACATTTCCCACCCCCCGTCGCTGAGCGACCTAGACCCGGCCCCGCCACCGTCCACGCATACCGTTCCCAGCGACGGCGGTAACGAGCCCCCTGCAAGGCCCATCCACCAGGCCGGGCATCAGCACCGCAAGCCCTCAAGCTCAGCCAAGTCCAAGTCGCCCACGGCATCGGTCTCGGTGTCCGCATCCGCGTCGACCACGACGCTCGATCCCAAGACCAAGCCGCCCGCAAAGCCCATCCACCAAGCCGTGCACCAGCACCGCAAGCCCTCGAGCTCAGGCAAGTCCAAGTCGTCCACGGCGTCGGTCTCGGTGTCCGGGTCCGCGTCGACCTCGACGCTCGACCCCAAGGCTAAGCCCCTCGATCCCAAAGCCAAGCCCAACCGGCACCGGGCCAGCTCGGGCAAGGAGTGGTGGGAGCTGCCGGCGTCGCCGCGCGCGTCGCGCGACCAGCTCCGCTTCGCGTCGTACGCGACGGCGCCCTCGGGCTTCCAGTTCGACGTGCCGGAGCACCTGCCCAGCAGCCCCATGTGCCCGGCCAACAAGCGCCACCGGTCCGGGGGCAACGGGGTGTGCGTGTACCACGGGCGGCGGAAGCGGAGCGGCTGCAGCGAGGGGGGCAGTGGGAGCTGCGGGGGTAGCGGGAGTGGTGGTGAGATGAAGAGTAGCTTAGAGGGGGGAGGGGAGGAGGGGGCCGAGAGAGGGAAGTGCGATGATATAGAGGATGAGTGCGATGTTGAAGATGATGATGGGCAATGATCTAATGTACGTGAGTGTGCGGAGGGTAAGGGACAAGGAGATCGGCAAGATAGGCTAAAGAGAGGATTACAGTCTGAGGGTCGTGATTGTTTTTGGGTCGTTTTCTCGATATCTTCTTGGAGATTCAGATTGCACCAAGGGAAAGGGGGAAATTAAGTCAGGAGTCACCTAGAAATTGGAATATTCAAACGAAAAGACACATGCCAAAATAACTGAATCGAATCATGCGATAAACAACTCAGTCGAATGCTGATTTGTTTCTTTCTTTCGTACACTATCTTATTCGTAATACAAGAGCTTGTCGTACAGTATATTGGTCTAGAAAGAAAGGGGTGTAAGGAGAGAGAAGTGATACAAAAAGGATCAAACGCTTCCGAGAAAAAAAACAATACCCCGACGATGCTAAATAGCAATATTCCCTGTAACTCCAGACCGTGCCGCTCTTAGAAGACCAACCAAATAAACCTAATCCCCCCCTCTATACGCCGTTTCATACCCTAACACGTCTTTTTTTTGTGTATATCTTATTCAATCTCGCACAACGTGCGAGACGCCGGAGTTGCCGTATTTTCCAATTGAACTTATTTGTCATTCGGTTGATTCTTTGCGAACCAAGGGAGTTCGTCGCCTCCCAGGCATCCAACCGCCGTATCAGAATACGATCCGAGCGCCGAGAACAGGCAATTCTTCCCTAATCATGCGTCTGAATCTTGTTGTCGCCCTGGACAGCCTCGGCGTAGCTTGGAGGTGCTGGTCCACCATGGCTGCCTTCGCTGTTATGGTTATGATGAGGTCCTGGGGGCGGCGCCGATGACGACGAGGCGCCGGCGTTGGTGCCGTAGTCCATGTCGCCCTGAGGCTGAGGTTGAGGTCGAGGTTGGCGCTGCGTTCTACGCGGCTGCCCGCCTGGCGACTGGACAAAGACATATGTCACATGGCCCTCTTCGTTGTCTTCCGGAACCCGTTCATAGTCGTTCCCATCGGGGAACTTGGCGATCACGTACCAAGCATGGAGGAGACCGGGGATCTAACTAGGGTGTTAGCCATTCCAGTGGGTTGTGCATCGCGCACACATATCATATCGATGGCTGCTCGGTCATAGGCAGTAGGAATATCATATCGTGCAGTCAGATAGACGCAAAAGCGCAGATGAAACTTACGTAGCCGAGCACACACAATAGGACGTTGATGAGAGAATCGGCAGAGCAGATACCACACTTGACCCAGACTATTGTTTTAAAAAAATTACATTCGTTAGCTCGTGGCCTCTAAAATCAAACGAGGATTAAAGTATCTTAGGATGGAGTCGCGAGGGGGTGGACGCGCACACTTCGCGCAGGGGACATGGAGATGGAGATAACGACAAATTGCGGGGAGGCAAATGGGGGAATGTGGATGGATGCGGGTGTGAAAGACAACAATGAACATGACATGACGTACCTGCTAAGGGTGGGAAGAGAATGGCTAAGAGGCCGAGGAAGAGGTCTGGACCACAAACCATGTTCAACCCGATTAAAGGAGGGATTATTGCTTTGGTGATGATGATGATGTTGGGGGGTTTTTTTATTGAAGGAGAAGAAGGAAGAAGAGGAAGAGGAAGAAGAATGGTAGTGGTGATAGTATATAGGAAGAAGTTTGGTGGGTGAAAAATAAAAGAGAAAAGATGAAGCAGTGACGGGGAGAAGTTAGAGAAGTTGGCTGATGAGATTGTAGGCTATGTAGGCTATGTACATATGTATTGTAGAAGTTACCTGGTCTGGATACTGCATTTCAGGGGAGTTGCTCAGTACTAAGGTTGTACATATAGAAGTCGCCGGTGGGCTAGAAGGAAGAAGGGGGGGAGGGGGGCAAAGACTAATTGAGGTAAGCACCTACCTACCTAGGTACTCAGCTATTGTAGGGTGGTAGGCACCAAGCAGGCGCGTTTTTAGGGGATGTCTTTTTGGTTCAGCAAAAAAGGTGCTGAATCCTTAAAGGGCAATGGCCCGTGCCAGATACTTAGGGATTTTCCGAGATGTATCTGTGGGGCTGTATAGTGACTTACGCACGAGCCAAAAGTCAGCGCACTAGTCTCGCTAAATTTTTTATCGGCGATGCACCCAATAGATAAGCATTATTTCGCTGAATATGGAGCTTCAGCCATATAGCAACTTCGAGGCAGTTGGATCGAGTTGGATTGTACAAAAGCAGAACTAGAAATTCCGAATTACTCCATTAAAAGCATTGACCGTGTAAGTAGGTACGTCCTACCGCCCCATAAGTTTAATCCTGCTTAACGCAAAAAGACAGCCCCTTAGCGTCTTCGTCCTACCTAGGTAGCATTACCTACGACGAAAGTGGCTCAGCTGCAGATATACTAGAGAGGGAGTTACGGATAACACGAAGTACCTACGTATCATATCATCTAGCTATAGGTATGTTTTATGCATGTAGGCATATATGCCTAGTTAAATAGCCAAAGAGATACCTAGGTTAGAGCAACATTGAACTGGGCGACTTGAAGTTATTCAGTCTAGGTAGTTGGTTATATAGGTACGTACCGGTACCACTACTATGTAAGCTAGCCAGATGCTGTACCACCAACCTGGTGGTCCACTTTTTTATTTTCTAGAGATATCGATGTCCTCAGAAACTCGCCTTACCTTTACTACTACCACTAATAAAAAAAAAAAACTATTACCATCGTCCACACACCCAAGAAACCGGCATCATGGATGATCTCGAGGAGCTTGAGCTCCTATCTCTCGTTTCAAAAGTCACCTCTGAGCTACAAAACCATTTGGGAATCCAGAACAAGACACTGGCCGAATTCATCATCGCACAGCGAACAGAATGCAAAAGCTTTTCCGAATTCAAGACCAAGATAGCTGGCATAGGCGGCGCCAGCTGGCCGGAGAGTTTATTCGAAAGTATCGACCACCTCGTCCGTACTATGCACCCCAAGCTCAAGGCCGGAAAGGAAGACGCGACAGAAGACGCTCAGCCGACGCGGTCATTGGAAGAAAAAGAGACGCTTTTCAAAGGTCTAGCTATACCGGACAAGGAGGTCGAAAGAAACGATGGCGATGCGATAGACGATACGTTGGCTCTTTTGGAGGGCCTCGAGAGTAAAGCACGCGATGCGCGTCCTAAACCATCCTCGAGGAAGCGCTCGAGAAGCCCCGATGGCGGACTGGAGTTGGATTCGAAACAGCGGAGAAGAGAAAGAAATCGATCGCGGGAACGAAGAGAGAGGGATTACGACGACGACGACGACTACGACTCTTACGATAGACGAGGTCGAAAGGGACATAGGAGCCGTCGGGGCGAAGAAGAACGAAGGCGGAAATACGATGATGAGGAGGACGACGACATATTACGAAGACCCCCTTCGCCCGAAGTCGACGATGCCCCGGTTTTATATAAAGTCTATGATGGCCATGTCACCGGCATTAAAGATTTCGGCGCCTTTGTAAACCTCCACGGCGTAAGGGGTAAGGTCGATGGGATGGTTCACATATCAAACCTAGTCCAGGGACAAAGGGTTAATCACCCTTCAGACCTCCTCTCGAAGGGGCAGAGCGTCAAAGTGAAAGTCATCAAAATGGAAGATAGGCGAATAGGCCTCTCTATGAAAGATGTCGACCAGGAGACGGGCATGGACTTAGCACCACAAGCCCGGATACAATCAGGGGCCAATATGGAGGCTCTCGGCGGCAGACACGGGTTCAAGGAAAGTCGTGTCGACGATAACTTAGCAGCTCTTTCGGAGTACAAAGGTCCAACTAAACAGCATAAGAAAAGGATGACATCGCCGGAGCGTTGGGAAATTCGACAGCTTATAGCTTCTGGTGTTGCTAAGGCCTCGGATTATCCTGACCTGGAAGATGATTACAATGCCACTCTGCGAGGAGAAGGCGAAATGGAGCTAGAAGAAGACATTGATATCGAGATCCGCGAGGAGGAACCGCCTTTCCTTACTGGTCAGACGAAGCAATCGTTGGAGCTATCACCAATCCGAGTTGTGAAAGCCCCCGACGGATCGCTAAATCGTGCAGCGATGTCCGGGACTGCGTTAGCCAAGGAACGAAAAGAACTCCGCCAACAAGAGATAGAAGCAGCAGAAGAACAATCGAAGGTCGATCTTTCAACCCAGTGGCAAGACCCCATGGCCAACCCAGACGCCAGGAAATTCGCTAGCGACCTGCGGAGTGCCAAAGCAACGACTGCAAAATCCGATGCTGTTCCGGAATGGAAGCGTGCTATTGCGCCAAAAGACCAATCCTTCGGTAGGCGCACAAATATGTCGATAAAGCAGCAGAGAGAAAGTCTTCCGGTTTATGCGTTCAGGGATCAACTCATTCGTGCTATGACTGAAAACCAGATCATGATCGTGGTTGGTGAAACCGGTTCGGGCAAGACTACACAAGTAACCCAGTACCTGGCTGAAGCAGGCTTCGCTGATCATGGTATGATCGGTTGTACACAACCTCGACGAGTTGCAGCGATGTCTGTTGCAAAGCGTGTGGCTGAAGAGGTTGGTTGCGAGCTTGGGCAGGAAGTTGGTTATACTATTCGATTTGAGGACAACACAAGCCCGGCCACTAAAATCAAGTACATGACCGACGGTATGTTGATGCGTGAGATCTTGATGGACCCTGATCTCAAGAGGTATTCGGTCATTATGTTGGATGAGGCTCACGAGCGCACTATTTCAACCGATGTCCTTTTCGCCCTTCTCAAGAAGACCCTGAAACGGCGGGCTGATCTCAAAGTAATTGTTACTTCCGCTACACTTGACGCCGATAAGTTTTCGGCTTATTTCAACGAGTGTCCCATTTTCACGATTCCGGGACGTACATTCCCTGTTGAGATTCTTTACTCTAGGGAACCTGAGTCTGACTATCTCGATGCTGCCTTGGTCACCGTTATGCAAATCCATCTCACAGAACCTGCCGGTGATATTCTCTTGTTTCTTACGGGACAGGAGGAAATCGATACGAGCTGCGAGATTTTATATGAGCGTATGAAGGCCTTGGGACCTAATGTCCCCGAGCTCCTCATTTTACCTGTATACTCTGCTCTACCCAGTGAAATGCAGAGCCGTATTTTTGATCCTGCACCTCCCGGCAGCAGAAAGGTCGTTATTGCTACCAATATTGCCGAGACATCCATTACCATTGACCACATCTATTATGTGGTTGACCCCGGCTTTGTAAAACAGAACGTTTTCCAGCATGGGATGGACTCTCTTATTGTGACACCCATCTCCCAGGCTCAGGCTAACCAGCGTGCTGGCCGAGCTGGTCGAACTGGTCCTGGGAAATGTTTCCGCCTTTATACAGAGGCGGCATATCAATCTGAGTTGCTCCCAGCAACGATACCGGAAATCCAGCGCCAGAATTTGGCCTACACAATCCTCATGCTTAAGGCCATGGGAATAAACGATTTGCTCCACTTTGACTTTATGGACCCTCCCCCTACCAATACTATGCTGACGGCCTTGGAAGAGCTATATGCCCTTGGTAGTTTGGATTCAGAAGGTCTGCTGACCCGGCTTGGTCGCAAGATGGCCGACTTCCCAATGGAGCCGGCCCTAGCCAAGGTCCTCATTGGCGCTATCGATATGGGCTGCTCCGATGAAATGTTAAGTATAGTTGCTATGTTGAACCTGCCCAATATTTTCTACCGTCCCAAGGAGAAGCAAAGCCAAGCAGACCAGAAGAAGGCCAAGTTTCATGACCCACACGGTGATCACCTTACCCTCCTCAATGTTTATAATGCTTGGAAGCAGAGTGGGTATTCTGCGCCCTGGTGTTTCGAGAACTTCATCCAGGCCAGATCCATGAAGCGAGCGCGGGATGTTCGTGAACAACTGGTGAAGATTATGAACCGGTATCGCCACGACATTACCTCCTGTGGCCGCGATACCCAAAAAGTCAGACAAGCTCTATGCTCGGGGTTTTTCCGGAACGCAGCGAGAAAAGATCCTCAAGAAGGGTACAAGACATTGGTTGAAGGCACCCCTGTCTACTTGCATCCTAGCTCAGCGCTATTCGGCAAACAAGCCGAATGGGTGATATACACCAACTTGGTGATGACGACAAAAGAGTACATGCACTGCGCAACGAGCATCGAGCCGAAATGGCTCGTCTCTGCTGCGCCGACCTTTTTCAAGGTTGCGCCCTCCGATAAGCTCAGCAAGCGAAAGAAGGCCGAGCGTATTCAACCACTGTATAACAAGTATGCTGGAGACGACGACTGGAGACTGAGCGCCCAGCGGAAGGTCGGAAGGTCCGGAGGAGGTGGTGGTACTTGGGGTTAATGAACACCTGTGTATTAAGGGGGGACATATGTAGAGGATATAATTTGTCTGGCTTGTTCTACTTAAACGTGAGAACCAAGGTAAAAATCGTCATCAAGCGTAAGGAGTTATTGTTTTGGAAACTGGAACAAATATTTTCATGGGTGAGACGAGGCCAGCAGGTGATGAATCGATACAGGCTAGATAATTGTTAGCATGACAATAAGATGCTAGCTTCTCTAATTTTTTTAAAAATCTCAAGATCTCGTAGATATGATAATTATACAGATACCACGCCAATTTCCTAAGTAACGTAACTAACCTCGCACATGCGTGCTCGTATAATTTACTCACCATATAACTATACCAACCAGCTCAACCACACGATAGACAGCAGAACTTCGATTAGTTCCACCAAAAACTCACGCTGAAGCTCACACTGAGGCCGCGGACGTAGTGCCACCAGCCAACGGGGATGTAGAGCAGATCCCCCGGCTCTAAGATGGAGTCCATGAACGGTATCTCGGCGAACTGCCTCCTCCTTTGCTCCTGCTTATCGTCATCCTCGTCCTCGGCGGCGTCCCATCCCTCCACAACCCCGACGTCGACGAGACTCGTGTTGCCCATCTCGACGCCGCCCTCGCGGCCCCGCGCCGCCATGCGCGGCGTCTCGGCCGCGGAGTAGAGGCGCACGTACTTGCGCCCGACGACCTGCGCCAGCACGTTGTGGTACGGGTCCGTGTGCAAGGGGGTGATGGTACCGGGGGGGCCGAACCAGGCGTTGAGGAGGGGCTCGTCGAGAGGGGCCGGGTCCTCCCCGTTGTCGGTGGAAGTGAGGCTGGCCGGCGGGGACGTGTAGCAGTAGTCCGGGAGGAGGATGTCGGCGCGCAGGGAGGGGAGCTGGGTGAGCAGGGGGTGCTGCGCGAGGTAGGCGATGGGTTTGCCGGCGGTTGTGGTGGCGTTTGCTTCCGGAGGTAAGGAGGTGGATGTAGGAGGAGGAGGAGTGGGGGATAGCGAAGGGTCGATGTACTCCCGCAGGAACGACCCGAACGTGACGAGCCTCTGCCCCCACCCCTCGTCCACGTAGCTCCGTCCAACCTCCACGGGCACCAGGCGCCGCCCCCCGAACGTGCGCGAAAGCAGATAGGACGGCTGGTCCCAGCGCCGGGTCGTCAGCGCCGGCCAGGAACCCCCGATGGCGCCGCGCATCACGAGGGGTTGCGCCCCGCCCGCCCGGTCCAGATACGTCTGGAAGTCCTCCATCGAGGGCGCTGGGACGCGGCGGATCGGGTGCTTTACGGGTGGCGTGAAGGGCTCGTCTGTTGAGAAGACCTTTGCATCGGCGTAGTCACCCTCCCCCGTCGTTCCCGCCCGGTATTGCAGGCTCGCTGCTATGGCTTGTGCGCTCTTCGTCGGTGCCGTGGCTGCGCGCTCAATGCACGTCAGGCGGAGTAGGTCCAGGGCTGTGTCGATCCACCCGCGGCCTCGGAGCTCGCCAGCGGCTCCGGCTAGGATCAGCGCGAGGTCGAGGGTCTTGATGAGCTCGCATAGTGTGGCCTCTTCGCCATCGTCATTACCGTTATCGTTAGCGGCAATGCCTCGGTCCGCTGCTCCGTACGGCGACCGCAGCACGAGGAGGCAGAACTTCAGGATGCGCGCGTCGGTGTAGAGCTGCCGCCAGCAGACAGGCAGGTCCTTGTACAGGAAGGCGTAGAACTTGGCGTACGCGATGGACGCGAGGTCCTCCAGCCGCTTCATCGTCAGCACCTCTGCCTTTGCTTCTGCTTCGGCTGGTGTTGGAGACCCTGCCGTGGCGGACTCGTGATTCCGATAGCTACTACAGACACTGTGCGCCTGTCGCGAGAGCAGGTCCACCAGGGCTTGACCACAGGCAGCTAAGGGACTGCCGCCGCCGCCTGTGGTAGAGGAGAGGGTGCACTCATCGTGGATAGAATTGGCGGCCCCGATGCAATGCCTTATGAGCTGTTCCCTGTGCGGTGCTGCCATCCGCGAGGAACAAGAAAATCCTTTTGGTGATGGTTTGAAAACGTTTAATCGTAAACTTAGTGAGAAAAGGGGAAGGTGAAAGTGGTGGGTTTTTGAAAATTACATCTTGATCTTGTTGTTGTTAAGTAGGTGGGTTTTATGGGGTGGATGAGAAGTGTGCAGCATTTAAATTTTATCAGGTGTCAGTCGTGCAGCTTCGATTTCTATGGACTGAAGGCTTTCGTATAAGTGGTGGATTGGTTACATGATGTTATTTACACCAGGGAGATATATATCTAGATATCTTACTAAAAAAAAATGAATCAAGTACATTGAATTTTCGCAATACGTTATTTAGGCTAACTACATCCAATGCACCGTAAACATCACGAACTTGGAGTCTTTTTCTTGGTGGTTTATAAGACCTGCCTGCTTTAGCGCTTACCTCAAGTACAGTCTCACCCAGGTCACTCTTGTTTGAAAAAGTCATTACAAGCTGGAATAGGATTCATTCAACCAAAAGATAATTAACAAACTAAAACCTTACACATTCATGTTGTAGCTAAATACACAAGGGGGTGGAAACCACCAATTTACAGGAGTGATCCATATAGTCTAATCCAGTAGGCATGTAGTAGTTCATTGGATGATGCGTAAACAATGCACACCTCCTTACTACAGCTACGGTTTCTGTCCATAGACGAAAGCAAAATGCATCCAACCATGGATTTTATTGTTGTGCAAGTCTTCTTCTACCTCAGCCATGAGAGTATCTATATCTGTCTGGGAGAGGCCGAGGGACTGCAGGGGCTTCAAACTGATCGAACCTAAGTAGCAGAGGGACGTCATTCGGTGCAGCCAGCCAATGTATCTCATCCTCTGATCTCGGGGCCAAGTGCCCAGGGGGGCTTTGTACGTGACCGTGCGGATGTTAACGAAGCCAGCCCTCTCCAGCTCCGCTTCAAGCCTATACACAAAATCCACATCGAAACCAAACACCTGCGCGAAAGACTGCTTGAGTAGCTCGAGGGACCTGTTAGGAGCGTAGCCCGGCAGAACCGTACCGTCATCGGACACGATGCGCGGGTGAGTATCCTGGAATTCGATCCAGCCACCACTCTTCATGTTTCTAAAGATAGAATCGAGCAGTCTGGCTGGCTGCTTGAGGTGTGTTGCCATGTGCCGGAGGTGGACAAAGTCGCAGCCCGACCCATATGCCCAGTCGTCCTCGATATTGTCGACGTGAAACCGCAAGTTCGGAGGACAGAATGCGGGCTGAATCGGTGACAAGTCCGAGCCGATCACTTCAGCTCCGGGAAATTTCTCAGCCACTACGGTTTGTACCGTTCATTAGCACACCATACACACATGTTGATACGTCACACAGAGGAACTACTCCTTTCATACTTTCAATGGCCCAGCTATGAATCTATATTAGCCCCGAAGAGAATAGTATAGCTTAGGATGTTAGGTTGTTTGGTAAACTTACGAGCCCGTGCCGGTTCCGAGATCAATGATCTTTTGGGGGTCCCCGATAGGTGCCAGGAAGTATTTGCCCTCGAGTAATTCCAAAGTCCATAAATGTTTCATTTCCTCTCTGCTCTGCTCCTGGTCGTCGTTGGGGATCGGATAGTGTCCTTGTTTATAGTAGTGGTACCGTCTATAAGGCTGATGAGCTGAGAAGTAGGTATCACTACAGAGCTGAGGTATACAAAAAAAAAATGTGTTACCTTCCATTTTCGTAGGAATGGAGTGCGACACTGCTGGTTAAAGAACACCAAGATGGCGCAGTAGCCTCGTCGTATTCCTCACCCCAGAACTCATCTTCGTCTACGGTTCCGTCGAGGGCTGCCTCGAGCAGTGTGGTGTTGGCGAATGTGACGTTTGGTTCTGTCATCTTGGCTTATGTTGCGTGCATAGGCAAGAGAGCCAGTACTAGGAGCAGTTTTAGGGGAAAGAAATCAGAGAGGCTCAGGTATGAGATGTCACATCAACACACATTCAGATAACTTGCCTATTTGCTAATGCTATATTGTAGGCTATGTATATGTTCTTATGTGATGTGATCGGTCAGAGAAGTGTCAGGAAAATAAGAATAAGAGAGATAGATTTGAAGAAATAAATGAACCAAGTACCTATTACATGCAGGTAGGCAGGTTAGGGGGGTAGGTATGCAAAGGGCAAAAAGCCACAGCCCTGGGTAAGACAGACTATATAGAGCACTTAATATAACACTGAACATCATTCGCTCTTGGTGGTTGATGGTGTGTGTAGGTATTGAAGTAATGAAACCGCTGAGCAGTCATTTTTGATTTCTTTCCCAGTTTGCAAATCTGCATAATTGATACCTACCAAAGATATATCAAGGCTGGGTACATATCTAACTTCGTATAATACCTGGACAGACATCCTCAAGTGCTTTTAGCATTTCTTTTTGTGTCGTGGTTCTCTTTGGCTTACACAGAGTCAGAGTAAGATGTATTTGGTGTTGTGAATATGCACATGTCGGGTCCCACTACCTAGGATCAGTATCCACCATTGTCCGACTTTACATGTAGACAAGCCCTGTCTATCCCGGTGGGTTGGGTGAAAGTATGTACCTTTTAACCCAAATCAACCCCGCTGTGGCAGAACACCCTACGCTACTAGAAGTGGTCTGTGCATGTGGCTCAAGTTTAGGTTTTTTTTTCCCATTCACCACATACGGGATTGCCCGCACAGTGCTCATTAAATGAGGTACATTCTCTGATCTACAATGCGTACCCGTCGCGTCTTGGACCAATTCAAACCGCGTCTGTCATAAACACTTACACCACAACCCACAAGTATCTTCTGAACCACACACCAACTCCTAGTCCAGTCAAGTCTATACACCCCCCCTCTTCTCCCATTCTATTTTCCACTACCGTATCAATATACCTACAAAATTATTTTGATTGATTTTCTTCTTTGCATGCTTCTACTGCCCGGTATTTCCTACAATCATAGTCACGAGTATTAGACGCGTTCGTCGACCCATATCTATCTTGAATCTTTCTTTTCCTCTCTTCCCTCTCTTTGCTTTAACCAATTCGTAGCCCGATCGTCGTCGCTACACCCACATCCACCTCAGTGGTTCTCATGAATTCCCCATAGGACTCTTCCCATACGCGTTCTGGCACTTTCCAAACATGTATCTGCCTCCCGAACTCGTGTCGAAACTGTATACGCACCTACAGAATACCCGACATCCATTATCCCCTCCGGTTCTCATTCTCGTCGCGCTCGAACCCGATGCCCTCTGCGCCTGTCGCATCCTGACCCGGCTTCTCAAGCATGATTATATACCACATAAGATACACCCTGTAGCTGGATATGGAGACCTCGAGCGGGCAGGTCAGGAGCTAGTTAGCCCCATGATGGAAACGCGTGGTGGAAGCGGAGGAGTTGTCATATGTCTTGGTGTAGGCGGCATGGTTGATATGGGCACTATCTTGGGTCTTGAAGTCGAGGGCGAGGAATCATCTTTTGGTGGTGTTGAAGTATGGGTCATTGACTCCCATCGTCCCTGGAATCTGGCCAATGTATTTGGTGGATATCCTCTGGAACCGAATCCTGATCCTACTGCAAGCTACCAAACACGCGCTCCTGATGGTGTACGTGCAGGTCGTGTTGGACCATCATACAAGCCTGGGAAAGGTGGCATTGTAGTTTTTGACGATGGGGACATACAAGAAGGTCTCAGCGCAGAACGAGACGCATATTTAGCCCTAGTCGACATGCCTGAAGTTGAGGACGATGGAGATGTTTATGGTGAGAGTGGTTCCGAAAGCGAAGAGGAAGAGGAAGTTCAGGAGGAGAAGCCACGTCCAGGCCAGAAGCGGAAATCCTGGTCAGACCGGGATGAAGAAATCAGCGACGAGGAGGATGATCGACCGCGACAACGTAGACGGAGTAACTCGGTAAGATGCCTTACTACCCTTACCCCTACCCAACCCTTCTCAGGCTAACCAGAATATATAGTCTTCATCAATCCCAGATTCACCACCTCGACCTGCTCGGCGTGGCTTAGTGTGCTTGCAAGACCTGGATCCCATAAGGTCTGACGACATTGAAAACCCACCATCGGCGGCCCAGCCTCCCAAGGCGCCGTCAGCTCGTGCCCTACGCAGGAGACTAGTTAGGATGCGGAATGAGAACGAAGGTGTACTACGAAAATACTACCGTATGGGAACTGCATACTCGGAGCCCATTACGGCAAGAATGTATGCGCTCGCATCGGAACTGGGTCGAGAAGATAATGATCTACTCTGGTTAACTATTGTCGGTGTCACCTCGATGGAGCTATACGGTCGCTCCTCAGCTGGCCTGGCTGTACCAGTTCGTGGATCTGACATGAAACCAACGAATGGCTGGATGGGAGTTCGCGGGGCGCGGATACGCCAGCTTTTAAGAGACGAAGTGCGGCGTCTCAACCCACCAGATATTGGATCAAGAGATTCCAGAGCTACGGCAGCAGAAAACGCAGGGATTATTCCCACAACCGCCCGAAGCCCCGAAGACACCAGTATCAGACTCTCTCCCGAGCCCAAGTTCCTCCTTATCCGCCATTGGAGTCTGTATGATAGCATGCTACACTCTCCTTACCTATTCTCGAGGCTACGGATATGGAGTGATAGCGGTTTGAAGCGCTTACATAAACTTTTAGCCAAGATGGGCGTCAGCTTAGTACAGTGCAAACAAAGCTACACCCATATGGATATGATGGTGAAAAAGGAGTTGCGCACGAAGTTGCTTAAATATGCCTCTCTCTATAACCTGGATGACATGGTCCCCGGCACAGAAACCGACGGCAGGGATCGGGCTGGAGCTAAGGATGGGTGGGGCTTTGTTCGGAGCTGGGGCTGGCGAGCAACCCTCAGTGCGCAAGATGTTGGTGTGGTCATCGGTGCTATCCTTGAAGTAGGGAAAAACAATGCAATAACCGATGATGACGGGCGCGCCCGAGCAAGCCAAATCCAGGACCCAGAGGATGATGGCGGCGCAGCTGAAGCGCAAGAGTGGGTCAGCCGCTTTTGGGAAGCCTACGATGCTCTTGAGAAGTAAGTTGTATGAGAATGATCAAGGCTATATGATACTAACCCGTTCTAGCATCGATGCTCTAAAAGCTGGCTTACCCACGGCACAATATCTCCACCGTGCCATCTTCCGAACTGGCACATCTCTCATCGGCAAGCGACAAATCAAGCATTTACATGCCTTCCGCATGTGTGTCATCAAGGATGGACCTGACGTTTCCCTTTTCACCCACCCAGCAGCCCTTACAAAACTTGCTCTCTGGATTGGAGAGGCCCTCGTGGAACAAGAAAAAGACTCTACGGGGAAATTAGCCCACGGCGGACGCGGCACGCCACTTGTTGTAGCAAGTCTGAACGAAAAGCGAGGGGTTTATATCGTTGTCGGTACCGGCGGAGGTGGTGGACCTGACCTTGCTTTTCTAGATCGGGAGGCGGCGAAGGAAAAGCAAGCTGCCAAGGAGGCCAAGGCTAAAGAACGGGAGCTTAAACGAAAGAACAAGGAGAAGATCAAGGAGGAGAAGCGTGCCGCTAAGGCCGCAGCCGGCGATGACGATGACCAAGATGAAGATGAAGAGACCGAGTCAGAGGCAAGTGACGCGTCAGATTCGGACTCTGATTCAGAAGACGAATTCGAGGAACGCAAACAACGCGGATATGGTCTCAACAAATTTGGCAGTGCCTTCCAGGACGTTGTCAATGAGACGAATGCGCGTGTACGGATCGACAGCTTTGAGCACTGTGTTGTCGAGGTTCGGAAGGAGGATCTTGGTGGATTCCTCGAGAGTCTAAGCATGAAAGCTGTCGTCGGCTAACATACCCCTCGGTTGTCTAATTCTCGTTCGTCTTATCATGATTTCAACGAACCTTGTTTTAAAAAAGAAAACTTCATACGGCGGCGTTCTGGTGGGAAGGGATTTGCACCTATTACTTCTTCTTGATACTACCTACGTTCTATTCCCCATTGATAGCTAGCATACGTACATACAGGAGGGGGGGGGGGGGGGATGTTGGCAAGGAGCCAGGGTCAGAAGGGTTAGCTAGCCTAGGATCATTCTGCGATGGCAGGAAAGCCTTTTACATTAATGATGCAATGCATGGGACGAACTGATTCTGGGAAGAGACATGGCGCCGAAACTCAAGGTACGGTAAAGCATTGGGAGGAAAGTCATTACTGTTGATACATACCATCGTGTTCGTCACCATCATCATAATCATTGCTCTTGTCAAGCTCAGGGCGGGTGATGGGTTGGAAAGAAAATGGGAGGCGGCGAGGTTTGGTTGGTTTGTGTGTGTGAGAGAGAGATAAGGTAAATTCTCCCATGTTTGATATATCCCCGGCGGCGAATATACACATACTTCTTCCCCTTAATTGCCTCCCTAGGCTTCTATGAATTTTATGTTTATATTATTCCTAGGCATGTGTTAATCTTGTGTCCTCGCTGGTGGTGATATCATGTTATATATTACCTTATTGGAGAGGTAGGTAACTACCTATGTATTAGTACCAGTTCACTCCTAGGTTAGCATCCGAAATATTGTAGCCCTGGGGCGTTATTATGTACGAATAGAGGATGATTTGGTTGAAATAATCAGCATCCATGGTTGGGTCATAATGCCTACGCTCGTCGACGTATGGTTTTACATGTAGGCTGGGTGCTTCTACATTGCCATGTTATTTCTGGTTTAGTATTTACGGTAAGGGCTAATCACCTAACCTAGTGTAATGGGGTTGTTTGGAAACCTATCAACTTACACCAACGATGATGATAGGTGCACGAGATATGTCATGGAAAAGGGGAATAATAATGGATACCCACCTACTTCGGATGGTTCCTTGATGAACCCCACACCGTCAACAACCCCGCCTACCATGGATAACACCTACTAGTCTCTCTTCTGTGGTGTATACGCAATGAGGATGACGTCGTCGTTCAATCTTTTGATGTCGTGTATCGACCTAGGGAACTAGGGGTTATGACATATAACGTGTAGGTTTATTGAGTGTTTGAAGAAGTTCGTATGCCAATGTTTAATTCTTGAATGATTTATTACATACATGTACTACATACCTAGTCACGATGTGGTTGAATTGCATGCATGCATGTATGTATGTAGGTACACACAAAGTTTTATGCCCAGATAGATCAATAGGTCAACTGGGGAGGAGGTATCAATACTGTGGAAAAAAAAAAAAGGTTAGCTTCTCATCTCAAATCTTTCATTTACATTAGAATTTTGTAACGGTACTTTAAAAAAACTCTCCTTCCCTTTTTGCTTAACCTTTTTACTGTGGCAGTCGGGCGGGTATCAGATCACATACCCTTTGTACTACGTTTAGGTAACCTAGACCCTTGCTAGGACAGTCTATAGGTAACCTACATAGGTAGCAACTTCCGACAAACCCCCGCTGCCCCCGGGTTCCTCCATACGGGAGAGGGGAGAGAGAGAGAGAGAGAGAGATGGACCTTAGTACTTGATTCTGACATAAGCACACGTATAGGCAGCAAAGTGGAAGGGGTTTTGGTTTATGCATACCTAGTACGACTAAGTACTTATGAGTCTCGAGTCAATACTAATTGCCCGGTGTTCCGACTGAAAGGGTTGTCCACTGTACCTCCCTTATGAAAGGTCCCTTTAGCCCCACTGCATCTATCCGTCTATCTGCCATCCATGCCAACTTATGTACCATACCTAGGTACATATACACCTTGCATAGAGATTGATTCAAGTTCTGACCAATCCAGCCAAGCCCGCCCATCTTACCAAGTGCCAGCCCAGTCCAGTCCAAATCTAGTAGATTAACAATCCAGCAAGAGCCAGCTCCAGGGGTTTCTTTTTTTTTGTCCTTTTCTTCTTTTATTCTTTCTTTTATTCTTCTTTTTACTTTTGGGTTTTTTGACCAACTTTACCTGCTGTGTTTTAAAAAAAAAACCCACTTACATCTTTACCTTACCCGGCCTTGTCAACATTATCCTAGTCAATGCAAATCAAGAACTCGTCATTTGAAGAAAACCTCCATCTATTTCTCCCCCCTTCCACATCATCCCTATTCCTTTTTATATATTATACTTTGAGTGAGTCGGATTTTTGAGGGTTTTTTTGATAACCCTTTCAGATTGCTCTTTTTCTTCCCTTTTGCTTGCTTTTCTTTTTCTATTTGCTCTCTCTTCTAAAAGCCGAAGCAGAGTAAGAAAAAAAAAAGGGAGATAATAAAGAAAACAACAGTGGGATTATAAAAAGGGAAAAGGAATAGAAAAAAAAGGAGAAGGAAAAATAAAAGAAAAAAAATAAGAAAAAGTCAAAGGAAGCAAGAAAGAAAAAGGATTAAAAAGAGAGAGAGAGAGAGAAACGGAGAAAAGTAAGGGAGAAGGGAGAAGACGAAAGGTTGAGGCTCTGGACCCTTTTTCCGTTTTAGTGGCGGGATCAAGTATTTGTTACTGTCACCGTTGCGACAACCCCACCTTGTTAACTGTCGCATCATAAACATCGCTCACACCCACACCCACGCATACGTCTACACCCACGCCCACACTCGAACCTAACGCAACAAGACAAAATACCAGAAACATAATAAAAAAAAGAAGCAGGACAAGGAAAAAAAAAATCAGAGAGGCCAATTCTTCTGCGATACACAAAATATATATCATTGTTCAATCACTCAACCCATTCTGACAGGCGAATATGGGAAAATCGTGAGTATTCCTCTCCCCTCTATCTCTCTATCCTCTCAAACCCCTCGCAAAAAGACCCACCAAAAAGAGCGAACGCGACAACTTCCGATGGCCCATCGGCATCTTTGTATTTTGAACGAACCACTCGCAGCTCGTCATTCTCTCTTTGCTTTCCCTCTCTCCAGTTTGCCATCTTCAATATCCGAAATGCCCCTTCGTTTTCAGCGTTCCAGTACTAGCGATGGTCGGATTGGGCTAACACGCTCTCTACCTAGTCAATCCAAGCTCTCGCAAGAGCAACTAGCCGAACTTCAGAAGTCCACTCACTTTGACAAGAAGGAACTACAGCAGTGGTATAAAGGTCAGAGAAAAAAAAAGAATATCTTCTTCTTCTTCTCCTTCTTCCTTGTTGTCACCGTCGTTATCATCACCGTCATCATCACCCTTAATCCCACCCCGAATTTGTTTGATCATCCATTCCCTTACCTACATGCTACTTATAATATTTGCGAAACCTTTCCCATTGGTTGCCTCCTCCCGCTCCTTACCCATCGTCATGATCATCATCAAAGCCACTCTATACTCATACTTATACTTACACTTACTTACTGGCACCCTCCTTTAGGCTTCCTGAAGGACTGCCCCTCGGGCATGCTCACCAAGGAGGAGTTCCAGAAAATATACCGCCAGTTCTTCCCGTTCGGCGATCCATCCTCCTTCGCCGATTATGTCTTTAACGTCTTCGATTCCGACAAATCCGGGTCCATCGACTTCAAGGAGTTCATCTGTGCGCTGAGCGTTACGAGTCGTGGAAAGATGGAAGACAAACTCGATTGGGCGTTCCAGTTATACGATATCGACGGTGATGGCAAGATCAGCTACGATGAAATGCTCAAGATCGTAGAGGCCATCTACAAAATGGTAAGATCAGAGCAGGCCCCTCTGTTTCCTCTGTGGCGTCCTCTACTCATCGCTAACATGCTCCCGCTCTACCTCACTAGGTCGGTTCGATGGTGAAACTCCCCGAAGACGAAGATACCCCGGAAAAACGTGTGCGCAAGATCTTCCGCATGATGGACAAGGACGAGAATGGAAGCCTAGATATGGAGGAGTTTAAAGAAGGCAGCAAACGCGATGAGACGATCGTTTCGGCACTATCCTTGTACGATGGCTTGGTGTAGCCTCTGCTGTCCGTTTTTTTGTTTTTATTTAAGAGGAGGACACGAGGAAATCGATGGCCGTTAGGACAAGCGGCCAGGCACAGCACAACCGGTATGGCTTTAAACGCAAAAGAAAAGAGCAAACATGGTGTTGATGAAGACACGTCAACCCACCCACATCGGCGGGTTGCTGTCGACCCCTTTTCTTGTTTCCCATCTCTACGCGGACGTCTCTATATCAAGAGGAAAGGATAAAATCTGGTTCTTTTATGGCCACTCTGAGAAGCTCACTTCCCTCCTTCCCCCCTCTCCCCCCTTTCCCCCTCTTGTTTTTTGTTGGTGCTCCGGACGAGTAAGGGTCAGATAACGCACAAAAACACCTGCACTGCCGTTGGTTGCCTTGTATTTGAATAAGGTGGTAGCCAAGTCAGAGCCAAGCCAGGCACAATGGGTCTTCCCGGCAGTTCGTATAGAAATCTCCCTAGGCACTTTAGCGAGATACCTCATCATGGCCATAATTCATTGTGCAAAAATAAGAAGAAAATCATGTCTGGAACCTCGATGAGCCGTGACAATCAATTTTGGCGCCTATCACATGTTGACAACATCAACATCAGCCTGAGCATTATCATGAGGTCTTATTCCCGGCTGGCGAGGCCTCCACCTTCCATTTCCCAGTGGCCTGCCTGCTTCTGGGTATTACAGAAAAAACCGGCGCCGTGCGTGTGATGTTACGCTAAATCATTCTAGACTTGTTCCATGTTGTAGTCCCGATGTGTCCTAGGGTACCTAGTGTGTAAGTTAGATACTAGGTAAGATCGTAGTGACCTGACGATAAGCCAGCCCTGGCTAAGGCAACGAGACCAAAGGACGGGAAGCACAGAGCAATGTTGTATTTTGATGACATCATGTCAAGGCAAGCATTAGCAGGCATGTAAGTACTAGTAGGGTTATGGATCTGGGTTAGAAGAGATGAAAGAGATCCAGTACCAAGGATATCATAGGTGTGTACCTAGGCAGCTAGGTACATTAAGTATATACTTAAAATCTATCTAAGCATTTTAAAGTAATAAGGGAAGAGGGGGAAGACGAGGAGAGGGTAATGAGATACTTATTAGAGGCATCTTTGATAGCTATCTTGCTTAAATTTAAGTATTCGCATGTGCTCAATGGGACATGCCTATGTAAGTTAGTGCGGCAAGTCTGCTGTGCTACTATATTATAATGCCCACAGTGGTAAAACGCAATGATTACACGTACATGATGCAGCATATCTGGCCTACATACTAGCATGTGGGTTATGTAGGTATTATGTACATTAATATGTAGGACAAGAAAGATGTACCTCTTTCGTATATGCATGTACCTCCTTGAGGTACGAATGGGCCAACTTGATATTCTTAGAAGCCTATAGTATGTACGCACGTAAATCAATCCTAAGTTTATACATAGCAAGAGCTCCTCTAACCTACATCCAGAATTTCTACGTTGCCGGTGTAGAATGAAGCGAGTGGTTTACACATCAATTGTCAGTGACGTCATATAGAGAGAAGGGATGACAGATGTATGTAAGTACCTCCCGGGATGTAAATGGACGACCCACTTTCTCACTGGGTTCTTCCCGCGTTTTCCCCTCCTCCTCCTCCGCTCCCGCTTGCCTCTAAGTCTGTAAATTATTTCCCTAGCCGGGATCATACAAAGGATATTGACACTACTATGTACACACATACATATATATATATATGTACGTATCTATGTAGGTAATGTAACTAGCCTGCGCTTTATATTAATTGTTCGTATTGGAAGTATTACTTACATGTAATACCCAATTCTAAGATGTTGTAGGCTGATCTTCTTATTGAGAGAAACACAACGTTGTAATAACCCAACTAGCGGGATGTTTAGGAAGTTAACACAGCCTTACTTCTAAGGCTGTGGCATTTTATATTAAGTACCAATCTATCTAGCGCTAGTAGGTAGACAGTAGGTCAATAGTAGTAGTAGTCAGGTAGTACTATGTTTTGCAATTTCTAATAGATTGGAGGGGTTCAGAAGGTACTACTTAGCTAGGTTAACTGCTACTAACCCTAGGTTAGCCAGTTCGATCAAAATTGATCGATGTATGATTCAGAACTTGCATTAGCTCTTGTCCACTTTTCTTTCCTTTTTCTTTCCATACCCAGACACTTTAGCTAGCAACTATCTCCCCAGCTCTAAGGGCCTTACCTTTACCATTTAAGACCAAAGTTCTCCTGCAGGACCTAAAGCAAAAGAACCTACCGCTGTCTCGATTCAAAATAGAACTACAAACGCTGAGATGGAAAACATCCATCTACTGAGAGAAATTACTAAGAAAAAAGAAACCTATCCAATGGTTATTTTTTTTATGACAAATAACATTTCGCGCGAGACATGAAAATAAATCTGAGACATATCCCCCCCTCTACCACCCTACCCACCCAATAGCTAACCCTACCACGAAGTTCGTGGAGGTGCGGTACCTAGGTAGTTGGTGGTGTTACTAATATTGGGGTGTACCTATTCTCAAAGCATGAGATTACCACTTTGAAGAATTATGGATTAATTCTTTAAACAAAAAAGATTAATAGCTAACGTATAGCACTTTATAATTTGAATTTCTCTTACTGTCTAGCGTACTATTCTGTAATTCGTTATCTTCACTCGTCACTTTCATTCTGACAGTCTCTCAACCTCATTCTCGTCACCCGGTTCTTAAAAAATAGGGGAAAAGAAAGAGAAAACTATTAAGAAAACTCTGTAAACTTGATCCTTGAGGAGCATACTGTATTATAGATCTTCCATATATACGAGTGAAAGAAGAAGAAGAAAAAAATACAAAGAGGGAAGAAAAGAGGAACCGTCACCACCATGCTCGTAATCGCCGTCACATTATCTAGTTTGAGCCGTATGCCTCATCCACCTGCTTCTTATACTTGTTGAGAATCGCCTTCCGGTTAAGCTTTTGAGCTGCGGTTACCAGGCCCTGTAGATGAAATCATGATTAGTTGACTGACTTATTCAGATAAGACCCATGCCGTGTGACCGGAGAACTTACATTCTGTGGTGTCCACTCTTCGTCCGAAAGTGCCACGCCCTCAATTATCTCGATACCGGACAACCCACCAGACCTTCCTATAGCCTGGAGCTCACGTAGTACGAGCCCGTTGACCTTCTTGTTGTGCACCAGCTCCTCAAGAACGGAACCCTGGACACCGTTGTCTTCAGCAAGCTTCTTCAGAGCAGGCTCCAGGGGTACGATGATTGCGATGGGTTTGGCCTTTGATTGGTCTGCATACACGCAGATGTTTGCTACTACCCCACAAGACCGGTAGATGGACTCCAACTTCTCGAGAGCAATGTATTCACCGTTCAAGGTCTTGACCAGGTTCTTCTTGCGATCGATGATCTTTAGATGACCGCGTGAGTCAAATTCGCCGATATCTCCCGTCTTGAACCAACCGTCGGCCATGTTGTCCTTCGTCTCCTGTTCATTCTGGTAGTACTCGTCCATGACACTGTCACCGCGAATCCAGATCTCGCCCTGCGGGTTGGGCTTGTTTGTCGAGAAGTAGCCGGCATCGGGGAAATCGACAAGTTTGACCTCGATGCAGGCGGGCATCGCACCAATACTGTCACTAGACCACTCCAAGGGGTTCATCAGGGAGCCCATAGCGTTAGTCTCGGTAAGACCGTATCCGATTACCATCGGCGCAATGGCCATGGAGATGAATCGTTGTGTGTCCTTAGCAACAGGACCACCGCCGTTCATGCAGAGCTTTAGACGGCCTCCAGTGGCTTCCTTGATCTTCTTGAACACCACAGAATCGAGTATACCAGAGCCCGGAAGTCCCATGGACATGAGTCGAGATTTCAACGCTAGAGAGCCCCAGAACATGTTTTGAACAACCGGACCCCCAGCAGCAACCTTGGCGGTAATACCCTTCTTCACTGATTCCCAAACCGCAGGCACGCCGACCAGGACTGAAGGTTTAAACTCGCGGATATCGCCCGCACAGTTGCGGACCGAGGTATCGGACAAAGTCTTGGGGTTTCCGTACCCCATGGTCGTTCCCCAGTAGAGCGAGGCGTTCTCGAACACCAGCTCGAGAATATGGGCCAAAGGCAAGTAGGTCAAGAGACCGTCGCCGGGGCCGATAAAGGGTTGTACAACAACACTAACACCAGTCACTGGTGGGCACCGTTAGCTCGCGACTTGATCCTGGTCAGTTCTGCTTAAAGTACTCACCTGCAGCAATGAGGTTCTTGTGCTTCAGGGGTACACCCTTGGGGGTGCCGGTGGACCCAGAGGTGTACATGATGCAGCAGAGATCCTCGGGCGAAGGAGGGACGGGGTCGGTGGGGTTTTCTTTGCCCAGCTTCTCGAGCTCCTTGAAGCTCACAACGGTGATGTGGCTATAGGCGCTCTTGAGGTTGTTGATGTGTTCCTGCTTGACCTGATTCTGGTTGTTCCAGATGACATAACGCACTGCCGTCGCATCCTTCAGGATGTTGCCCAGAGTTGGCAACAGGTGGGGATCGAGGAAAATGGCCTTGGCGCCAGTGGCGACCATAGAATGCCGCAATCCTTCCTCGCCGAGGGTATCGTAGGCGGTAACAATGGGCATAGACTGGGAGGCGGCAGCATGGGACATGGCCAGCCAGTTGGCGCTCGTGGCTGCGAAGATGTGCACCCGGTCGTCCTTGGCCATACCGAGCTTCCGCAGGCCAGCGCCGACGTTCAGAACCAGGCGCTCGTAGTTACTGTAGGTAATGTACTCGTAAGGGCTGAGTTCGAAGAAAGTCCAGGCCTTGTCGACCTCCTTCTCAACACCATCTACCATCTTCTTGACCTTCTTGGTCTCCTGGTGGGTGCGGACGAGACGTCGCGAGCCCATCGCCTTGGCGTTTCCATACTTGGCCACACTTTCGCGTAGCAGTTCGTAGATGGTAGATATGTTGTCGGCGGGCTTGGTGATGAGCCCATCCGCGGTCAGGGGATGTCTTCGCGGGACAGTCTCGCCGGGGACGGGTTTGGCACCGGGGGACTCTATCGAGAACGGACCCTTTGCGGATATCTTGGGTTGTAGGACCATGGTCCTTAACTTAGATTCTCGCCATTCAGTAGTCATGGTGGGCTATGAGTTAATGGGTCAATGGGGGAGAGATAGCTTGGCCGGAGGGCCGGATGATGATGGGCAATGGGGTGGTGATGTTGATGGTAACTGGGAGAAAACAGTATGGATGGAGGGGCAAGGAAAGTCTATGAAGTAAGAGAAAGAGAAAGAGAGAAATGGTTGGTGTCAGAAGTTGTGGCGAGTGTTCGAGAATATTTAAGAGAAGGGTATCAAGTATTAGATTGTTCACTCGTCCGTATCACGCATGTGTGCGAGTGTGTCTCTGTCTCTCTCTTTCTACAATGGGTGAGGAAGTGCGGTGTTATTGATGCAATAAGTAGAACGGTGGCCTTGGGGGAGATGTAGGTAGGTGAAATAATAAGAGTTTACAGCTAGAGAAGCACTTGACTGGTTGGACCGAGCTCCTTAAAACATCCCTGCAACTAGGTACATACCGAGATGGTTTAGCTTCTTACTAACCGTATGCGGTAATGTGCCTAGAAATATGCAAATGAGAGACTTGGCTCTGCGCCCCGTGCTTCAGGGCCCATGACGAAATTCCAAGCCCATCTCTTCCCCAAAATTGTAGATCTAGAGAAATCTAGACCTCTAATTATCATTTGCTAACCTATCATCAAACTTCTTCTCGTTTTTTTTGGCACAATAAAAACAAAAACTTGTTCCCTCATTATTCCTCCATCCCTCCATCCGGGGGAGATGACGAAGACCCCGTTAGTAACTTATCTAATCGAAGTGGGAGGTAGTGATATAATAATATTACCCTCCTCCTTCTTTTATATCTCCCCCACGTTTTTTTCTCCCTCTTTGCATTCGTCTACCCAACAAAAAAAAAGTCAAATAGAAAAAGATAAAAGATAAAATAATAGGTCTCGGTGTAGACTACGTAACCTTACCTATATAGGCACATAGTCATGCGTATTCTGCAACATGATAGGCTTCCTGCTAATATGTATGTACTATGTAATGCGGGTCTACTACATGTATCTCTGGAACTGTAAAAAAATATCCCGACCACTGATGACCGACTGACCGATAACCCATGATATGTAAGTAGACTAGGTTCAGTTAGATAGTGTACTTTATGTATTAACGGCAAAAGACGAAAAACAATTTTTGAACACTTGCATTGCATACATTGATTCTCTCTCCCTTTCTCGCCACAACATCGGTTTATATGTAACATATTTATTAAATATTCACGGGAATCTGCTGTTGAACCGGTAGTACAAAGGAGAAACTCTACCGCATATTTATTAATCTACCTTAGTACTAATACCTATCCTGACTTATTCTGACCTATCTAACCAAGAACCGTTATCAATACCAAAAGTCCCAAGTCCGAAGCCGACTTTCTGTTGGGATCTCAAGGAAGGGGTAGGCAAAAAGAAGAAACCAGAAAAGATACAGAAGATTAAAAAAAATTACAAGAAAAGGGATCTTCCAGTTATTGTTGTCCACTTCCCACTCTCCACTGTTTACACGAGATCTGCAGGTCAAAGAATCTTTGCTCCACGACCAACCACGTGTGTGCGCGCGCGTCCAAGTACGTAGTGGTCAGCATATTTTCGGCATATATTCAGGGATAACAACCTTCTTATGCATATCCCCTAGATATCGTTCAATCACATTATCGCCCCGAAACCGCCGTTGAGGTGTACGGCATAACATCCTCCCCCAGTCCGAAACAAGCCTGATTGGACGGTCATAGCTCCCGAGGTCATCATGTTCTTGCTCCATGATCAACTGGGGTCCGAGATCCAAGACCCAGAAGAAGGCACGCGGTGATTCCCAAAATCAAACTCAAGCCTCAGCTCGGACCTTGCTGATCGTTAGACTGATCGTTGATATTACTCTAGAAACCTTCCTCTTATTCTCTCAGGAAATCCCTTCTCAGAACCTGGGTTTTGTAGATTCTCATGCCACCACCCTAGACCTGCCCATTGGTGGCAAGGACTACATCATCCACCAATCTCCAACTATTTTAAACCGCCCAGGAAGTACTACTGGCGCTGTCGTTTGGAAGATAACCCCCCTCGTGGCTGAGTGGCTCGGCTCATCGGACAACTTGCTATGGAAATCCGGCGTTTTATCTTCCTCTTCTAGCATCCTTGAGCTTGGTTGTGGCATCTCGGGCCTTGTAGGTCTGGTACTCGGGCCGTTAGTGTCGCGGTATGTCTTGACAGACCAGTCCTACGTGAGCCGGCTCGTAGAGAAAAATCTCGAGGAGAACATCGCCGTGGCAACCCAGAAGCCTGTCTCCCTCAAACGAAGCAGAGGGAAATCTGCCACTACCACTGCTCAGAAGAGCAGTATGAATCTGCGGTTCACTCCACTTGATTGGGAACTCGACGAGGTGACGCCAAGCCTCACGGGAACTGAGGACATCAGGAGCTTCGATGCGGTTATTGCCTGTGATTGCATATACAATGATACCTTGATCAGGCCTCTGGTGCAAACCTGTGTTGATGCGTGCAAGCTAAGATCACGCGATCCCAGTGTTAGCGATAACCCAGCTCTATGTATCGTAGCGCAGCAGCTTCGCGACCCCGAGATCTTTGAAGGTTGGATCAAAGAATTCAACAAACACTTCTGCGCCTGGCGTGTACCCGAGGATGCGTTGTCGGAGACGCTGCGTGCAAACACTGGTTTCATAGTACATATTGGTATATTGAGGGATACAACTTAAGCTTCACGCACATCAAGCGGTTGAAAGGGCCTTTCTTGACTTGGAATCAGTGTAGCGTCTCAAGACTACCATCTCTGGTGAGTATGTGACTTTTGTTGTAGATGAATCTCTTAAGGCCCCAAGACAGTGACTATTTAAGTAATCATCTAGCCCACGATACCATCGAAAACAGATCAATAGGCAGTAAAGAAATTACCCAAGAGCAGATGGTCATCAACAGAAAGATGTTTAAGTTCAATAATGATTATAGGTTATTAGATATAATATCCACGTGAGACTCTAGTTCGAAGCGTCACCCCTATTAGAGCGCTCTCGCCCGATATCATACACTAGCATGCTATGCTATATCACGTAGAAGCCTCTTCAAATGTTCATTCTCTATAAATTCCAATTCTATAAAGCACCAGAGAAGAAAGTGAAAAGCCATACAAATACCCGACGTTGAGTCGAACAACATGTGCTATATAAAGCTAATCTACCCGCTCATCTAATCCTTCGTGAAGATAGCTAGCTATCTGTAGGCTGAATGACCCGCCCACAAATGAGAAAAATACAGTCGCTAATAAGAAGATACTTAAAAAATCCATACCCGTTTCTCTTATCAATCAAACCAATCTCCTTTTTTGGCTGGTGTTTAGTCCCAAACGTCAAGCCGTCAACTCCCTTTTCTGTTCTCTATTGGGATATCACTGCTGCCTTCACCCATCTCATCCTCGTCTTCTCCATCTGTCCATTCGACTACTGGCAGACTTGTAGAATGCCAACTACAAGTCTCTGCGCCGGTGAGCCCGACCCGGCCGTCGTACTCGATGATCGGGTTCAGCACCGCCGCCGCCGCCGGCAGTGTCATGTCAAATAGGGAGACAAATCCGAGCCAAAGGTCTAGTGTGCCTCTCGTCTTCGGGAATATAGCGTCCAGTAGAGCTTCCCGGCCGCTCCCGCCCTCTGCTTCCTTATACGCAAGTCCCACGTTGTAGTTACTGTCAATGGCGTTGATCAGGTGGGCGCCCACGAGCTTGAAGCTCCGGATCGCTCCGGGAGAACACATTCTTTCGAGGATTCGCAGCAGGGGCTCGGAGATGTCGAATGATGGATCGCAGGAATGGGCAACTAGATCTATTTTGAGGCAGGAGTTAGTAGTGCGGCAGTTTGATCTGCTGATTGGCACACAGATGAAGTGAGCAGAGTGAGTAGATAGGATGCCGTAGGATAGTATAAAGAGCTGGGGGAAGGGGATGAGGGTATTGATTTGGCTATGTCGTGACATACCCGTCTTCGTCTCCTCTATATGCAACGTATAGTGATTTTTGAGGCCGGAGAAGAATTTCTGACACCGAGCGTCCATCCCCTGCCAATCGAAGTGGATAAGGAGCTCGTCAAACTCTAACGCTATTTCGAAGAGCGTTAAAAAGTCGTTGGTGTTGAGGGTCCCGTACCGAGCCAGGTTGTCCCATATGGCCAAAGTTGTGGAGAAAGTGTGATAATTTGAGGGGATATGAAAGAGCAGTTGGCGGAGGCTCTCTCGGGACAGATCGTACGGTTCTAAGTTCCGCGGGAATTTCCAGTGACGCTGAAATATGTTACAGATGAAGTGGAAAGGGGGCGAGGTGTCAGGTAGAGACGCCATTAGTTCTGCAGACAACAGTTGTTAGTCACGGTCTAGAACACATAGACAGCCTCTAACCACCGGTGAAAGTGAGTCGGGGGTTTGAGTCAATATATAGATATAGGTATGGGTATATATGTGTATAATTCGTTCAAACAAACACGATAAGTACAAGGCAGACTAAAACGTATGTGGGAAAATATCGTGATAAACCAATGGGCACACAGGCTGTGCTACTTACTTGCAACTTGCTTGAGGCAATCCTCCAATGTTGCTGGCTTACTTCCATGAAAGATTCTCCCTTGGCCTAAAACTTCGATCAGAAACTCCATATCATCCTATGATTCGACGAGTTCATTAATGCGCATCGCGTTGTATATATTTGCTGCTGGGATGATCGAGTCGTACAGGCTGAAGGAGTCAAACTCGAATTCTCGCCACCTCTGTTGCAGCCAGTAGGCCTGCATACCACAGAGCAGAGGATGATTCTTCATGAACCAGTGCCGGTATTCGGCAGACCCAGAACTACCCAGTTGATACTCGCCATTCTCTCTCGCAAATTTGGAAATACTGTCGTTAGCGACGTAGTTGTTTATGTGACAGATGACTTGGAGGTGCTCCAGATTGGGATCTTCATCCTCTTCATCATTCTCTTCTTGGAAATACGCCTGTATGCCAACAACCTGAAGGTTGCCTATACGTACCAACTCCTCAAAGGCCTTTTCGATGTTCCCATGAGTAGCATTTCTGATATCTAGCATGATTTGGTAAGAGAGGCCAATCCATAGGGGTATCACCTTTACATCTTTTCCGTCCAAATATTCCCCCCAGCCTTTCGTGATCTCGTCAAGGCCTGGACAAAAGTTTTTCTTGATTCCCAATATTTTGAAGTTGTTTAGTTGTGGGATCATATAGTAGGACCAGGCAAGATCCGACACAAACCTCACTGGCGGTGTATCCGTTGGTACAGAGAGAAGAGCCCCCGGACCGGTCAAAGATTGGACACTAGGCGGCAAGCACACGCTGCTAGGCTTCATATGGGACATCACGTCTCTTATGTGGTAGAAAGCCTCGTAGCAATACTCGATTGCTAGGTCAAAATGTGGTGTTTCCCATCTGTTGTGACCATCATCAGAACGTCTCCTGACGTATGCGAAAAACCAATCAACAGCCTCAGCCTCATTCGGAGCGTTCGGTAAGCTTTCAGTAGCCTTGACCTGTGCTTGACAGCGCGACCTCAGTAGTTCGAGTGCCGTATTTGTCATTAAAGCGGCGATGACCAGGCTTTTGCACTCATGGATGTAATCGTCCCATAAATCTTTGATCTTGTTTCGGATGGTGGAAACATCCTGCAAGAAAACGGCCCAGGCGAAATGGGCCTCGTTTTCCAGATTGCTCATATTGTAGCTATGGGGCACAGTCTGTTTGGAAGGCGACCGTTGCCGTGACTTGCCCTCAGATTCAGTGGCAGCAACCAGACTGGGGCTTTGAGATCGGCTTGAGGACCTATAAGGCTCTCCCCTAAGGACTTTGAGGACGATTTGAAGATTGACTAAAGCTATGAAGAATTCGGGATCTGGCTCTTAGCTAATATCTCTATTATACAGAGTGTCTCCCACACGCTGTAGCAATGCAATGATCCCTTGTAGGGCCTGTATCTTGTCTATGGGGATAATGCCATTCCGAGCGACCGTCAACGCAAGCCTCAGTAAATGCCGTATTTGTACCTGGCGAATACTGCCATGTTCATCTCCAGGTACGAAATTTACTGTCTCTCCATGTTTCTCTGCTGTTTCGACAAGCCAGGTAGTGAAATCTCTCTGCGTCTCTTTGAATAACAGGTACGGAGGTTTACAGGATTCCATTACGTTAATGTTTGGGGGGTTCGGTTAAGAGATACGAAGAATTGTTCTTTCGATATGACTACGGTATCATAGGAGTTTACGTGTGTAGAAACTATTAGGTATTGCTAATGCTGTAGAATTTGCTTTCGTCTGTGGTTTTTTTACGTATCCTTCATTCCTCACATAGAAAGTACGAAGCACCCAACCTAGCAGTAGATGTAAGTGTGATTCCTTCTACATACCTAGTAGGTAAACAATAAGCTCCGGCATCTTCTCATTACGGCTTTGCCTTCTATTAGTGTCGTACTATCACCTCAAGGAACCTAATGCTACTGCCAAGCACATTCAAATATATTACATACCATTGCTATTGGGGCACTCTGGGTGACAGGGTGCGCCAGAATGCGCACCGGACGCCGCGACCGCCTTCCCAGGTGATAGCATTCGTAAGCCGGAAGTTATTAACGATACCAGGTCCCGATCGCACGTAGTAGCTTAGCTCAGGGGTCACGGTAATCAGTGCTGTGCTTCCGCCAGTCGTGTTGAGATCCATCTGCCAAGGTTGCGACAGGGTGAAGGGAGGCCACCTGATGTTGCCGTCCGAACCGGCGGGGACTGAAGCGTTCGAGTAGTTAGAAGTTGCATCTGCCATCGATATCACAGGAGTATTGTTGGTGATGAAATTCCCCCATATTTTCTGCATTGCGTGTCTGAAATCGGCGTTGGGAAGCGTTGCATCCACAGAGAAGTAAGCACTCAAGTCAGCGCCATGGTAGGAGGGAGTGACCGAATATTGGTATTTCCAAGCTTGCTTATATCCAGTGCTAAATGCCTCGGCCAACCATTGGGCTGGACAATCAATGACCGCTTCTGCAGCCATGTTGAAGACGGTCTGCTGTATCCCCGTAGCCATACCAGACTGGGTCAGTGCAGTTGGGCCCAGGTTACCAACAGTGTCGTATCGAGTGTCGTTGTCGCCCAGCTTTGAGACGCCGACCTGGTACATGGTATTCAGCGTCGCAATATCGCTGGAAGTGAAGAGAGGAAACGTATTAGAGATGAAGTTATCATATTGCGCTCTTGTCACGACCTCTGGGTTCGTCAGAGGCACACCATCATTTGCATTGTTCTATCTCGGTTAGTAGCTCAGGGGAAGATTTCCGGTGGAAGAAAACTTACTCCAACAAGTAGGCGCTTGCCACTCACTTTCCCGCCTAAAAGTTGCTGCGAAGGGCGTTCTTGTATGTAATCATCGTCGATTACTGGGAGGAAAGCAAAGCTACCAAAATATCCTTGGGTAGTAGAGACTGTACCGCTAGCATTCTGTAGGACCTCGGTGTCGGTGGAAACTAAGCAGTCAAAGACGTCCGAATATTGTGTTAGCAAGGACGAATCTTGACCACAGCCAGCTAGTTCGACAAATTTGTCGTAGTGTGTAGCGGGAACCGGGTCGTTATATCGATATATTGCTGGAGTATAGGGGCTGGCAGCAATAATGTTATCAAAAAGATCGGATTCCTTGCCAGCATACGCCATAGCATGGTACATGACCGAACCTGCGCCGGAGGATTCACCCCCAATAGTGACTCGAGTCGGGTCGCCGCCAAATTTCGAGATGTGCTTCTGGACCCATTGGAGAGCAAACCTCTGGTCAAGAAGGCCAGCATTAAGTTGGCCTTTTTCCTTGATTTCGGTCGAAGCGAGGTACCCGAACGCACCTAGACGATACTGTATCTCAACAGTGATAAATTCATTATTATTAGTGTTCATCCATACACTGGGATCGTATGTAGCCCCAAAGACAGAATAGCCTCCTCCGTCTGGGCATAGGAGTTAGTATATCGTTGATGTGATTGGTCTCGGGGCAAGGAAAACTAAACTTACGTATCCAGACCAATACAGGAAAGGATGAAGCATTCGGTGCGGCATACACGTTCAGGAAGAGACAATCCTCCTCACCGAGAGCAGAGTTGAATCCGTAAATCTCAGGAACACCGTAAGCGCCCGATTGTGGGCATTGGGGTGGTTGTTCCACGGCAGGGATGATACCACTCCCGTCTAACGAAGGATCTTGCGGAGCTTGCCATCGCAGTCGTCCAACTGGGGGTGCTGCATAACGAACACTGTTTAGACGGCAGTTAGCTTACACGAATTACAATTACGATACGGCAATTCACGACCTCAGACGCTCCGAATCCCCACGTGCCTTTTCCAGATATTGAGGTCATAAGTGTCGTTATAGTAGCCCTGATATGTTGCGTAGCCAAGATTGACGGTAAGCCCGGAAGCAGAGGTCGGGTTTACCAGAGCCTCTGTCAACCAAGCTATAGCAATGGCCAACGGTATATTCCTCTTCATCTTCTCTCGACGGGATGTAGATGATACTGTCTTAACCGCAACATAGCTGAAGCGCACAGTCGAGTACAGGAGGCGCAGTCTAAGTTCTGTCGCCGGGTGAGCTTCGGGCTCTTTTTGTGATTACGAGTGATCATTTCTTTCCGATCCTCACTAAACTACTCTGAGATTGGTTCAATATCCTTGTCGGTGTGAAGAGGAAAGTTCCAGCGACACGGTAGCGAAATGAGCTGATCCCTTATTTGAACCGGCTCACGAGAGGTATAATGCTATAGAGAGATTAAGAAGAAGAAAAAAGACCCGTGTGTTAGTGCAGCTTGGGAGAGGATCTTAGGTAACCTATGCATCTATAGGAAGGTGATAAATATAGATCGCGAAGGATTGGTATCCCAGCCTTACACAGTCGGATGAGTCCACTTCTTGCTATAAACGCACAACATGTCTATAACTTACTTTTTCTCTTTACCATTCCGGGATGAGCGAACTGGCAAGGCCTTATTATACATCGACCTAATCTAGGTACATGGCGTGGATAGGTTTTCACCGACGATAACACCAACATCCAATGTGGCACGCTGCAGGCTCGACTTCAGCCCTCCTTGGCTGACAGTGTTCCATCAGACTAGTCTGGGAATGGCAATCCCAAACGTCGAATGGATTCATGTTCCCACTCAGCCATGTGCGTGTATGGATCTGACTGAGTGAACGGGTCGGATCGGGCATGGGGTATGGGGCAAGACGCACGTGTTGGTGATCGCCGACTTGTTCCCTCAGTAAAAAATAGGGTGGTATTGGGGGTTTCGTTGTGAGTGCAGACTGCCTATAGCCGTTGATGTGCCAATATTCTGACCGAGCAAGGCTCACTGGAGACCCAACAACATACGTGCATGTGGCCACGCATGGTATGGTCTCGCATCCCACGTTTGTCTTTCTTGACTTGCATCCCAGGGCTTACACGTTCCCTCGCAGCGAACTCCTTTCGTTACCTATTGCCAATAAAAATAGAATGGAGTCCAAGAAACGAACGGCCTCCATTTTATGGCATTTGCCTCTATCTCTATCACTGTTATTCTTATGATTCTTTCTAAAATAGACTGGTAGACCGGTTCCCTCTGATGGATAATGGCTTCGAGTGCGTATAGTTCAGAGTACCTAGCCGAATCAAGGACGGTAGTGCTCAACGCTCTTTATTCCGTTCCCATTCCTCTCGAGATTCTCAGCACAGTGTTCAGGCTATGGGTACAGAAACGGCATACCACAGGCGGCCGGTTTCGTTTCGACGATTATCTGATAATATGGGCTACGGTATGTTTGGACGAACCCACCAAACTCACGGTCCTCTTTGCTGTTCACTCGACATTCTTCGTAAATAGTATGGTTGCCATAACTAACTCTGGTGGCTTAGATATCAGCAATTGCAGTATGTGTTGTTGGTTTGATATTTGGTTAGTATACATACACGGCCCAACTTACATGACCCGTGTAAGCCCAACAGACTATTCCCCCTAACCAAATCTTCACAGGGGCCCCCAATGGACTCGGTCGCCACAGGCAAGCTGTCTCGGATGAAGACTTTGCAGAGTTTCTAATGGCAAGCTACTGTACACAAGATATCTGGAGACCAAACCACATTTTCTAACTACTAACAGGGAGACTATATTTTCAGTCATTTCTATAACGTCGCGATCGTCAGCACCAAACTCTCCGTCCTCGCGTTGTACTACCGTGTCTTCGTCACTCGCATCTTCCGGCGAGTAGTCTTAGCTACCGCCGTATTTGTCGTCTTATGGCTTGTTACTATGGAGCTCCTTATGGGCTTCGGCTGCCGACCGGTGCAGACGTGGTGGGGTGCGACTGAAGGGACCTGTATCGACAAGATCGCATTCACGTACTTCACCAACATCACCAACCTCGTTACTGATCTTTGGATCTTTGCCATGCCGATTCCCGTTATACTCAGGCTGAAGGTTCAACTAGATAAGAGGTTATGTCTCTGTTTCCTCTTTTCTATCGGACTAGGAACGTGTGCTATCAGTGCTGCCCGGTTGTCTTTCGTGTTTTCGGTGGCATCTGATGATATTACCTGTAAGGCCTCAGAGCTCAAGTATCTTTCTTCTATCCCTATCGGGCTAGTCAACTAACTATACACAGGGTGGGAGGTCCCGCTGGGAATATTGTCCGCCTGGGAGCCTTGCGGTGGCATTCTATGTGCGAACCTTCCGATAGTATATAAGTATTTGGTCGACAAATTTCAAGATATCGGCACTGCCACCGGAGTATTTCCACAGCCTAGGAATTCGGGCATCAGGAGTTCGCACGCATATGCCAAAGATAATGGCTACCCTCATTGGATACCACTGAATGAAAGTGGTGGCCTTTCCAGCGATATCCAGCACCAGGTGACGGGCTCAAGAGCAGACGACTGCCCACCCCGAGTAATTATGGTAGAGAGGTCGTTTACCCAAGATGTTTATCACTCTAGGGATGAAAAAACTAATCAATCTAATACCCCATAAGAAGGGAGAGAGAGAAAAAAAAATAGACGGCCAAATTAACTACTAGGACAAAACCATAGAGCATTCGGTATATAGATTTGTTACGAATTAGAAGGCGCTTTTCATGTGATTATGAGGAAGTTTGGAGCAATGATACCCAGCCATGTTACTGTTTATATACGGGAGTCTATCTAGGTACACAATCAGCAAGAATATACACCTAAGCTTCCTTGACTCATTATTATACGCCCGCTTAAGTGCATGGAAAATCTGGCCATAAAAGCTATTGAACACTTTAGGTAGTGGAATAATTATATGTGACCATCCTATTTTGGTCTCGAGAGCAAAACACTTCTTTAATGATGGAATTTCATGAAAGATTGGTCCCCCACCCTTGATTCGAGATTATCAATTCAGGGGTTACAACCTAACCTAGTGTAGTCTATCATATGATTATTTGGGAATTATTCGATATACCACTCTATATACACCGTCCAATGCCTTTATAAGATTTGAGTATTAGGCTAGACAGCCCCTTTCTAAACAGTTATCAGCATTAGGGCTTGCTTAAGGTATTATCCCCATTTCGACTCCTTTATTTCCGCTCTCCTAGACTTCCTTTATGGACAGCCTCGCGAGCTTAAACCTGAACCTATCTAAGTAAAAGTTCTCAATGATATAATGGCTTGACGTCTCATTAAAGGGCTGATGTGGTTGCATATCTGACACTGCGACGCTGGGCTTATGCGTTTATATTTCATCTTTATTATACGTACGTGCGGTGCAGGAGTAGCTAGCCAGCTCCTTTTTGTTCATGGGGCTTAAGCCGTGCGTAGCGATTCCCTGTTCATGACATGCTTCTTCCCTCGTGGCCTTGTTTTAAGATCAGGCATTGTCTTTATATATGTGTATAGATATTTACACCTATCCTCCATATTGGCTTGAGACACTTGATGCTACTACCGCCTCATGACGTAGTTAATGGAACAGCAATCTTCTTATGATACTTCGTTAATTTTGCCACAGGGCTAGCGATTTATTGTTTGCTAGCCTTGTACCTGATAGCCAATCTGATGATCGTTGACTACCTAACCAGCAAAGTTGTCAGCCCTTTGGGGAATCGGTCATGGGATAGGCTGGCTGGGTCTGAGCAAAGACAAAGTATCATAGGTCATCTAGGTATAGTATGCGCTTATCTAGCTTTCATGCCAAGTCCTGAAAGGGGAGCGGCAGTCAAATACCACCAGTCTGGTAGGAACCGTAGAGCATTGACTAGGTTAGCTTTAGCTTCGCCCCCGAAAAACAAGAACTGGCAAGAAAACGACGCTGGTCTATTTTTGCGAGCACTTTCATAACACCTAGAGAAGGTCCTTTTTTATTGGGTAGACTAACACTGGGGACCGGTGAATGGGCAAATGGCCCCAGCCATCGAGGGTGCCATCAGTGAATATCACACACCTTTGATTTGAACCCCTCCATTATGTCGTGTAGCCATTCAGCCTCATGGTCAACACTGTGACGAATGTGGTTATGCGTATATTGCCTAGGCTGTACAGCTAAGTACCGTGCCGTGCATTCCGTGGGGGGTTCTGGGCCATGTCGACGGACATATTACGGTATTGCTACTCGATAAATCGAGAAGTGTGAAACAAGGCACAATGTCTCTATGGCTACCTTGCTCTCATTTTGAGTTACGAGGAGGAGGGGGGGGCATCACGCTCGGTTTAGGCCTACTTGCATGATCGAATTAGTTATTAATGGTCTTTCGAGTGTCACAATCGTCGTGACTACGACGGGGGATCGCGTCTCGTTGAGGTCCTGTACGTAAAGCATAAGTTGGGTCAAGGTAATCAGAAAAGTAGTATAAGTTGCTTGGATCTAGATTAAATGTTGAGTGATCGTGAATATGATTGGTTCCCAAAATGGCAAGAGGGGGCGAAGTTATGCTGCAAAGTCGTTCAGGGGTCAATACAACGGGGCTTGTAACGGGACCGGTAGCCAACAAACGAGTGTACATGTACAAGTTCGTTGCTACCGGCATGACCAAGGGATAGCTCATCATGTAATAGAGCGATTAAGCGAAGAACAGGACATGCATACCCTTTCCCTGCAATAAACCCCAACCGTGAACTTCAAAGACGATCCAACTATACCGTGTCCCCTGGAGAGGGACCTCATTGTTGGATTCACAAAACGAAGTTCGAACCAGTTGAGGCTAAAGACTGTTTACCAAGGTAAAATTTGAGCCAGTGTCAGCCGAATGCTTTATATTCATCCATACTTAGATTCTAATAAGGAGTTGGGTTAAGCAATTATCTACCACATCACCGTGGGTGGCTAGCCAAATAGGTTACGCAGAGTGGATACGCCTATTTGACGAGAAGAACGCTGTAAAATGGGCATTAAGGCACACATACATGACTTGGATGGTAGGAGAGCCTGTGCTACATTGAAATGCTGCGTTTGGAAATTGACGAAAAGAAAGGAAAAATCAGAATACCATTAAGTGATCATCTTCAAGAGAAACGACCTGCATGAAAACACACCAACAAACATTTTAACCCCTTCCTGGTCAACTGGCTGAAAAAAAAAAGAAAAAGAAAAGAAAATCCAAACACCTTTTCTGTTGGCTACCAAGCCCCCTTTTCCCCGGATGCGCCTAGCAATAATGAATAATCCCCAACTGACTCGCTTGTTTTTTTTTCGATCTGGGCTCGCAATCATTATGCCCTTCGCTTCTTGATTTTATCTGATGGTAAACAATACATAGGATCTTCGTAATTCTCATCAGCTTGTAGAAACTGGTATGAAAGGTCCATCACCGGGATATAGGACGAGTCCCCAAAGGGCATATCGGATACCGAGAGCTGGGACTCGCCAGTGGAAAATAGTCCCAGATCCCCCGTCGTGCCGAACCGTCTTGGCTCTTCTTTCTTAAGACATATCCAAAATCCCTCGCTTTCATCCTGTTTCACAGTTCGGTCGTGAGCCTGAGCAGCAATCGAGGCGGTGTCAAACAATGTACTTGGTGTGGGATACGCTTGTGCTGGTGACGATTGTGGCTGTGGCGTGCTGCTGTGATATCGCCAAGAGTCTGCATATGGCTGGGGTTGTGTTCCTTGTGATCCTGTAGCTTGACTTGACGGCCGCTTCGATTTCAACGATGATAAAGATTGCGAATGATTGATGGCGGTGAATGAGCCCGGCGGGGCAGAAGTAGACTTCGGGTTCGCTGCCGTGTTATTTTGGCTGTCCGCATCACCCGGGTTTGCCGGGTCCAGAGTGGTAGCTCGTGACCGTTCCGAAATATCAACGTGATCATGCTCCTCCGGTTGCAGAACCCCAAAATCTTTGAGCTGTTTCACCAGGGGTCGGTATTCTTCAAGTCCACCACCTGTGCCGCCCTCCCGGACCCGTAGAGTCGTTTTATTCGTACGTTGATTTAGCTCAGCAAATTTATAATAATCCTGCTTAATCGTCTCGAAATACTTATCCATCTGCCGGAGTAGGCCGACGTAGGTAGATGCCATTTTCAACCAAGTCGACATTTTATGTAGTGATTGAAACGTCAAAGCCGTCGGCCCATGCTTGAAGGGATCTTGGTTAAGATCGTCTTGCTGCATGTCCTCATAATCAAAGCTTAGCATGTGCCTTTCTGTGTCCATTTGGGGAAAGTGAAAGCCGTAAAGCCCTACGAAGGCAGCAGTCCATATCGCAAAGAGGACTATAGTTGATTGCGGTAACTTATCCTTTCTCTGGCAGATCTCAATCAAGTCCACAATTCCTCTTGCAGCCTTGAACAGTTGTATTGCACTATCTCTCCACCATCCGCTGGGTGGCTCGTACTCTTCTTTAGGGAATACGGGGCTATCCAGAGGCCCCTCAGGCCCTTTGCAACGAATTGGCACAAACGGCACATATTCTCGGTGCAACATGATCAAACAGACGCACCTGAGCATGTGCAGCAGTACGTATACGCTCGAGGCTTGGTGGTTCTCATGCTTGAAATAGTTCGATCTCGAAAAGGTGAAAGTCTCTGGAAGATTAGCATCGAACTCTTCAAGCGCCTCGTTTAGGCGATAGAACGTGGTGCGCTCATCCCAAGGAGGGAATGTTTCAGTAAGACGGCCTCCACGAGAGCTGAACTTGGATATGTCGCCCCAAATATCAACCAGTTGAATAAATCGACTGAGAACACTGTCATCAGTTCCTTGCCGTCTCCTGTCCATGAGGAAGCCTGTTTGTACCTCCATTGCTAGGTCGAACTTGTCTTCAGAGCACGGCAGCTGAATTTGAAGATCCTGGCGCTGTATGATCGACACCCGGTGCTTGCCACAGGCAAGCATACGATCTAGAATAAAACAGCTGAACATGATACGTCTTTGCACCTCCTTGTCTAGTGCCAACTGGGATTGATAGTTAGAATTTCGTGACTGGAGACTAGAGGCTCCGGTTCTCGTTTCGCTTGCGTCTTGTGCGTCTCCAAACCCAAGCGCAAGGAATTGGGCCATTCTAATGGCAGCGCCAACGTACATCCAGGCTGTTATTCCCCCGGTCTTTGGTTGTGTTTGGCCCCACTCGTACAGTCCTAGCATGAGTAAAGCAGAAACTCGGTGTGTAGAAGCAACGCCCATCGCGGTTCTTAGGGGACCGAGGGCCATAGCCAAGATGTCGGCATAATATTCTGAAGCGGCAGCAGGATCAAGCTGTGTCTGAACTGGACGAGTCCTAGCATTGCCGGGCTGGTTGTTGCATATATGGGCGAGATATTTGACTAGATCAGGATGGAAGCGTGCAGTGAGAGTTAACACGCCGAGCAACACTAGATTGAAGTCTGGATCGTTTTCCTCGGGCTGCGAACTCCTGAACCTGCGGCCCAATCTTTCTTTCACGGTTGGAAGATGTAGGAAAGGGAGTTCGGGAGCGAAATGTAGTTTATATAGATCAAGTATTTGCTCCCACAAGTCCTCGGTCAGAAATGGGGCAGCAAGCACCTCCTCGGCATACATAGAAGCTCTTTGGTTATCAACTTTAGAGATGTCGTCAATTTTCTTGAGCTTCTTCCTGTCGGACCCTCCATCCCGCTCCTGTTTGACTCCCGAAGGAGGTTCGGATCTTTTCGGGGGAGGCGGGTCAGGCACTTTGAAGACACAATCTTTTCCCGTTTTGATGCAGCTATCGCAGGGGCTGGTTCCGTTGTGGTTTTCGCATTTTATCTTTGACTTCCTACATCGCGTGCATGCGATACTCGAACGCATCGGAGGACGCATTTTTGGAGGCTTTTTGCCGTCCAAACCGCTAATCGAGACAAGCTTCACCTCCTCATCCCCGGGGGCCCGAGGCGCGCTGCCTCCTGGCCCCTCCGAGCGCGACGACTCCGTAGTCGACCGTTGTCTATCCGGTGGTGCAGCTGCAGGCGGAGAAGGAGGTTTTAGCTGACCATCGGACGGAGAAAGCGTGTCTTCGAACTTCCTCTTTGGCGTGCCCTGGTAGGGTGCCGAGCTCGAGCTCTCATCGATGGTTGATGGGTCGGGAGGGGAGAGAATCGAGTGGATTCGAATTGGGGTGGAAATTGTGACGGTCGGGTCTGGACAGACCCGGGATGCTTGGTGATGGTTTAGCGGCCTAGTAGGCTCTAGCTAGTACGGACCCCCGGGAGGACAAGGCTGCGTCGCCAAACAAATACTCGATGAGGGGGGGCGGGAGAGCAAGCCAAGGGAGGCTAAGTCAGGAGAAGTGGTGAGATGATTGCGATTGTGTCCCCTAGAGTGCCGATATTTGAGTAACCGTCCGGGTTGTGCGATATATCCTGGGTGGCAGCTTGGGACGTCCCTTACTTCGTCTGCACTAAGCTCGTAGAGGACGGGTTCCCAATGAGGTGCTACAGCATACAAGAACTGTGACTATCCGTCAGGGTGAGAATCGTACAGGTGGTCGGGTTAGACGGTAGGTCGATTGGGTGAGTTCTACCCAGGTGGGCTCGAATTGGGCGAGATGTGCAGAGTAAAAGTGTCTGTGGAATAAGGGTAAAGTTACGAGCGCGAGGGCGGGTTGACGATGTTCTTGTAGAGCGAATTGGCAACATAGGGGTGATGTATGAGTCGGCTACGGCTAAGCCAGGCAGATGATTGGAGTTCACCCAGGAGGAACGGTTCAAATGCCTAGACATAAGACATGGTTGCTTTTTTAGTCCCCCAAATCTTGAATGGGGGGGGGAAACAAGACGAGAAAATAGTGAGAGAGACTCCCTGTTGGTGGGTGGCAGCCAACAAAGCCAGGACCGCCGGGTTAGCAAGGGTCAGAGGGTACCCCAGACGCGGACGGATCGGATAGGTAGAGTAGTAGAGATAGCTAAGCCCAGCCAGCCGAACTAATAAAGAGGATCAAGCCTATATCAATACCCAATGGCGAGCCAGCCTCCCTGGCCAACATGCCTCGGGAGGGCGCCATTCAAGCGCACAGGCCCCGGACTGCAGCCTCCGACAGGTCCATCCATTGGCAGGCCGAGTCGGGAGGGGTTTCCCTTGATCCAGTGCGGCCCAGGCTGCTTGACATCCGTATGGTTGACAGGGCTGGGCTAGCAAGGAGATGGATGGCCAAAGTAGTTACACTACCTGTGGTGGTAGGGCGATTGCGCAGATCGAAGGTAGAAAATGGGGATCGTCGATAGATCTGTACTATAGTCCGCTGAAGGTAATCGAGTGACCGGCTGCCACTTAATGTAAAGGCAGGTCCCGCGACAAGACTCGGGGAAGCATCATGTACTTGTTATTACCTATCAACCGGCCCCCCCCCTTTCTCTCCCACCCCCATCTCCCCCAAAGCCGACCGATTTATAGTAATTTTATGCGTTCACCGATTGGACCAAGTATGATGTCGGCGTGAAGAGGAAACCCAACAGTATGTAACCATAGTAACTTGTATAGCGGTACTTTGTTGTTGTGGTGAGTGTTACTACTTCTTACCACTTCCTCCGGGGAAAAGAAGAAAGTGATTTCCATAGGAGCTTAGAAGGGGCTAAGAAATAGGCTTGGATTTAGACTTAGGCTTAGACTTAGGGCTTTAGACTTAGACTCAGAGTTACACATAAAACAAGACTTGGCACTTGGATGCCACCTGGACTTCTTTCCTTTGTTGCGCTCAACCGACGGATGCAGTTACCAAGAAGAATACCTACCAGAACCAGATGCCCAATAAACCATAAAATGATAACTGAGCAGTCGTTCTGCTTCTTCTTCAAGTCGGTCAGGTAGCGCCGACGAATCTCCGTAATCAACCAAGGACCCGTATGCAGTTGGACTATTTTTCCTGCTGGGTCTCACGTACGATTATGGGGTGAAGGGTTACCGAACTCGTCGAGATGTATCCAGTAAAATGTATGAATTAGGTAGGTAGGTTACGTTGGGTAACTAACTAACTAACTAACTTACTAACCTACCTGCCCGTGTAAGGTATGAATGTGCTTTTGATCAAGTGTATTTAACAATGGAGACGAGTTGGTTTCCAAGCAGAAACAATAGTCACTCAAGCCTTATACGCAGTTACCTCCTGGGCTATTCATGATAGGTCGGAGATGATATCTCAATACCGATAGGTATTTATTAATGGACGTACCTACAGGCGCTAGAAAGTTAAGGTTCCAAGGGTTAGTAGTAAAATATCCAGAGCTGCTAAGTTTAGTGCAAAAAGTCTAAACATAATTCCCGTTGCCGTTAAAAGAATATCATGTCGTGAGACTAATAAATCGGGGCCGAAGCGCCGGTGAAGGGAGCCCCCTTGTTCGAGCCGATGCAGGCTACCCCTCCAGTCCAGAGCCCCTCCTGACCTAATCTGTAGATGGTGGTGGTGGTGCCCAGTGGTGGTGGTGTACAATTATAGGCAACCTGTTTCGTGAATCACATAGGTTACAACTTTTCCGCCTTTCCCCCAGAAGTTAACAAGAATGCAAGACATACCTATGTGGCTATCTACCAATATGTATAAGTGGCGATGTAAGAGGCAGCTAATATTCACCAAAAGCAGTGCTGACAACATAGCAGGTGAGTACAATATACATCGGTACCTGGGCAGTAAGACTTGCTTATACAATTGAAATAAAGTCCATGTATAGCCGTATCGAAGTATAGGAAAAGAGTATGGGAATGATGAATCGGAAACCCCAATGGCCATTTGAACGGGACGTAGATATTAGAAAGTAGGTACAAGTACACTAATCTAGGCACTGTCCAACAGGCGCACTGTCTATTAACCTAGATTAGCACACTACATACATATATTATGTATGCACATACCTACATTACCTACATGTACGATGTAGGCTCGCTTAGCGTGGTGTAGGTAGGTAAGTAGGATGATAGGTCATAGGTTATTATGTAGGTATGTGTGTAGTACCTGGCTGGAAAGAACCTCACATCATGTATATTTGCACCGATTTATTGCCTTGTACTACAATTACGCATGGACATGTACCTGAACGGGCTTATCCAAGGGTATCCAATCTTTTGAGTGTTCGTGTACCAGAACTTACCTAATCCAGATCACCCACGCGGGATTCCCACTAATGACTTAGTAAAAAGTTTGTTTTATAGTTTGAGGAAGAAGGTTGGCAGGTTTGGCTAATTCTAGTGTGTGGCGATCACTTTCTGGCACACCAATGACGTTGGTGTGAGGCCTCTCGCATCTCTCGCACCTCTCGCACCTTCTAGCCTAGAATAACAACGGCGCTTAAAGACAGGCGCTTCCATGGGATAATACGTATCTGTACTACCTTGGATTAACAAACCAACAAACCAACAAACCTACCTACCTAATTATTCTTTGTCTTTTTGTACCGAGCTCTCTTTTCTATCCTACGTCGTCTTCCCTTTTTCTCCCCCCCCTCCTGAATTACCTGCCTATCTAACCTAGGTAGTAATATACTATCGCTGCGCGATCAGCAGTAAACCAAAGCCCCGGGACCTTCTCAACCATTTACCATACCTAGGTGAACTTGTCCGAGTTATCTAACACGCTTTACCCCTCCAACACCCAGACTCAGACCCAGACCCAGACCCAGGCCTTTCGCAACTTGCTATTGACAGACAACACTACGTCGCGCCAAATATGGCATCCGGTCACCATGTAAGTTGGATCGCATTTGTCATGCCTCATGCAAGAACAACTTCGTTCACAGTTTCTGCGTGCTCATCACATCTTGTTGTCGTAGGATCCAAAACTACTTTACGCCATCCAGGGCGTCTCGGCCTACCACCTCGCCTATGGCAAAGAGGAATCTCTGACGCCGGCAGGCCCCCAAACCCTGTCGCTAATAATGGTTCCTACATCATCACCTTTTGCCGACCCGTCATCAGTCGATACCCGCGACGCAGAGCCCGAGGATTTCTACCTCCATCTCCACCTGCCGCCCGAACTTGACCTTCCCCTCCCCGCTACCACCCAGATCTACCACCAACCCCCACGAAGTTATTTGATTCCGCGATGGGATCTTGGTCCTGACAGCGGCGCATTCACCCGCCTCGAATTCCCCGCCGTCGGCAGTCGAAAGGGACTCCAAGAAGATGTGGATACATTCGAAACCATTCTGGCACAATGCACGGCCTTCCTGGAGCGAGCAGCTCCCCCCAAGTCTGCGCAGACGACAGAAAAATCTTCGTCTTCATCTTCACCGACTTCCACGCGGTCATCGCCGACTATGTCTAAAGCTAAATCTGCAGCTGGTGACCAGCTCCCGGCCTACAACCCGGCAGACTATAGGCCCGGCGAGGCCTATGCAAAAGGCAGCCACAGTTCGGGGAGGGGAGGTCAAATCGTACTTGTAGATGAAGAGGATGGAAGCGTGATTGGGGAATTATCAGAAGACTACCAGGTTGTGGAAAGTGGCGTAAAGCCCGGGTCTAAAGGTGCGCATGATATAACGTTGTGCAAAGATCTGTCCGGCACAGCGTTGCTAACAAAGGAACAGATCCTGTGGAGATCACACTCCCAACCGAGGAGGGATCGAACCAACTCGGTGTGGTGCCGGCATCACCAGAGACGATGGAGATGGAGCTGCATCCCGCTTATCAGAAGTCATTCATCGTATCAAAGGCCGCCTACGCATCTCGCTTGATTATTACCACCTCGGATTTTATATCCAATGCCATGCAAAGTGGCACGGACAGCTTTACTAAGAATACAAAGCCAGCGGCTAAGTCGCTCACCTTTACACCAGCAACGCATGAGCATGCCCGCCGGATTGGCAAGTTTTCTGGGGGTGTGGCCGAACTATCATCCAAGACAGTAGGGCAAGTCTCCAAGGTGGCGCAAAATATCGGTGCCACGATTGCGGGACGCGGACAAAGGGACAAGAACGCTAGGAGAGGATACGGTCCTGACGGGAAACCGATCGAGTCGTTCAAGCCAGGGTTGCTGAACAAGAGCATGATGGCTTTTACTACTGTCGCCGACGGAATCGATCATGCCACTCGAAGCATCCTCACTTCGGCGTCATCATCAGCCACGAACATGGTAACGCACAGATGGGGTGATGAGGCGGGCGAGCTGTCGAAGCATCTTGGCGGAAGCGTCAAGAATGTCGGTCTGGTCTATATCGACGTTGCTGGGGTGTCCCGGAAAGCAGTTATCAAAGCAGTTGGCCGGGGCATGGTAGTAGGCAAGGTGAGAGGTGGAGGCCAAATCGTGGTTGGAGACGACACTGGCGGTGTGGCGCCTTCGCTAGCAGAGAATAGTTCGAAGACGCAACTAGCGGCAGACTCAGAGAGCATCAGCGGCGCATCTAGTAAGACTAGTAAGACGGTGTCGAAGTGATCGTGTTTGTTTGGGCGGGTGTGAGTAGAGGAGGATGGTTTGGGAAAGGGTAAGATGGTGATGTATTATGAAGTTGTGTCATGAATCTTTAAGTACAAGGGTAGAGAGGTAACATACCTTGACTTGGGCATCTAGTGTAAAATCGGAGTTTGATAGTCTTAGACTACTTATTCACGTGGAAGGTTCCAATCTATAGCGATGTTTGGGTCGTCAACTTTGACAACTACCTAGTAGGCGCATGCAACTTAGGTGCTTACAGCATGAAAAAAAGAACTACCTAACCTACACTATTCATGTACACTACTGCATGTTTAAACAGCACTGGACTTCAGGGTCTCTACCCAGGCCGACGGGCTACAACCGACCTACAGTACATAAATACTACCTGCCTAAAGTATTATAAATATAGAGGCTTATCAGCTGAAGGTTATGGAGCGTACCTACAATTACATAAGATGATTTAGAGTTTCTGTGCACGTGACCAAACAGGTGTAGTTGGGGAGATTCCTAAGTAGATAGTGTCAATGTGTGCATCTATATCTAACTTGCCTAAGGTTTAATGGAATACCTACATAGACGCGTTTTTACTCGCAAATAGGCGCGCCTCACCTTACCTAAACCTACTAAACGGGCTCCAGTCCAGCACGCCTACCTCAGGCTTTTCTACTTTCTCGCTTTATGTAGGTAGGTGCTGATCTAACAATTACATACATGGCACCCGGTTACAACAGTTGATATTAATAAGGGCATAAATGAATTGAAGCCCATCGTTTATGCGCCAGGACTCTTTCGGCCTACCATTGCATTATAACCATTTTGTAGCTGGTGTTTTAAGACAAGAGGAAGAGAACAAGAGACCCCCGATTCAATTAATTCACGTCTTGTCATCCCTAGGAAGCAATTGATTTTCCCTTGCCCCAATCGCCATTCTCTTTTTTTTCTCTCTCTCTCGTTTGTTTTCTTCGTTCCCGTTTTCGTTGGCCCCATCCAACCCTTGTTTCCTCCAACACCACTCAGACACACCAACTAATATCACCATCACCAACACCCATTTATACACCAATTTCTCTCTCTCTCTCTTTTTTTTTTTTCACAAGGTACAGAGAAAAGGAAGGGAAAAAAAAAAGTGTAAAAGGAATTGGACCCTTTTCTTAATTTCTTTAACCTGTCAAATTCTTATTTGTTATTTATTTATTATTTCTGTTTTCAATGTGTCGTTACGAATGCCTTGGGTGCATTATTCTCCTCCTCCAGGATATCGGTGATAAAATCCGATCTAGAAAACCTCCGCATATCTTGCAAGGGTTGTGCAGCCCACCATCATTCTTTGTTACAACAAGAAAGCTAAGGAATTCGCCCGACTAACACAGTGTGTACAGGTCTTCCTCTTCTTCTTCCTCGTCTCCACAATGCTCCATGAAATCTTGCTCGCATTGTCGGGACACCCATCACCTCTACTCAAGAACGACTACTCGGCCCCGGGGTCCGCGTCCGTCCTATCGCCACCAGAGAGGGACCTTTTGAGAACTGCCGGTCATTTGAGCGACCTCCACTGCAACCTGCTCGGTTATACCGCACAGATCAGTGCCTCTCATTCATCCGTCATATGCCGCGCTGTTTCCACCGCCATCAGCTCCATCCACCTGGGTGCTTTCCAGAAGAAGGTACTCCAGGTTGAGGACAGCATTCTGAGGAAAGATGCTGCCCTTGTCGGTGCTTACGATATAGTGCCCCTGACCGCGGTAATTAGCGAATTCTCAGGCTGGACTCGCCGCCTAGAATGGCTATGGGACTTGGTTCAGTTCATGTATCGTGAAGATAAAGATGCACCCTGTCCAGCTGCAAAGCTTATCGACAAGCTGCGGAGCGAGCTTCAGACAGGTTACGCAGACATCCATGAGACTGCCCTGAGCCTCGTCAGAGTGGCAGAGACCGCTTGGTTAAAGCAAGTCTCGGCATGGGTTCTCTACGGGAGAATTCCAGTGTTAGGGGATAAGGATTTCTTCGTTCGGAGGAGCGAGGCCGGCGGCCAGGCTTACTTGATAGAACCTAGCTTATTGCCATCGTTTGTTACGCCCTCTACAGCGGCATCGATGTTGTTCATCGGGTCTTCCTTGAATCGAGTCCGTACGAGAGGTGGTATAGACCCAAGTGATACTGGCCTTGGCCATCTACCATCTCAACTACAGGAACTATCGAAATTGGCCTTCCCCCTCAACTCGGCTACGTTCTCTCGGTCCATTACGTCTATCCGTCTGACCTTGTCAAGGACAGTTCTGCAGAAGCTTTTGCCCTTAGCTAAAGTCCTCGAAATGCTCAAGATCCTTCGAGAATTCTTTTTACTAGGTCGAGGCGAGTTTGCTATGGCCCTTACCCAACAAGCGGATGAGAAGATTCGTAGTCGCTGGCGCCGTGCCGATAACATCGCCTACCAGAAAAGGGATGGCCTTGGTACCGTGGTTGTTAAAGACGGTGAAGTCGCCGCAGTTCTTGCTAGGACATGGGCTGCTTTGGGCTCTATGCAGGGCCAGCATGCCGATGAGGACGAGGCACTTGAGCTTGCAAGAGATTTATTGCAACTTAGCCTCTCCAAATCTCAGCCAGTGCCACCTACTAGTGATAACAATGACGACGGTCAGCGGACGGCGAGCAGCATAGCTTCGACCCCTTTTCGAAATCTTCTGTTCTCAGTCCCAGTCGTCCTCACCCTACAGATACTATCCCCGTTAGACATTTTCCTATCGCCTTCTGATCTACAAATATACACCTCTGTCAACTCATATCTCCTCTCTATCCACCGGGCCCATTTAAGGCTCACGGACTTATGGAAAATCACCTCTCTTCGGCGCCACCATCCTCCGCCTCCCCGACCACCGTATGGTGGAACAAGAGGAGGCATCGCTAGAACTAAGCTCCTCCGTGACCGCTGGGCTACCCGTTCATCCACTATGCGGAGCACCTGGAGCACGAGCAGCGCTGCGATATTTTTCCTCTCCGAGACAGAAGCCTATCTGCAAGTCGAGATTGTCGAAGGCTTATGGGACGGCTTCTACAGTTGGATAACCGGCAATGACGAGTCTTCCGGCCCCAAGCCGAACCACCCCTCGGTATCCCAAAAAATGCTCGCCGCCCATATCTCTAATCCTCTGCAGAACGCGACGAGCGCCTTCCCGCCAGCGAGCCAGACTCCCCAACAATCCCCGCGGCCACACAGCCACGACCCCCAGACCCTCGCCACGGCGCACCGGCTCTACCTGCGCACGCTCGTGCGGCGGCTGCTCCTGACGCAGCCGAGCTTCACCGACCCGCTCTACGAGCTGCTCGTGCACGTGGACCGCCTCGCGGCGCTCGTGCACCGGCTCCACGGCGTCTGGACCGCCGTCGACCTCGACACGGACGAGGGCGTCGTCGACGCCTTCTCGAACCTCGACGCCGAGGAGGCGGACGTGCGCGCCGGCCTCCGCGACGTCGAGGCCAAGGTCAAGCGCGGCATCGCCGACGTCGTCGATGTCCTGCGCAGCCTCAGCGTCGACACCGCCTTCCTGGCCTCCCTGGAGGACGGGCTTGATGGTAGAGGCGCCGACGATGCGGATGATGGTGCAGGGACTGGTACCGATGATGTGGATGATGAGGAGGGGAGGTATGTGCCCCGTCGGGTAGGTGGTGTGGATCGCTTGCTCATGAAGCTTGATTTCGGGGGGTGGTTTGATGGTGGTAGTGGTGGTAATAGTAATGGCGGTATTAGGGGGGAAGATAATGAAATGTACTAGAGAGAAGAAAAGAATACAAAAGAATAGGGGGGGAAACTGAGGATTTGAAGAAGAAAAAAAGGGGGAATAAACATAGGATACGAAGACCATAGAATAATGGATAAAGAAATTTGGACTAGTCATGAAATGCAATGTCATTTCTACATGTCTATCTGCCTACCTAGTGACCCTCTTGTACCTGAAAATTCCGTGTCGTCTAGAGAGAGATAGAGAGAGAGAGAGGTCTGCTCTGCCTGCTTTAAATCCATCCCCCAACTTTCCGGTTCTCTACTCATCAAGGCAGGCAGACCAACTATATGATTACGCTTAAGATTGTTCTTGCACATATCCATGTCTATAAATATCCAGCCTTGCGGCAACTACACCATGGTTCTGCCCCCTTTCCCCCTCTCCCCTTTCTGCCTAATACATATGGAAGGCTCCGTCTCATACGAAAAGAACAATAATATTATGAATAATAGCAATTCCTTCTTGCAAGATTTCGGCTTACACGAGCAGTGAATTGTCCAGTAAATCTATCGAGTAAGTAAACCAATAACCTACTACCATCATTGTTCGGCCAAGGCTCCCCAGTACCGGAAAGAAGGGGGAGAGGAAGGGAAGGATTTGTGTGTGAGTGGGGAGTTTGAGCGGAGGGTGGTTGGGAGGCTCTGGAAATCCTTAGTTAGATTGGGTACCGATACTGTATGTTAGAGTTCTCACTTATGAACTTCTCTTCTCATTTGACACATTTACGCATATGGCATTTAAAATTTTACAGAACGAGGTCATTGATTGGTATGAGAGCTAAGAGAGGAAAAAAAAACTGGGGTTTTCTTCTTCTTTTCTAGCCCTCCAATTCATTCAATTGTGGATTGCATCTGCTTGTTTCTGTCTGATTTGCGCTGCCCCTGGGGCGGCGACTTCTGTTGTTCTTTCTGATTCTTTTTTCTGGATTGGTTTTTTTTCTGTTAAAAAATATCCAACTAAATAAAAAAAAGAAAGAACAAGATAATACACATTTCTGATGTATATATCCGTATCCCATAATCATCGTGATCATGATCGTATATCCGTAGCCATTCTTGAACAATTCGACGTCGTAAAATGTGAAAAACCATCCTATAGACTCCATGCTTTATGATCCCCTAGGGGAATATTTTCCTTATGAACCCACTAAACCCAGAATAAAAAAAAGGAAAAAGAAACACTGAGGTGTGGATATCATCACCAGTGGATATATACAAACAAAAATCTCTAAGACGCTTTGATGCAATCCAGTTAGTCCTAACTCCCGAGGATGCTGATATAGGAAAGAAATATACCCAGGGCAGCGCTTGCCCAAATCGCTCGCTATGATGAAGACCGGGAAGGGGGGAAAGACCCTTAGAACAAAATGAAACTCCTTGGCAATGATGATCGTGACGTTAATGAGAAAAAGGAAAGAACTTTTGAGCTTGTACAACTAGAATGAAAAGAGGCCTTGGTCGCCGATGGGGTATACAAAAGGAAGTTTGATGATAAAACGATTGTCTAGGTGAGAGAGAAGAAAGCTAGGAAATGAGGTTGTAAGACAAGTATACGAAGATTAGATAATAAGGTATAGGGGGAGTTGCCCTCTGATGGGGGTCAATTGGGTTGGCGATATTGTCTGATGCGTCCGTAGGCTGAGGACGACGCGGGCACATGGCGAGATAACCCTCGACGGCGGTGCGATGTGGTGCTGACCGAGGTGCTGTGGTGAGTAATAGATGAATGATGTTGGTGGATAAGAAGACCCGTTTGGATCAATAGGCGCAAGGCAGATCTCATGTTCGACTCTGAACTAGTCTAGTCGGGCGTCTTGAGTCGTTGGGCAGCGACGATACGTCAGTCGCTGGGCCCACTAGTCTAGCAGGCAGCGGCCAATTCTTGATGGCGTAGGGGGCTGTGAGAGTGGTGATCTGAATTCCGGCGCGCAAAGATGTGTTGTACAAAGGCCTTAGGACCAAGTACCTCGGGGAGGCTTATGCGGCGGGTTTTCGACTTGCTCTGCCAGCGCTCCTTGATGCAGTCATCGACAAGTGCTATGAGACCAGTTGCGACAACGATACTAGGGATTGTATTAGTAAATGACGAGAAAATTCCGTAAGCAGGTTTACACTGGTTTGGATGACTTACTCGGCCACGTCTGCAGCATCGATCATGTCCTCGTCACTGAACCACATGTGGCAAGGAGGAACCCATCCACCGGCACGCTCGTCAATGGACACTTGGTTAGGGGCCCGAGTTTCCGGTACGATGTGAGCAATCGGAGCATTGTTGCTCCCGTCCTTCATGAGGTGGAACGAGACGGTATTGGTGAGCTTGTCGACAACTCTCCTCCAGGCGTACTTGTGGCCCCACCATTCGAACTCGTACCTTTTCGCGTTCTTGCTCCCGCGGCGCCCGATATCGACGCGCGCATAGTTAGAGAACTCGAGCTTGATCGTATTCGTGGGCACCGAGCGGGCCTTTGGTTTCTTGTCCATGGATATCCGAGAACAGGTATCCGTAAATTCGTCGTCAGCCTCGGCCGTAGAATGACTTGTCCCCGGTCTGCTCTTGCAGGGAAAGATAGAATTCGACGTAGGCGAGCGGCTGAGCTGTGGCCGTGCTGCAAGGTGCTTCATTGCGTTGGACATAGACCGCGGCAGGTTAGGACGAGCCGTGTGGGAGGGCTCGAGATACTTCCGCTTCGAGTTGCAGATCTCGCGACCAGAATCCCGGCAGTATCGCCGGAAAGAGAACTCGCGCTTGGCGAGGTCATACATGCGCAGGTGAAAGAGCTGGATCGTCCTCCTCCGCCGGCCCGAGACCACGGTATCGACCCGAAGGTTCATGTTACCATCCGTGGTGAAATCGTCATGGCGGATGGAAAGGCGGTTCATCGAAGGGAAAAGAGCGGCGAAGTCCTCGGGATTCGACGGGCGGACGTTGGTCTCTTCGATTTCATGCTGGTAGATAGGTAAGGGTGGGATCTCCGAGTCGTCTACATCCTCCATGTCCAAGTCCTCGGACTCGTCGTACGAAGCTTGCGACGAGTACGTCTCGACCGATGACCGGGGATAACAACTCGTGGATGGCGAAAGATCCTCATCCTCGTAGGATGACTGAAAACCAGGAACTCGCATGGGAGCACCCTTGGAAGAAGACGGTCTTGGACTGTCATACAAGGAAGTGGGCGCAGTACTCCGTGTCTCGTAAGAATCCCTAGTGCTGGTTGAGTAGCTAGAAGCGTCGGTATTGCGTCTTCTCGACATGGTGAAATAATTGTCTAGCACGCAAAGTATGGTATAAGGGGGGGGATTGTGGATGACAATTGCCTTCGAGAAGAGAAGGAGAGGGCAAGGGTGGGAAGGGTGGAAGACTATATATCTGGGTGTAGACTAGATATGGCGGATTTCAGGGTCCTGAAGAATTGGGTGTTAAAGTGGAACGGTTGCGATTCACGCGGCGATGATACAATAAAGCCCCGCTGAGGTCTGAGTGTCTGTTCAAGAGATCTACCCTCTACATATAGTAGACGCAAGGGTCTGAGATGCGCTTATCCCCTGGTCTAAGCGCGGAACTAGGGGGTAGGATTGTATATCGAGAGGACCTGTTGAAGTCCAACAGACGTTGTGCGTGTGTATGTGTATGTGTATGTGTGCGTGTGTATGTGGGATAAAAGTGGATTACCAAGATTGTTGGAAAGGTAGCAAGGGATTGGGGGGGGAGAAAAGAAGACTGGGGGGGGCGTGAAATTGGAAGAATTTGGAAGGGAGGGGGGATGTGCGTGGGAGCGGTGCGTTATGTATAAACAGGGCAGGCTGACTGGAACAACATGGCATTAATCATAGTCCAAAGAGAAGTGGAATACTGGGTACTGCCCAAAAGATATTGGTCCAAGCAGCTGACGACAGATTAAAAAAAAAAACCGATACGGGTCGAGAACGGGAAGTGAGGGCAGGGCAGAGGGCAGCGGGCAGCGGGCAAAGGCCGGACTCAAATACATGTGCCTTTCTAGTTTTCGTCCTGGTGCTGCATAACGCCAATGGGGTGTCCCGAGATGGCGAGTTGGATTCAATAGACGAACCTTGGCGTTGACGGACAGTTCTTCGAAAAGCGGAAAGGGGATTATGAATGGACAAGGCAGATCCATCCATACAATCTATCCATTCATCTATCGGATCGGTACATAACAGAAAGAAAAGTGAGAGTGGGAGTGGGTGAGGGAGAGAGTGAGAGAGATAGAGAGAAAGTCTGTAAGTGATGGTGGTAGAGGTGGTGGTGATGATGGTGGGGTTCAGAGTTTGGAAACTTTGATGTATCTACGTACCTACATAGGTACTACGTACATGTACTACATACTTGACTCTAATAAGTTTTGAGATCGGTACCGGCACAACGGCGGGAGTATACATGTACAGTAAGTAATAGGCAGGTATGGCGCAGCGACCACTACTCTGTGTATGACGAGTACTTACGTCGGTACCTGTGGGCAGGTAGCTACTTCCCGGGGTACTTTTACCATATAAGGGAATCATTCATCGAGGCTCACACGCTCACACCACCCCAACACCACCCATCATCGTGCTATTAGGAAACCCCCAGCAGAACCGAGGTCGTACCAGTGTACCAGTCTATCTAGTACTAGACTTAGCTGATGAGTAACTTTAAGCAATCATACTGTAGCACTGCCGAAAATACCAACCAACCTAGCCCGGTCTCGACTTTGTTTCCAGAAGGTCATCTGTGGCACCTTTCTATGTGTATCGAGTTAGTAAAGAGCACTTGTATGAGAATTGACTGGTATGCCTTGTGCCAATGCCCTCTTCCATCCATTTTGGAATCCAAGATGGCTTCGACTTTGGAAGAGTGGCTGGACTTGAGTCAACTCTCAACTAAACCTTAGCTAAAACCCGGGAAGTCGGGCTGTTGTTGGGCAGGTATGTGGCTTTTAGAGTAGCTAGCTCCCGTAGCTACCTTAGTTGCTTATTAGCTACGGGCTAACTTTAGTTATTTCGTCCGGTACTAGTTCCCCCGACTTAGAGACTTAGACTTTCGTAGCACTCCGAACATAGAGTGATACATAATACTATACTGCCCGAAACTCCATCGTTCGGCCCTGTAGGAAATAGCGCTTTTCCGTCAACCTACCGAGATAGAGGTTTTTTTTTTTCTTTCTTTTTTCTTTTTTCTTTATTGAACTTTTTAATTCCAAGTTTTCCATGGATTGATTAGAAAGATGAATCATCAATCGGCAATCCAACATCTAGCGCACTTTCTTCCCCAAACGGAGTACAGGAAGTGAAGAAGAAAAGAAGAAAAGGGAATAACGGGGAACACGAGTTGAAGACAAGGGTTTCAAGAAAAGCAAAGAATTCTAAGGAAGGAGAAATAAAAATAAAATTCTCTGAGGTACCACGAGCTCTGGCAAGCCTTGACTGACCAATCATAGGGCCTTGCTAGCCAATTACCTTCATTTTCTAGGCCTAAAAATTCACGCATTAGCATACTTGTAGTTACACTAAATACGCTGGCAACCTGGTAATGTCCCGTCCTGGCAGCTACTTCCGATCATGTTATAGAACCTAATCTATGTAATGTAGTCGCATACATACATACCTATTAGGCTTTGCAAGGCCGTCATCTCACCACCTGCACAATTCACCTTGATTCACAACCACAACATGTTGCGCTAAAGAAAGCCTTCTTTTCGCTTGCGCCGTCGGCATTCATGACGATTGTGCTGCCGCCCTGAATTTGTACACCGGCGCCTACTGGACGAAGTGTAGAAGAAAAAGAAAAAAAAGAAAAAGAAAACCATGATCATGATATCAACCTAATGATGTTGTGGTTGTGTACAGCACGCCGGTCAAAACCGGCATCTGGGCTATTGTTTGTCACGAGACTATAATTCGTGGTAGTATAGAAATGAATCCAACCATTTGGTTCAAGTTGGTAAATCACGATGACGTTTTGCACTATGACCTCTGACCGACTGACGTTGACATGCCCCCCCTAGGGAAAGAACAGAACCAAGAACCAGGAACCAAGAACCATGGGGGGGGGGGGAAGAAGAGCGCGAGAGAAAGAGGGAGGGAGCAGAGTGAGCAGGGCAAAACAAAAGGGGGAGAGGGAAAGAAGCTCGAATGCAAAACATTACTACTTCCTGCCTACGCAGCTACGGTACGGTACATTGTGAAAAACTTACAACTCACTACCCAACCCACAGGGACCCACTACATAGCATCATTCTACAGCTCTACCCGTTGCGCTCACCTTAGTTAACCTTCGTATCACCTAATCCGGGGTATAGCAATTACCCATCTAGAAAGGCATTATCCATTTTTAGTTTGATAAAGCTTATAACCCTGGGTTTAGCCTGGTTAGCGTGGTCCCAACTGTACGTATCGACAATTGACATGTATATTATAGTCGGAGTTGCGAGTTGTGAGTTACGCGCATCCTCATTCATTCAAAGTTCGACTCGACTTCTTAGGATGTTTTATCAATTCGATTTAAGTCTAGTCTGGTTTGGTTGTTCATGTTTGAGAGTAGGTAAGTAATTTAAACTATACTATTGTGTAAATTGGCCAATAGATCTGGTTTAGATTTGATTATCAGATTGGACAACAAGCAACTTTGGGGGTGTTTTTTTTTTCTTTGTTCCCACCCAACGCATGCATCTTATTAGCTTTTCACTTACACACACTATACGTACTTACACTCGCTCACACATACACACGACGGAGCCCTTTCCCCTGACTATGATTGTTATTCTCCTCCCATCCTATTTCCCTTCTTACCCCCCTCCGCCCCTCCTCTCGTATCGCATCTTCGCGTTCTGCTCATGGATAGGTCATAGATTATCTAGACTGGTGGAACCTCCCCAGAAAAAAAAAAGAAACTACTACAAAACAAAGTAAGTAGATAGTTTATTTTACCGAATGTTTATTATTAGGTCGCTTGCTTAACTCGCAACTCGGGCCGGGCCACGTGAACTTTAAACTTCGCGAAGTACATACAAGTTCAAAGTTCCCGTCCCTGTCACCACAACTCTCTCCACCACGGTCTAACATCGTGACATCGTGGCCATTACAAAATGTTTATTTGTTGCTAGGGTTTTCGCAACCCGTTTTCGGCGCAAGATAAAAAAAAAAAGCACAGTTCACTTGAGTACACTACACTACACTACACTAGCGACATGGGTACAGTCGTTCCTACCACAATTTTTCTACTCTTCTGCAGCTTGTCCAAAGCAGAACGGTCGTGTGGCAGGCTCTTATTGGCCAGACTATCGTGACCCGACCTCCCACGTCAGGTGTCATTGTTGCAAGAGCATACAGGTACATTTGCGCACGTGTTTCCGTCACCTAACAGACCTATGGATTTTCGAGGCTTGCTAGTAAAGACACCTCAATCGTTGGATCTCGAGGTTCTGCACGGAACGGTTCTCCTCCGGTTAGGTCACCATGCATCCGCTCCAGGCCCTAGGCGCGTCACCTTTCCTCCCATATGCCACAGCCCATAGGCCACAGGCCATATGGGAAACCTGTCTAATTAGCAAAAGCCATTCCCTCTCTCTTGCTGAAATCTCCATGTTCTATACAGCATCGGCCCCCAAACCCTCACCCGCATGTCGAGGCCGTGGTCGGGCAGTATAACGCTGCGAACCCAGGCTCTCTGATCCACCCGGAGCACAACGTTTCAGGGCATGTGAATAAACATAACACAGCTCCAGGGGAGTACATACTATACGGCTAGCTGGCTAATGGTTAATAGCTAATAGCTAATAACTGATAGCTGATGGCTAATGCCAGATCAGCTCTTATTTATGCGCCAGACGTGTCATGGTTAAGCTTGCTTCGGATGTCGGCTTCTTCGACTCGTGGTTCAGACGTACATTCTGTGCTCCAGACCGAGATGAAGGACCGCCCGTTTGCCCGTTTTCTCCGCTATCATGACGCTCGCTATACAGTCATGGCTATCTCTTGATCTACATCGATCGACTTTTTTTTTCTGCCTCTAGCTCTATGTTTGTCTGCCAAACGCCCCACCTGCACAACCTTCCGAAGTCGGGTAGGTCTCCCAGGTTGCTGGATACGATGCTATTATTCGACAGGTCTAGTTGGTGTCTTGCCGAAGCAATTAAGCTCCATTAAGGTCCTCCCTTTTGATATGGATACGACTCAGGTCATGCCAATCGCCCATCGGTGCTCACGTTTGCAGACCCGGCCCGATCCTTATCTGTCTGCGGCATCAGAATGAGTACCACTCTAGTACCGCTCTGGGGAGGGAGGGAGGGGCGCCATCTGCTTCTACCTCTCAGTTTATAAACTATTCTGCCTCTTTCGCAGTCGTCTAGTGATGATACGAGTTTCCGTGGCGCAAAAAGGATCACAGAAAGGAGCCTCGGGTTTTGTCCGCAATATAAGAATTTTTAGCCAGTCGCAACTGCGTGCAAGGCTGTTGGATCAGATTCTGTCTCTCTCTCTTTCCCCCCTAAACACCGAATCGAAAGCTTGCCTATCAGCACTTTAGAATTGGCCTCTGCAATGACCAATTATCTGCTGGCGCGTGCAGCGGCACCTGATATCGTCTTTTGACAATTCCCACACCAAGATCAGCTCCCGCGGATCAGGGGGGAAATCAAGAATGGAGACAGGGACTAGTTGGTTTATACTCTTCTTCGTTGGCCCGGATAGAAGTCCGCTTCCGGTCAGGATTCACCACCAAAGGAGTTTCACGGACTCTGGGACCAAGTCGACGATACCCCTGAAGTTGCGGGGCGTTGGCCTCGTCTCGACTCTCTTAAAGCGTTCCCATTAACTCTCTGCAGCAACTCTAAGCACGACTCTCACTACTTTCCTCGGACATGGTATAATTTTCTTACTAAACCATAGAGGATCTTCTGTAGCTATCGCCGGCGCTAGATGCGTAGCACCTCCCGCTTGTGCCAGGTAGCCGTGTCTTTCCCTGTCTCATGTCTTGGCAGACTCACTATACATTTGCCCTGTACAGAAGCGTACAAACAGTATGAGGTTATACCTATACAGATGCCGAGCTAGATCTACGTTCTTCATACCTTATACCTTGGATCTTCCGCAAGCTGACGTATCTTTAGCCAAGTTTTCCCGGCAGAGCACTTTGGCCACGGCTTTGCTGGAGTCACGTGAACCAGTCAAAATCATCCCCCTATCGTCGAAACCTTGCATTAATAAAGTGACTATACATATGACTATACATATGCTAAGGGATAGCTTACCTAATCGTACAACGAGTTGGTTGATCTGCAACAAAAAAAAGCCACGCACTGCTGTACTTCCAACTAACCACGGGATCGCCATGGAGCTGAGCGGAGGATAGGTGCACATCAGGACGTGCAGCCACGGGGCTCAACGATTATAGATATGGGACCTCATGGACATGTGGACTTAACCTTCATCCGTCGCCAGTTTTTTAGCCTTCTATTCTATGGGGAGCCATGGCAGATCGTATAGAGGAGAGCAGGGAATAATGGTACGACAAAAGTCCCATCGATAAAGTGTACATTGACCCAGAGCTGCGGCGCCCGTTGTCGCGGTAACTATACTGCAACGTCGACGGCTTCTCCATTTCTAAAATCTACACAAAAGTTTTTTTTTAGTTTTTGTTTTTGTGCGCGTGTGTTGATTTTCGAAGTTTTGAATTTAACAGTTTGTCTACGTATGAGTGGTCCAATTGCTTCTTTCTTTCTTATTCTCCGTCGTCTTGATCTGCTCTCGGCCATCCCTTACCTTCCAATATAGGGGTAGTGGGAGAAGCACCATTCGAGCGAACATACGTGATGACAAAAAAAGGCACATTGCCTTTCCCAGACACCGAAACACACAAGGTAAAAGGTACGAGAATCCTTCCAGATGGAGTAAACCAGGATGAGGGATTCTCTTTTCTGACGCTAACTCGCTTGTCGGGGACGCCTGTTCGAGGAGACTAGGCAACCTGTGCTCGGGGGGAGTCACTCAGTGGACCAGCCTTCGTTGCCCCTGACATGCCACTATCGATATATGGCATCGTGAGAGCTGTCAACGGCCCTATGGAGGAGTCAATCAAGACGGTTGGGGCCCAGCTCAATCTGCTAGGAAGTGGCTCCTTGAAAGGCCAACGCGACGAGCAGGGAGAGAGAAAGAGGAGAGACACTGCTGGCAAAAGCTCCACCATACGCAAAACAGAACATAGGTCACGAGAGAGAAAAGGGGGAGAAAAGGAACAATTCATCTTTTCCTTCCTTTTTGACCTCTTCGTTGCCGGCATATCACGTCACTCGGGAAGATCCCTTGAGCCAGGGGACTTGGAGTTACGTGAACGATGACATGCTAGAATGACGAGGTTCGACATTTCAGAGGCTGGTCTTGGTCTTCTAGCGCGGGGGGGACAGTGTCTCGGGTTCCCCAGTGGAGGGCCAATGAGAGAAGTACGTGGGAGTTGGCCTGCGGAAACACCCCTAGGCTCTTATGTGAGACACGGCTAGGAGGGAGACATGCCTAGTTGTCATTTTTGCGGTATACTTTAGAAAAAGGGACCGGCACTTGATGGGCTATAAGGGGGGAAATTGTAGGTAGGCAAAAAGACAGAGCCAGTATCGGACGCCTATCATGACGTCCTATGCGCATAACATCTGCTTACTAGGAGCTTTCAGTATACTGATACGTTGTGTGTAGCACTAAAAATATCTGACTGAAGGGTGAGTACGATATGGATAGCATTTTATAATACCAACCAATAGAAAGAAATGACGAGATCTTTGGCTCGCAAAGTGACATTCTTAAATAATGGAGATAGGGTATCTCATAGTACATGAGTTGAGCTTGTAAGCGAAGACAACGACAGACATGTGCATCATAACAAGAGGGGATCATGTTCCATTGATGTTCGTTGCCAGCCTATCCTTCACCACATGTGGGTAAATAAATGACAGGCATTTTTGAACGCAGTGGGTAGTTTTCGCCGCAGAATCTTATCATTCTCTTGCCTTTTTTTTCGGGCCAACATCACCGGGGAACCTCGCGCAGACTGGCTTACACCAACATCTGTCGTGTATCTCCTCCCCGTAGACATAGGTAAGCAAAGAAAAAGTGCAAAGACAGACACACGGTGTCAGCGCGGCTGAAAAGGCGGATATGCAGTTCATCCAAATATGCGTGTAACCGGCAATGGCCGAGTGCGAGCGTGCAACGAGGTGTCTCGTGGGCGGGTGCTTACATCACCTCAGATTAAGCTGCATTTCCTGTCTCGCCCCCGTGGCACTCTGTTCGGATGCTTCCGCACCTTTAACCTTTAACAATTTTAAGAAGCCCTCCATGAGAACGGATGGCCCAGAGCCTCGGGTCGAGAAGTGTTCGTGAGAGCTTACTTAAGTGAGGCACGGGGTATTAGTCAGTTGATATAGGAAAAGGGATAACTCTCGTCTATTGTGGACAAGTTGAGAGTTTGTTGCTGAACTCTTCTGAGCCTCTTAGATAACTTTTTTTTCTCAACCTCGCAAAGCTAAACAACGGTATTAGGGCATTAGACTTCAAGTATCTCTTCTTCTATTCGAGCTACCCAGCCCCATCGACCCCCCTTCCCCCCCCATTGCAACCCAAAGACGCCAAGATATATGGGGGGGTTTATGGAGAGTAGGTGACAAAAGAAGAGGGACCCGGCCCGATGCCCTCGATCACTATAGTGGTAAATCTGACGGGGGGAGACAAGAGAAAAAGACGACGAAAAGACTAAAGACCATTTTACTCCAGCTTTAGAGACACAGCCTTGTACCAGTCGTATGAGTCCCATGTGTCGATCTACACCGGTTCGCAATGATGTATGTACTCGAACCCGAAACATGGCAAATGAGTGGGAAATCTACTAACTACTAAGTTAGCTCAACCTAGAAAAATTCAGACATGGGTTTTAGGACGAACAACGAACGAATCCGAGTCCGGGGGAAACCGAAAAAGACAATATAGTACATAGGTTTTAGTTAGTTTTTTTTTTCTAATGTACACAACAGCATTGTTCTTCCATCCTCTCGATTACTGATCCGATTCGAGTTGTATGGTTTGACAATTCGAATGACTAGATTCCTAGTGTCATGAAGATTTCCAGGTCAGGGGAGGGAGGCGAAAACAACGAAAAAAAGACTACATATATCCATACACATACATACGTAAAGCCAAGAGCCTATGAAGAGAATCTCTATGTTGTTACCTATTTTCTTCCTACATACCAGACCGATTAACCCCACGTATGGTACTTAACGAACCCCGGTCATCTATATCTCTGTAGGTAAGTAATATCATCTGAATTAATAATTTGAGCTGTTATTTTTCTTTTTTGGATTTCTTCTTGACAGCGAGGTTTCACGACATCGTTAGATCGAACACCTCCAGCCACTCCCGCGCCGAGGGCTCGTGGAGCGTTGAAGCGGAAAGAGAAGAGGGAAAAAAAAAAGTCTCTGGTCCCCTAGCTGAACCAACCAGATAGCACCAAGGCGAAGAAAAAAAAAGATCGTTCAGTCTCGAAAGGTCGATTTGATGGGTCCCACACGCACCCCCCCTTGTGAATCCCATGACCGACTGCGAGTGGTCAGCCCGGATGTAGAATGAAGTCAAGAGCCTACGTCGCCAATGCAGCTTGCAGCATGCGGGGGCTTTTAATGGCATGATTCCAGTTACCCTCTCCTCTTTCTTCTCCTCTTATGCTTTCTCTTCTCCTCCCGTCCTCCTCCTTACTCGTAGCTGGGTAATCAGCTGGTTGGGCCTTTCTGCCTCCCGGACCAGTAACCTAATTTTCTTTTACGATAGGGTATCGTGAGAAATGGGCATCTTGATAGAGGCAACGCTAGCATAAATGAATGAATGAATGAATCAATGAATGGAGGGAGTCGGAGTGGCGAATTCTCCCTCAATGAGAGAACACCGGCCTACCTCCTTCATCGGCTTTAATGTAGAATCAAATATTTTCGCCCTCGCCAGTTATGGACTTTTTCATTCCCCGTCTCGTGCGCACGCTCTACACGAATTGGCCGTAGACGAATAGAATCTTGAGCTACCGCCCGCGAAATGCGACGCTGGATGAAAAAAGGAAAACTTGCTTAGATAGAAAATCCAGCTCGGAAGGATCGTCAAGTACAGGCGAGACCCGATCACTGGAGATAGGCTCAATCTCTCCTCGATGGCAAGCGCGCGTGCTTTCATGGTGTAGCCGAGAACTCATAGGATGGTATATTCGCAAGTGATTAGAGTCACGTATGACCGGGGAAATGAAGACAGACTAAACTATGCTAGCAATGCAGCCAGGGATGATCAAGGCGACAGTAACGTCAAAATACCGAATACTGCTAGCAGCTGCGAGGCAAGGCTGATGGGAGAATAGGGGGGAAGGGGGGGGTGTACAGCTAGGAAATATACAAGGCTCTGACGGACTATAGAATATAGAAGCATCGAGGCTATATAGCCTTGTGACCAACCGGGTTCAACTTGTTTAGGAGGATTGTGAAACATAACTCAGACGTGTGATAGTTATACTTACCGGTGATTCAGGGGTAGATCTTTCTCAGTGAATATGTAGTGAAATTACCTACATAGGTACCTAGATATTACATACAATGATCGTAAAAGGGAGCTCCTCCTATTTTCAAAGACGCCGTGCGTGATATACTAGTAGGTTTTCTCATGAAAGACGGCAGCACAGTACCATCCCGAACGCTGCCGTCTCTCCTAATAGTCCTTCAGATGTTCTCGAGCCTAATACTCATTTCAATAAGCATAGACTGTCCCATAGACTTAGTGATGTTGATGCAACACCAAACTATCGCAATTAGGCATGATAGACTCAGAACTTCAATACAGAGATCCCCTATTACTGGTTCACATGTTGGACTAATAGTAGCCGGATGATAGTGCTTAGCAGACGACCTTATTCTCTCCTTATATCGCTAAGCTAGCATGCTTCTCGCTCCTGATCTACCCTCACAGCCCCCTGAGAATAACCTATAATGCCCATTGCCTGGCGTCCATCAGCTTCAAGGAGGGTTACATAACCCGAACAGACGCTGTAAGGCGTTGAAAATAGCAACGAGGCTAAGCCGCGAGCACACAAGAGACGATCTCCCCCTCCTAATCCCTTCTCCTATCCCATCTTGCGCGCTTTTAAACTAGGGGATCTCCCGATCTTCTCTAGGCGAATGTGATCTACCAGATAATGGGGTTGCGTAGCCTCCATCACGCTAGCTGCTGCGAGAGTATCGGCATCGATCTCAGACCACATGACTTGAGCACCCATCTTGGTTCCCCAATAAGATAGATCCGTGGGGGTTTTGCCCCCTTTTCCCCGTGCCGGTTCTCAAACGGCAAGCATCATGTACCACCCTTTAGGTAGTTGAGTACTCGAAGCCATCATGGTACAAGCTGCTAGTATCTAGTACATCCGGGTGGCGAGGGTCGCACGTGGGATGATCACTTCTTCTAGAAGTCTTCTCACGCCGCTTTGTGTCCTCGGGATATTACCTATAGGAGAACTAGGTAGAGGGGGGAGGACACACTAAGCTGCTCATGCTAGCAATAGCTTCTATCTAGGCCCAAGCAAGGAAGCGTGAGATATTGTTAAGCTGTTCGCTTACCCTGACTCGCCAACATAGTCAGGTAGGCTAACCATAGACTCAGACGATCTCATTGTTTAGTTATCCGTTGACTTCCTCTTCTGTCGACATACGTCTATACTAGGTAAATATATCACTCAGTCATGGCCATAGATAGTAAGTGGCGAGCACGTGCACATAGCCGTATACGTGCGGACGTACATGACTTACATGATTAGTGTTGCTATTCTCTGCTAACCCGACCTAACCTATCTCTCTCCAGTAACTTGATAGGGAAAGGAATTAATATCAAGAAAATCCCGCGAATCCGGCTTTTCCTCCATCCCCCATCTTCTTCCTTCATTTCCCGTTCATGTCCCGATTTCCCTATTTGACTGGTCACAGATTTCTCTTTTCCTCATATAAGACCGAGACTTATATGAGTTACCCAGTAAAAAAGCCTCGATTGCCGCCATTAGCCGGGTTGGGATAGCTCTTATTTTCCCTCAATCTTTTTCTTCATGATAAGTACGAGGTCTAGAGTAGCAAATAGTGAAGCAGAAAACATTATAGGATATGTTGATATAGAATAAAAATATCATAGAATGTAAAAAAAGACTCAATTGGGTATACCACTGCTAAAACTTTACAACTACCATGACACTACAGATCAAAAGGGGAAAAAGAGCCTCCTCCGTTCACTACATAGTAGCTACCCCTGGTTAAAACCGTACACCCACCTAAACTTAGCTAATCTAAGCTATTCCACTGGGTAGCAAGGTAGGTAGATATTTAGATGGATGGTTTGATAGCTCTTAGGTAAAGGCAGCTTTGTTAGCTCTATGATCACACGCAGCTGCTATATCCATCTTCCGTCCCCCTCCACTCCCTCCCCTGGTTGGTGAACTAGAGAGACCTTGGTTAGACCAATCAGCCTCCTCATCACACGGGTAACTAACGCCGATCGATCGCGCAAGCCGCGCTAGCTTCTCCTAAACTTACATACATACGGACATACTACATGAGCTCTCGTGAACCAAAACCCTACCGTTTTGATACCCTCCTCCTCCTCTTGCTCCTGCTCTGCTCCTCTTACCCCCTCAGCGTAGCATTCGACAGCAGAGCACAAACCTATCTACTTTTGGCAACCGACTCTGCCCTAGCCGCCCGCCAAGTCTCACCCTCATCACTTCTCACTCCTCACTTGATCCATTTCTTACTACATCTAGGTAACTTTTAGCTGCTACCTGACATTAAGTATATACATCTGTCTATACGCTGGCGCGCGCGGTGGTTTGCCGGGGGGTTGAAAGTACCTAGCTAACGTAACGTAGCTACCTCCTCCCTTGGTCTCTCGTATAAGCATTACAACCCGAAAGATTAGTGTGAGTTGAGTGACGCGGAGAAAGGGACAACCGAGAGAGAAAGGTAGAGAGAGAGAGAAATGATAATAATACCGACCTCTTCCTTTTCCCCACGTTTCCAGCTCTCTCACACACACATACACACTTACACACGTACACGTTACGTCCTACCTATGAGGCGTGATGACGCTTGATGATCGTGCCCGGTTTTTCAACCAAAGAGGAAGTGATAGTGACAAAAAAGACGTATCCGTCTCCGTTCTCTTGCCCCTCCCCATTCTCAAACCTTGGTTAGGCAAAGAGGCACGTATACACAACACTTGGTAGGTTGTTATCGAAAGCTAAGCTGGAATGCCCTTGGCGGGAATGCCCAAAACCCCAAAAAGGTCGAGAAATCTCCGAAGCGGACATCTTGTGTCAACTCCGGGGTCCATTCGTCCAGCTCATGGTTCGGAGGAGGGGTATAGTATCTGGTGGTTTGATACTGCGTGACGTGCGCCCCCCTTTTTTCTATATTCTCTTCCCTGTCACTATTCCCCTGTCCTGTCTGTCCCGTCTGTCCCGTTCTTTGTTGTCATATCCTATTATCCGGTGACTGCTGATTCCTCATTATCTTTTGTTGTCATCCTCAAATAGGTAATCCTTTTTTGAGCTGTCGTTTTTTTTTTTCCTTCTTTCGTTTTGGCCCAGTCATCGACGTCGTGGCATATTCCCCTCTTCCCCGTCTCGCGTTTCGTCTCCCCGACGTCCCTTCTTGGTGGCTTTGTGCCACGAATACCGGATATGGGCACGCCGGCCGGCCAGTTGGCCAGTTGGCCAGCTTCAAAGAGACCACGGGAAGAGACACGCAATAGTACAACTTGCGCGTCTATGCGCGCGCGCATGTAAGAGCTACGCGAACACGCGGCGAAGCTCGAGGACCGAACAGGTTACACAGCGGCCCAGCCATCATCCTTTTCTCCCCTCTTCTTTGCCCCATCCTCTTGATGATCGCAAAGCCGTGAAGTTCTTGATTTAGAAGTGCCTACACGCAAGGGGTAAGGGAATATAGGCAATTAGCTAGCTACGGTAGCTTCTGATGCAGCTGAAGGCATGCCTGCCTAACTGGCCCGGCCTGATCTGACGTTTTACTCACCACTCGTCTTCCTCCTTATCGAACCCCCCTTTCTTTTCTCTGACCTGGCCTCAGTAGATTACCTTAGACTTTCTCTCTTTTTCCTTTTGCGGAAACGCTTTAGATATGGGACTTACATTACACACATTACGCATGAGTACACATACGTACATACGACCTGTTCCCCCTTTCTCCTTCTGCCTTTTTTTTTTTTTTTAGCTCTTTAGCTTATTGTTGGGTAGCGGTGCTAGACTCAAAATGAGATAGATTGATTCAGGAGTGAGTAACGTACCCAGAAGATCGTGAAGGAAGGACAGAGCAAAGAGAGGAAGAGAGAAAGGGTAATGGGGAAAAAAGGGGGCGAAGGAAGGGAAGAGAAAGACCAAAGACACGTGGCTCACTATGCTGTACGACACATCATCAAAACCATAGGATGAACATACGCGTTGCGATTTCTTATGGGCGCGTTTGCGTGATTGTCATCATTCTCTTCCAGATCTCCCAATTCGATCTCCTTCCTTCTCTCCCCCCTTTCTCTGTCCGTCTCACCTTCCGTACACGTTACACAAGGGCATTGTACATCACCAGAATTTTCGGGAAGAACGGGGAGTCTTTCTGTCTTAGTCAAAATGTCTCAGACGGTGTCTCGCTTTTCTCCGTGGGCCGTCACAATACGACCGAGGTATCCGGAATAGCGACACAGAGAGAAACGAAAGTAGTTAGTTTAGTCAGGTAGGGCCTTCAAGATGGACCGCCAGCTCAGCGACCTAAGGCTGACCACCCCGACGATTCCAACACATGTTCGTCGACCTCAAGCGCGAGACGAGGGGGTGGAATTGTGCTCCGTGGTTTCCACATTGTCGGGACAAGCGTAATATTCCACAACGTCAGTTGTACCTGCGTGACGTAGGTACATAAAATTTGAGAAATTTTGAGCCTGTCGCTTGTGATGATACCTGAATGTTGAGGCAAGAAAACCTGAGGACACTACTAAAGCTCACATCTTAACTAAGAAGGTGATTAATAAGTCATGCTTGGGAGTAGGAAAGAGTATTAGGGACTGGCCTTATAGAAATTAGACTGGCTATGGATAGAGTAGTGCTCAGAGACCCCTATTCAAAACACCAAAGTAGTGGACTGATAACAGTGAGAGAGGAGGGTGAAAAACCAGGCAATGTTGATGCGGACTTGGAATATGGAGTAGTGCAGTATGTATAATATGATCTCAAAAATTGTAGTTCCACGATAGTGCGATTCTTCGAACTAAATGTTGCTACGGAGGAATCCTTTGCTCTCAGTACCAGCGAAGGGCTATAATGACTAGAAGGTGGTAACACAACTACGCATAACCGCAAAAACAACGGCTGTAGTCGATGGTAGGCGAGTCGATACGTTCCTGAGCGAATGCTGGATTGATCCTCACCTGCTTTGGATTTCATCGACTCCTTTTCAACACCGAAAGCATACTGCTTCACCTCCGTCATATACATTACTCTCAAATATGCAATCCCCTCCAGACACCCTGCTGCTAAAAGGGGCTTAATCTATACTCAATACTGTCTCGGCTAGACCTCCCATCGCCGCTGATTCTCCCGCCTGTACTGACTCTCAAAATAATCGGCAACAGATAATCGTAAGGCTGCGGGCTTCGAGATTCCTAGTCCTGAGAACTCCACCCGACCCAGCTGCGCGGCATCACACGCCATATCTTGACTTCACCGCTCCTAAGATCATCTAATTTGAAACTCTCCTGCTTGACCTTCTTGCTCTCGCGACCCTGTTCCCAGGCTCGAACTTTCTTTTTGGTGCCGTCCCATTCAGAAACAATAGCCACATGATCTGGCTTGCCTACTTCCATTGTGTATTTGGCATGCATAGGACCATGTTTTCCTTGAAACTTGGCATTACGGATAGATATAATATCACCTGACCTAATTTCATCGTTTAATTGCGTTGAGGCGTTGGCGAGGTTCGAATATACCAAGGCTCCATAGGCACGAGTGCCAACAGGCAAAAGAGCGCCGCTAAGTGGCCGAAGTAGTTCAAAGATAAGAGCATTAGGAGTTCCGTCGCCAACTACAGAATCTTTCTTTGCCGCAATCGCGGTGGCTATTTGGCGACCAAACCGTTCATATGCTTCCTCAAGCTCATCTTGACGAAGTGTCCGAGGTGGCACCTCGTGTCGTTGTTCAAGTTCAATGTTTGATGGATCTTGCGGGTCAAAGAGAACAGTAATTACGGTCTGTGAGTAGTCTTGGAAGAGAATACAGAATTCCTTGGTAACCAGAACTTGGCCTTCGGCCGTTGTAGATTGCGACTCGTGGCACTCAAAGTGAATATCCTTTCGGCCCTGGAAAACAGGAGGTAGAGTATTTGGCGAACGCCACCATTGTGTGTGACTAGCCAAGTCAACATCATTTGCCATAAAACCGGTCTCCATCGACGGTCGGGTTACATCGACTGATCTCCTTCCTACACCACCTGGTCTCTGAATGTCAAGAGATTGCCGGAAACCAGGAAGTCCAGACTTGGCAGCAGACGGTGGCGCTGGTGGAGGTCCCCTTCGATCAGGTGGCGGTGGAGGAGGGGCTTGATACGAAGGTCCTGGCTCCGGTACAGGTGCGGGTTCCTCGGGCAAAATTACAGTGTGGTTTGCTGCCGTAGTGGGACTTTGCATTGCATTATAATTGTATGGGTCATAATCATCGTTATCATATGTGTACGATACTTCTTTAGCCGGCGGAGGAGGTGGCGGAGCGGCTCGGGGTACATCCGCTGATGGTCTAGAGTTCGGTGGTGGCTGGCTGGGAACCGGGGGCGGTCCAGTAGTTGGTGCTCCAGCAGGGGCACGAGGGGGTATAGAAGGAACTTCAGTAGCTGGTGAGCGTACGGATGTACTATCAAAGCTAGATTCCCGCGCATGTGCCTTGAGCGCATCCTTGTGATGCACGGAAGACGCAATGTCGGTATCGTAATCGCCTTCATACTCAGTAACCTCCCCTTCCTCACCGTTATCTAAGGCGCCTGGCCTCATTGGCGGGGGAGACCGGTCATCAGCTGTGGAAGGTCGGCTCGAAGCACCACCTGGGGGCGGAGGAGGTGGCGGACGACTTTGTGTCGGGGGAGGCGGGGCACCAGTCGGAATAGGGGGTGGTGGCCGACTGCTTCTCTTGCTCTGGGGAGATAAAGGAGGTGAGGATGGGGTGCCTTCCCCAAACGAATTACGTTTACCAGTCGCCGGTGGTGATTTTGGAGCTACAGGCGCAGCCAGGGGAATAGTGGGTGGCGCCTCGCCTGGTGCCATCCCGAGAGCTCTCTGAGGACCCTCAGATACCTCATCATCGGACTCGGATCCAGCACTGGGAGATTTGGCACCAGCTGGTGGAGGCGGTGGAGGGGGCCGAGCTAAACGAGGACTTAGTCTATATCACATTTTTGTTGATAGGAAAACAACCTACATTCGGTGGGAACTGGAGGGGGTGCAGGCCGTCCACCAGGGACAGGAGGCGGACCGCCAGGCGGTGAATTAGGAGCTGCTATTACGTTATTATTTTGTATTACCACTATAGTGGTAGGGCTGTCAAGGTCAAAGAAACTTACGTTCTGTCGCCATGCTATTCTGTTCATTCGCTGCAACGGGTGTGGTTTCTTCTCTGATTGACTCTTCAGCAGCTTCCTCTTCCTGCTGCAGTTTTGGTCTACCCATGCCTGGCAAAGCCATCATGGTAGGCACCGGAGGAGCCATTGCTCTAGGCGAAGCTGGTCTCTCCGATACTTCGCTAGAACGGCGTTCGGATGAGGGAGCAGGCTTCGGTTTCTTGATTGGCTGTGCACCGCCCATAGGCATCATGCCCGGTGGACCGAACATGCCAGCCATACCCATGCCGCCGCTCATCTTGGCCATCCGAGCACGGAGCTCTTGCTTCCGCCTGACCTCAGGGTCAAGTTCTTCTTCCTCCTCTTCCTCGCCCTCTTCGCCCTCGGGTTCAGGGGGTTGAGGGACATTCTTGGGCTTCTCATCACCATCTTCCTTTTCGGTAAGGTCCTCCTGCCCTTCAGTAGTGTCTCCTGCACCAGACATGTCCGCTTCATTTCCGTCATTCTCCACTGGTCCTGAAGCGGATTTCCGTCTAATGCTCAATGACTGTCTTGTCGGACGGGTTTCGTCTAATGATTTCTTGGGAGCACTCTCGCCCGTATCGCTACGCTCCAGCGGCGGGGGTGAAGCTACTGCCTCACTTAGTCCACCGGCTTCTTGTGTAGCCTCGCTATCCGTGCGCTTCTTCGGCGGACGCTTGGGCTTTTCTTTTTTGGCAACAGCGTCGGCATGACGTTGTGCGGCCTCGGCCTGCTGCTTCTGGAGCAAGGCAATACGTTCTTTCAAGCTAGTAGGTTTAGGTTGGTCATCTTCCTGCTCCTCCGAAGCCCCGGGAACCACCCCGGCCCTCTCGGCATTTTCCATAGATTCCGCCTGCGCCTCCTTAATTTCGGGATCTTCGTCCCGCCTGTAGACTTTCGCAGTTGGGACATTTTGGGGAGGTGGTACATAAGCATTCCTGCTCGGTGGCGGGGCGACGAAAGGTTTCTTGATAAAACCCGATGAACCTGAGCCCAGCCCGCTAGGCTTAAAGGGAGCAACTGGTGGGGCAGTAGGTTTATTGAACGCAGCTATGCGGTCTTTAAAGGAATTACTACTAGGCTTCGTTGTTACCGGAGGTGGCGTTCGCGTCTGCGCTGGAGGTTGAACTTGCGCCGGAGCCTTGGGCGGCAGCGGTTGAGCCACGGCAGGCGGGCTGAATCGTTGGGCAGCTGGGGGTGGACTGATTGGTGGAGAGACCTTGGGCTCGAAAGGGGCAGGAGCCGGTACAGGAGCAGTCTCGGGAGGGCTGGCTACGGGCACAGCTGGAACTCGAGGCGAGCGAGTTTCACTAGCCATAGAGGGCCGAGGAGAAGTAACGGGGGTTGCTTCATGGACATCGTGCTGTGCCTGTGCCGAGTTATCCACCGGCGGCGATCCAGGGGCAGCAGAGGAGGGAAGCGGAGGGGGAGGAGCACTGGTAGCAGCAACAACCTCTGCAGCCGCAGCAAGTTCTGGCTCCTTCTTTCGAACTCTCGTCGGTCGCGGTGGGGCAGTGGGTTCGTACTTCTCCACGAAGTTTCGCGGAAATATTCCCTCATACTTTACACCCGAGTCGTCTACATATTCTCCGCCATACCAGTCAGCGTCCTCGTCATCGGTGACGGTTATGATCTGGCCAACGGCGAAAGGTAGGTCGTCCTCGTGGTTGGAGCTGTACTCGTAGACAGCCTTGACTCTAAAGGGCACGGCAGTCATGGTGGGTGGCTCAGCGTTGCAAGCTGCCGAAGCTTGGCGTTGAGAGCTCTGGAGGTAAGTTGCGGGGGGGGGGGATGATCGAGTGCGATGGAGAAGGATAGAAAGTAAAATTGAGATAAATTGTGTCAAGGAGGTTTCTCGGGTGGCGGGTTTTGGGGGTTTGGGTTTGGACTTGGTTTAGGGGTTGATTTGGAAAAAAAGAAAAAAAAGAAGAAGAAAAGAGTAAGTGTAAATCGAAGATGATCCTGGTATGTTTGAATACAGATAAAATCGAGAACAATGAAAGAGGAAGAAAAAAAAAGCCCAGCGATCGCGACTCTCAAACCGAAATGGGACGCTTGAGGCTGAGCAATTACAAGCAGCCTGTCAGAGGTCGCAGCTACAGCAAGTCGACGTCAGCGCATGAACGGGTTACCTAACCCTGTAATTTATGTTGTTTTGCTGTTTCTTGGAAGGGTTTCCCAACCTTACCTTACCAGAGACCCCGACCAGAGCTGAGCAAGAGGGTGTAAAATGCTGCAAGTAGATAGAGCATAGGAAGGGATTTAAATTAATAAGAAGAGCATTGACGTACAAAGCCGGACGATTATGGTTGAGAGCAACGGTCACCATCAGGTTCGAGGGCTTTGAAGTTCTTGGTGGAAGGACAAGGACGAAGAAGTGTGGGTGTGAGTGTGGGTGGTGGGTGTGGGTGTGGGTGTGAATGTGGATGTGGATGTGTACTATGTGGATGTGGGTTGTCCCAGAGATTGGATGCCTTGATGAAACATTGAGGGAGAAGGGGATTACAGGTTAGGATATGTCCCCTCCACTGTAGCCTGCTGTAAGTAAGGTGGTAAAAGGTAACTACCTAATTACCCAAGTTAGGACCTAATCTAATTTACTGCTTACCTTCTTACACTAAACTTTCCCTCTCTGTAATTGCGTAGCCAATGACGAAAGCTCCTTGTGGCGATTCCTTGTGGCTCGGTTACCTACACCACCCATGTCTACGGTACGGTACTTGCTTACTTAGGTAGGTACCTAGAGACGCAAATGTGGCGTACATACACACAAAGCACATCATCGAACTATTGAAACTTGAACCTTTACTGTATCCACCAAACTTACCTATCTGTACCAATATTTACATACTTTGTTTTTATTGTATTTATTTTACGTTCCCTTTTTATTTCTTTTTCCTCTTCCAAACCATCTATCATATCCCATCCCTCTTCGAAAAAAGAAAAAAAAAAGAATAATCATGTCATCGGAACCCAAAAAGCCAAAGGGCATCCTCAAGAAGCCCACCACTACGACGAGCACCACCACCTCCTCCTCCGACTCTTCCATCTCTCGCCGTCAACCGCCCAAGTCCGACCCCCGCGACGTCGCCATCCAGCACGCGCGCATCATCCACTCCCGCCGGGAAGTCGAGGAGCAAATCTCAGACTCCATCATCGAGCTATCGTGGTTCCCGCCATCCTGTTCCCCCGTGCCCACCCCCACCCCCGAGTACGACGCCTCGCGCCCCTGTCCCGAAGACGCCGACGCCTTCAAGCGTCTGGTGCGCCTCTACCAGCCGGGCGACTACGACGACCTGATCGAGGAGCGCAACGCCAACGGGCTGTGCGGGTACGCGCTCTGCGGCCGCGCGCGCACGCGCGTGGCCCAGAAGGGCGAGTTCAAGCTCGTCAACTACGGCCGCCGCGACTTCAACATCGTGCCCAAGCGCGAGCTCGAGAAGTGGTGCTCCCAGCGCTGCGCCCGCCGCGCCATGTTCGTCAAGGTCCAGCTGAACGAGACCGCCGCCTGGGAGCGCGCCGGCATCAGCGCCATTCAGATCGACCTGCTCGAGGAGGAAGAGGAGCAGCAGCAGCAGGAGCGGAACGCCCAGGCTAAGACCAAGGCCAATGGGGATGCAGATGCGGATACAACCCAGGCAGCCGCCCAGCTCGCTAAAGAAGTCGAGAATCTGAAGATCGAGGCCGAGCAAAAAGCTGCTCAGGACGCCCGCGACCTTGCCATAGAAAGGGGCGATACCACCAAGGAAAAATTAGCGAAGAGGCCCGTCCAAGTCACAATCAGAGAAAAGAAGGTGATGATGGCTGCACAAGAACCATCCCTAACGCAAGGTGACGAGGGACACCTGGTGCTTGACGGCTACAAGACCAAATTTGATCCAAAAACAGAAAGCATTAACAAAGGCAGCAACTTAGCAGAAGTGGCAGAAAAGAACACGCCGGACACCAAATAATCGCCGGATGGCGTCTATGCTATTTCACGCATTTCCAGGCGTTTTGTAAGGTTTACTATGCTGCACCATGATATATATGCCCCAACTGTTGCAGAATGAATTCAAGGCACCAGGGATCCCTCCACTAGATATCTGCATGTAGACGAGACTCCTCGAATACAATCCTATTCTAGTTTATGGGATGTCCTCTGAGTGTAGTAAGTAGCCTTGCCAGGAATAATGTGAGTAAAGCGGGGAACTGGGTAGGTAGTGGGCAATCTCTTCCAAGCCAAGCACTTGCAATCGATTATTGTTGTCATCTACAAATCACTCTGTCGGTATACCTATAGACGGCAGGTGGTGGTAGTAAGAAGATTATGCCCATTTGGTGAGTGATTTCCAGGGAGGATAGGTCATCACGCAGTCGTCAGTGGGACGTAGTATTGGCTATCAACCGTCATCTCCAGGCAGACTAGAGAATCCGGGACACCTTTGTGGGAGATCACGAAGTTTATTCGCAGATCTAAAGTGCACGTACTATCCTTTATGTAAATACCGTGCCCTATAGCCATATGACCATTGCCAGTTGCCCAAAATCAACCGAGGCGCCCATCCCATCTCCTTACGTTATTCATATTACACACCGTTCAGCGGGCGGCACGGTCACCGAATCGTCGAGGTCGCTCGGCGGTCTGCTGCTGGGTGACGGGGACGACGTTGACGGGGATGTTGTCGAACTAGATCATGTCAATAATCAAAACACCAGTATGGATCCAGTATAGGGAGGGGAAAGATGTTGCACGTACACCAAGGTGCTTCAGCAGGTCCTTAGTCTCGGTGTCGATATCCAGCTGACCAGTCTCGCTGTTCTGGGTGAAGTCGAGAGCAGAAACCTCAGGCACGTACTGATCCTTTCGTTCTCTCTCCTCTTCCTGCAGCTTGAAGGAGATACCACGAACAGGACCACGCTGAATACGCTTCATAAGATGGGTAGTGTAACCAGCGATCTGGGGGTTGGGTGTGAGCAAGGCCGTTTCCAATTCTGTAGACTTCACAACCCAACGGGTAAGTGGTTTGATTTACCTTGTTGCGCAATCGCTTGGAAGCGATGATAGCGACCTCGTCAACCACACGCTTGTTGATGTCGAAGTCCAGAGTGAGGCGCGGGTAGTAACGCTCAATGATGTTCTTGGCCGACTTCTTGACGGTCTTAGTTCGGACGCGACCCATTTTGGCGGTTTGGTGTAATAGATAGGTACTGAAAAGGTTCTTGTTTCGTTACCTGAGGATGGTCGCTGGGCGATGGAAGGCTAGGTTAGCGTGAAGATGAGGTTGATGGTGATCCCGAAGTGTTGTAATAAAGCAAAAAAAAAAAAAAGGTCGCGAAAATAATTCATTGAGGGGAGTTAGTTTTTTCTTAGTAAGGTAGTTTTTTAGAGTTTTTTTTTTTTCTTGTGTGGACGGAATTCGGTAAAGCTCCTAATCCTATGGATGTAGGGCGGCACTAATGGAAGTACCTAAGTACATAGCCAGGCTGGAGGTGGGGGGAAGTTAGAGAGGTCCCACTAAGTAGCTCGATAGAACAACTTGAGTATTTGATTGGTTCAATTGGGGATCACCTCAACCAGCTGTACATCAGCTGGCATCTATTATAACCTAGGTAGGATGTGAGTCTTCTACCGTCATAGGTTATGTGGTATAACCGTGAATTCTTCTTCATACAGAGGACTAAGTAACCTACTACAAGGCAAATGTGTATCTGGGTATATACAGAAAGGTTCATGTTCATGTTTTTGTTAGATGCCCTGTCCATTGACTAATTCTCGAGGAACCGGCCTCCATATATATAATAACTATATTTACATACATTTCCCCCATCTCCGTCTCCTTGTTTTACAAGTCTTTCAGGTCGGTCAAGTTCCTCGAGTCAAGTCCTCGAAGCCCATACCATAGGTTGCTGAGCCTCCTTCAGCATAGGTCCGAACGATGGGGCGCGTACTCGGGGAACGAGGCACCTCTGACCTCTTAATTCCTTTCTTATGCGCCCCATAGACATCTGCCCCGTCCTCTCCTATCATCTCCTTCGCAATTAATGTAGCCATGGATTTATGAGGGTCTGTTGCTATGATCTTGATGACACCATTGGGGCCAATAGTAGCATACGAAGGCTCGAGATAGATCTTCGAACCGCCACGCTGTTCGAGATCGAATTGGTGCAGATGCTTATCACCGGGTTTGGGTTTGGAGGCGAACGAGGCGCGATTGTTGAAGACAGTGTCCCCATACGGTGTCTCAGGGACAAAGCCTGCGAGACCAAAAGACGGGAAGAAATGAGCCACTGCCATGTTTCTTGGCATCAGTACTCTCGCCTTGACAGGGGCGTGATTCAACTGGGGTCCGTAGATAGGATGGTTTTCCAGGAAGTTTCGTGTTCGTAGGTATGATATACCAGCAGAAGGGTGTGTAATAGGTGGCCCAGTATAGCTGTAGGGGCTACCCTTGGTCACATTTCTGCTCTGGCCAGGGGCCATACGACCCAGACCCATTAACGCGAGCTCAGTCGTGACCGGCGCAAGGTCCAGAAAACGGCTGACATGAGTATACAGCTCTGTGCGCTCTTCCCGCAGCCGTTTGAGTTCTTCCATAAGCTGTTCGTCCGTTATGCTCTCAGCAGTAACTGTTTCCGATGTCTCTCCAGTCCCCTTTTCCAGAACCGATCTCTGTCCCTTGTTCGTTAACGTGGTAGCGAGGTGTTCTTTCAAATACGCACGGAATTCCGATCGCCTGGTCCGCACAGTCTTTTCGAGGTATTTGTTGAAATCACCATCCGTCATGCCCGCAAGCCATGGTCCCTTGAACCTCCATCTCTTGGTCTCTAGTTCGATGGCCTGGTCTTGGTCGAAAGCTAGCACATCGCCATCCTCCTCAAACACCGACTTCGGACTGATGGTCGCCTCTCGCGAGGCTCTGGGGTCCTCCGGGGGTACAGATATAGGAAGATGCATTTCCTGGTATTTCTTGAGGGTAATTGTATGATCCGAGGCAGACACGAAATCGGTGACGTGCTCTATCGAGTCAACCTGCTTGACACGGATGAGGGGAATAGTACTTTTAAGGGTAGTTCTCAAAGGAAGCGGTCTTTTGAAACCCCAGTCGCCCGTCATTCGCGATGTAGCAGGCGTCGTAACAGAGAGGTGCGTGGGAAAGTTGGTGGTAGCCGAGGCGTTGTAATGCTTCGTCGCATTGGCGAAGTTGCCAGAAGGACCGGGTATCGGGGCTGGCATAGAGAACATACGAGATGATCTCAGAAGCGCAGCCCCTGGAGACACCGTCGCTCCAGACACCGTCGCTCCAGACATTGTGGCGATCCAGGCTCGTGGAGGAGCTCAATGGTGTCGGTGTTCTCGGAAGCTGGTACTTTGAAGCTGGAGATTTTCTGGTGGGGGCATGACCTATTTGCGCTTCTCGATAAATGGATTCGAACCTTATCCATCAAAACCTTATGTAATACACTAACTCCGTAACTACCTAGGTAAGGCAAATCATTGGTCCCACAAGCATCAATCCCACAACCCCTGTTCTGCCAGACCTGGTGCCAGGTGCCCCTCCATGCCATTCAAATGGTGCCCAATTACGGAGTATGGCTGGTGAATAAAAAGCCACCGCCGCCTATCAACGACTACTATGTATGTACCTAACATCCATTAGGTACCTAAGTACCTACCTAAAACTTAGTACGTAGTAGATAATTGTTAGTAAATGCCTACTACCTACTAATACATAGTAGGTACCTAAATGGTTACCCCTGAATCCCCCGACTCGACCCTCACCCCAACAACATTCTTTGTGCCTTTAGTAGGTATCTGCTTACCGAACGAGTGAGCAAGAGGATTGATACATTCTCCTAAACCCCCCAATGTTTTCTTATTTCAACCATCTATATATACAAGATGGAGTCTATTGACCCGGCCACTGGCCAGCCACTGCCCTCCGATGCCATCCAGAGGGTTCTGTTCATTGCGGGCACTGTTCATGTCTATAACATCCCGCCCATGGTACCAGGTAAGGGGTATGTAGCCGCCTCCTGGACCGAAGATGGCGACCGCCACATCTTCACCGCGCGTCTACGTGTGATCGAGACAGCCGTCACTCTACCTTCCGGCGACGAGAAGGTGAAGACAGACGTCATCCTCGAGGATTCGAGCAACGGCCAGTTGTTCGCCGCTGCCCCTTATACCGCGCAAGCTGTTGTAGAGCCAGTCTCCGACAGCTCACGTTTCTTTGCTCTGCGCGTCCAAGATGAAGCAGGCAGGAAGGCTACTTTGGGCATCGGCTTCGAGGAGAGGAGCGAGGCCTTTGATTTTAGCGTGTCTCTGCAAGAAGCCCAGAAGATGCTTGACTGGGCTAAGAATGGGCCTGCCGGAAAGAAGCCAGCTATTGAGAGGAAGGACAGCGCAGAGAAGCGGGACCTCAGCCTAAAGGAGGGTGAGACCATCACCGTCAACCTGCCTGGGAGGTTTGGGAGACGGAAAGCGGAGGCGTCTGAACCTGTCGACGCAAGTCCCTCCTCATTCTCCCTACCGCCTCCCCCTCCATATTCGCCAACTCGAGGGGCTGGGATCCTGCCTCCCCCACCAGGACCACAAAATACTAGCTCTAGGGCAAAGAGATTGTCGGCGCAAGACCTGGGTTTCGATGACGGAAAGTTCGGCGAGTTTGCTTAAAATATCCATTCGCTACGGATAGACGCAGATGCTTTGTTTAACACGGATCATGCGGGATGGGAGCTAGCTTGCTACACAAATGAGATTCACCAACATGTCTTCCGACTGGCCCTCCCTAGATACCTGATCCATAGCAATAGATTCCGAACGGCAATCGCCTAACCCACACGTTCACTCTATATCATCTCAGACTTCCGGTTGCCTTCCAGTGAAAATCGTAGCCTACACATATATGCGCTTCTTCGTCTTTCTCGTCCACTCCTGTCCACCTAAAGCATAGCGATGGCAGGCTTTGAGTCCTCTTTATTTTCCCTTCCCGCCCTATAACACTGACCCCCATGCCTTCGTATTCATACGACCCGCCATCCAATTCAATCACATCAGGGTGCCCGTCAGCTTCTAAAATACCATTTGCTAATGTCAGGTTGTCTGTAGTAGCTTGAGCCTGGGTGGCTGGCCCAAGGCCCGGGATGTTGGCTTGAAAGGAACACGGTGCCGAGGAATGATTTGCGTGCTGGTATTCCCAGTTGCATCCACATGGGCAAGAGGTACCAGAGGTGATCGCCGGTTGGGGGTATACGAAGCAAGGTGCTATCGGTGCAAACGTTGGTGGGTAGACATTGAGGGCGTAAGTACCAGTATTGACAAGAGGATATGAAATGAGACGGGGAGTCGGAGGGGGATGAAGAGTCGTTGGCAAGAGAAATTCCCCATAACCTATTGGGTGACATGTCATATCTTGGAACCCACGATCGCCCCTTATCTGGCACCACCGTTCACGGCACTGGATCTCGATATGCAGCTCTCCTATTCGTGATAGCAAGGACTTCTCTTTTTTGATAGAATCTCCGATCTTCTGCTTTAGCCAATTCCAGTGCTTCTTCGCCTTTTTTCGCCCACTGATACTGCCGTTGCTGATCCGATCCTCTACATGAGCGAAACGTCGGAATAGGTCGAGAGTGTAACCATCTTGCCTCTGGAGTCTGCTGATGTAGTGCATCCGATCTGAATCTATCTCTTCGAAACTCCTTGGCTGTAGACCCAAGTTTAGGACATTCTTAGATTTCCAGTTGTTGCTGCCGTCCATATTCCGTAATTTTCTTCCAATGCCTGGTCTCGCGTGTGTGGCGTTAGATGCTTCTTATCCCGATTCGCCCGATGATGTATAATAGGGGATTTGTAGAGAATAGTAACCTAGGTGACCTGTTGAAACTGATGTGTGAGAAACTTCGCCTACATCATAGTGGTGTGGGCTTATGTTCTATGGGTTACAATAGTCTATCAAGTAATGGCCTTTTTATAGCCTCAATCATATAGTCGCACAACCAGCCAGTCCTTACAATAATTGACTACCTAGGTAGACAACCATCATATCAGGAATCTATATTCACTTCTGTTGGCACTAGTGCCTGCCTTTATCTCCTATTTGCTTGCGCTTTTTGAGTCAAGTGTCCGATTTATGTTTCTAGAAGCCGGCAGCACCGATATCGTTGTCACAAAGAGGCCACTAATAAGCCATATCTTCTTCCTTCCCAGCAAACTATTTGTTATAAGGCATCGTTACAAAGGAACTGAGACTATAGCTAATAGAGGAAAATACGAAGATCAATATTGCTTAATGCATAAGCGTAATTCTTAGGCAAAACACGAACAGAAGGATTAACCTGAATATTAACTAAGCAAAATGTATAATATAATTATAGAGTCTATTCGAATGTACCGGTAGGGAGACGAGTCTTCTGCACGTCGCCGTAGTCATTGAACCCCTTAAGTCATCTATCGACCTAGGATCAGTGAGTGCTCGAAGCATCCAGCTCTTTATATGGAATGGCATGCACTCCGAGTACAATATTTCCTCTTCTGATCTATGGTCAGACGTGAACACTAGCCAGTTCTGGGGCATCTATGTCCTTTATATGGCAAATCCATCATGTTTGGGCGGATCACAGAAGCGCCACAAACCAACCGCCTCGGCGGCCTTCCTCACTGCTGAGACTTCATCCTGCGTAATGGCCCTGTTGATCTCTGGATATCTCACCTCCTCTGGTTGCCCGTCCGTGTTATTACCACTACGTCGCTTGGGTTTCCCTACGTGGGCGTCGGGCCTATACTGCTCCACTGCAGTGTAGGGGGTCAGTAATTGTCATATCGGGTAACCTTATCCCTTGTGCTCCTGGGATAGTGCTTTTGGAAGGGGTAAGATGGACGAGGAGGACTAAACATATAGTACTAATCAGGATTGAAGGACTCTGGAAATTACTGACTTATGTTGACGAAGGTGTCGCGCGATACGCTCTCGGCGAGAAATTTCATAATTTCTCGGGCTTCATCCTCTTTACCTGGCATTACAAGGTGCCGCACAAGAACGCCTTTCTTTGCTATACCATCGGCAGTGAAGCACAGGTCGCCTACTTGAGCATGCATTGCTCGGATGCTTTCGGTGGCTGCGGCTGCATAGTCGTCTGCCTTGAGCAGGCGTCGCGATGCTGACTGGCTCCAGACCTTGAAATCGGGGAGGTAGATATCGACAAGGCCATCTAGGAGCTCTAGCGAGGCGAGCGAGTCGAAGGCCGACGTGTTGTACACTATAGGCAGCTTCAACCCCAAGTCCCGCGCCTGTAATATCGATAGAGCCACTTGAGGAACTACATGCTCGGGCGTGATTAGGTTGATATTATGCACATGGCCTACGTCTTGCAATTTCAGGTACCAGTCTGCTAACTCTTCGGGTGTCAAGTCGAAGCCATTACGCCTATGTGAAATATCGTAGTTCTGGCAGAAAGTACATCGTAGGTTACAGCCAGAGAAGAAAACGGACCCACTGCCGTTATGTCCTTGTATACAAGGTTCTGCCTTCTATTTTAGCGACAACTATTCTCTATACTAGCAGTGTTCCTCTGCTCTAGGTCTGGAAGAAAGCCTTTACCTTCTCCGAAATGTGGCGCGATGACATTAACCTTGACTTTATCACCAATAAGGCACATACCCGTAGTCTCGTAGCGGTTAACGCCGCAGAGACGCGGGCAGAGATTGCAGTTACGAAGGTGAGCATATGCGCGTGAGCGTTTCTTGGCTGCTTCGACCTCGGGCAACAGCTGATAACGTGGGATATAGTCATCCAGCAGAAACGGCGGTGCGAGGTGGAGAGCCCTAGAGCCCTGGGTCTTCCTCGCCCCTAGTAGACCAAAGCCAAGGTGACGAGGAAGACGCGCACGACGTGGGAGAGCCGTGGCTGCTGTTATGCGTAACATGCTATTTGATAACCTCATGAGTTCTAGGTGTCATCTTGCCCCTATAGATGTTTAGATAATCATCGTCGAAAGAGTAGTAATGAGAATAGAAATAAAAGTAAAGGGCACTTACACAAACCGTTGGGTGTATTCAATAACTGAATAGATTATGAATCTGCAACACCAAGGTTCAAACTTGAGCCGCATGCAAGGGAGATCCGAGGACCTTAAACCCAGGCTTTTATAGATTATGGTATTTCCGATGACCTGAGTGGCGAGTTCGAAATAATAGTATAACTTATTACCTGGGTATACTATATACTAGTGTCTACTATCATCTGAATAAGTCCACTGCGGGGATGATTTTAACCTTATACTGCCATATCAATTAGCATGTTAATAAGCTCGTCCACCTATATTTTAGGTATACTATAGAACCCCGGCCCGGTACCTATGAACTATAGTCATTTACATATTCTGCATGATTGATTTTGTTGTATTGTTGAAGTAAACTTATAAGTATTAAGTAGTACGAATCAACCGTCGGAGACTTGGCTAATCTCGAGTTGCGAACTTCTTACAGCACATTATCCGAATATCAATATGACGTAAGATAGAGGCTAAACACTGCTCAAAAGCGGCCTTGGCGCAGTCCCGCATCGGGTCTGCGGGTGCAGTTTTGGAGTCCCATGGTCCTTCCTTTTCCAGTACATATGATATTTTCAACATCGTATAAATGGCCTCGGACAAGGAGGGGATTTTCTCATTGATCTAACGATTGAATCCAACTACTATATGAGTTGTAGATTATCTACTGCTTCATATTATTAGTCAGCCCTGACTCGCATCTCTAGAATACCGGCATTACTAAGACGGGTGATATTCTCACCTCGGAACTCCGCAGGGCCAAATTATACCCGATCTCGCAAGTGCACCGAGTTTCTATAGAGCAAGTGAGTCGGAGTTAGTTCCTCGATCTCGGTCCTATAGGCAAGAACTTGCTATAAAGACCTTACATTGGACTCCTTTAACAATTCCCAGAGACACCACAAGCGGCAATATACATTTTCTCTCATCATTTATCATTAATCTCTAGTCTCTTGTAAACATTATTCGCAACTACGTGGGCATAATGGCGCCTCAAATAATGTGGATTGGCTTGGGGAATATGGGCAGAGTGAGTTTAAATCTCAAGGGATCCGTGGTACTTCTTGATGCTGACTCTCATCATCAAGGGAATGTGTTCTAATTTGGTTGGAAAAGGCGACTTGGACAAGCCTCTCATCCTGTTCAACCGGACTAAGAAGCGGGCGGAGGACCTAGCTGCCAAATTCCCTCAGGGGAAGGCGGAGGTCGTTGATTCTATCGAAGAGGGTGTCAAAAAGGCCGATATTATTTTCACCATCATCAGCAATGATGCAGCAGTCAAGGAGACTATTGAGGCTATCCTCAAGGCCGATGTTAAAGGGAAGGTGATAGTCGAATGCTCAACCATCCACCCGGACACCACAGAACAAGTGGCCCAAGAAATAACCGCAAAAGGGGGTGAATTCGTTGCTAGTCCTGTCTTTGGGGCTCCAGCAGCAGCCGATGCAGGCGCGCTCATGTAAGTCCCTATCTTGTTGTCTGGGGGTACAATTCCAGACCGAACTAGTACGCCACTGACTTTGATTGATATGACCTAGCTTCGTGCCGGCGGGCCCTAGATCAAGTATCGAAAAAGTGCGGCCTTACATTAAAGGCGTGATGGGGAAGGCAGAAATTCCTTTCGAGGACAAGCCGTACGGCAGCGCACTAAAGCTCAAACTCATTGGCAACACTTTCATCTTGAATATGGCGAGCGTCCTCGGCGAGGGCTTCACAGTAGCTGAAAAATCGGGCGTTGGTGTGGAGCCTGTCAAGCAGTTCGTCGACACGATTTTTGGCGGTGTCTACAGTGCCTACGCCGAGCGAATGTCTAAGGGCACCTACTGGCGGATGGAGGAGCCGCTCTTCTCAGCAGACAATGCTCGGAAGGATGCAGGGCATGCTATGAACCTTGCCAAGTCTTCTGGTGCGGAATTCAAGCTCACCGAAGTTGCTGATGGCTATCTCAAGACGGTGGCCGAGCATGCGGGAGGCTCGAAGGGCGACATAGCAGGTATCTATGGAGCTGCCCGAAAGCACTCTGGACTGAAGTACGAAAACGATAGCTGAATAGGTAGCTGGCCAACCTGGTTAGTTTCGTGCTAGACTGGAATCGTTAGTATCTTCAGCCGAAGTAGGTTATGAGTGAAATGCGAAATACACGATTGAAAGAACAAATGTATATATCATAAACTTGCAAGTTCATGCTGAACGACACGAAAGTGTGTTATAAGTCCGGAAGTAGGGGGCATTGAGATGACTAAGCATATCTTGGCACCGACGTTCGCAAGGGGAGAAGCTCCAGCGTAGCGTAATCTTGAATTGGGGGCATCTGCCAATGCAAGGCAGCTCCTAGTTCTAGGTAGTTCTAGGTACCTAGGTAGTAGTGTACACTAAAACACGCTGCATCCGAGCTCTCGTCTTTCCAATCCCTCCCCAAACATCCACATCACATCACATCGCAACCAACTTGCATCTTCTTTCTACGTACTGCAGAAACACAAATCTGAAAACTATAATTGAATCTCTTCATATACCTATAAAGAGAAAGAGAAGAACAAAATGGCGCAAGGGTATGTTTTACTCTTTTTTTTTTTATCTACCATCATTTCCAAACTTATACTAATCCGAGTCACTTGGGAAATCCGAACAGGTACAGCGTCTTCGTCGGCCTCGTCATTGTGGCCGCCATGTGCGTCGGCGCGTGGTTCCTATCGCCCAAGGGGGAGAACCAGACGTAAGCCTCTCCTCATCTCCTAGTCTCCGAGCTCCAATCCGATACCCCCGACCGATGCTGTCGATGTGCTCTACTAGAATTGGCCATCGAGCGAACCGCTACATCAAGACTACTACTATGATGATCCAACAGTGCTGACATATACTTTTTTGCTAAAATCACAGGACATGGCGATCCTCGTTAATCATCGCGTTCATCAGCTGCTATCTGATGTGGTTTGTCACGTTCATGGCGCAGCTGCACCCGCTGATCGAGCCGAGACGGAGCAACGTGCGGGAAGGGTTCCAGCACGAATAGAGGGGGAGAGAGTATTCGATTGAATACAACCCCGGAAAGAAGAAGCAGAAGAGTGGCCACGCACAATACGATCAAAATACCGAAAAAAAAACCAAACACTATTCCACCACTTATCACGGCTCCTACCCCCAAATTTCCATCCTGAGTTCTCCCGAATACGAAAAGAAAGAGACTTATAGACCGACACACTCAGCCGGCGGGACACATATATATAGATCTATTTGCTCCCCAGCGGGGGTGCGCCGCCTCACAAACATTCGCAACAAGAAACTCCTATATATTATCCAGTTCATCGACCCGAGCCAATCGAACTAGAGATCGGAAGATGGCCGAAGAATAGTGTGTTGAGAGTGAGTAAGGGAACAAAAAACTATCGAAAAACAAATAGGTCAGAAACGGGCTCCTTGGAGGACTTGGTGTAAGATGAGTGGGAAAGGTATTGGGAAGGATGCTCATGTCCTAGGGAAAGAGAGATGAATAAGAGATTTGGAGAGAGAGAGAGAGAGAGGAGGGGAGATCTGTATAAAAACAAATCCTATCGCCCATTTCATCATCATCATCGTTATTGTTTGTTATCTTTTTTTCCCCGGCGTCTAGGAGAAACGACCAGGGGACAAGACTCATTTTTGCTACGGAAAGAAAAGGTCATTGCAAGCCGCAAGCAGGGTTATCAAGACCATGCTACAGGCGAGAAAGGGGGAAGGGAATATGGACTAGATAGGAGAGAGAAAGAAGCATTGTTTTATTTTTTATGGTTGTATGTCGACTCGATAATGAAAAGAGAAACCTACGTGCTGCTTGCTATCTATAGGGATATCTCCCTTCCATCGTAGTAGTAGTCGTCTCATTTGATTCTATGCTGAAGATATCTTCATATATATACATACATAAACAACGCTTTGAACACGGCCGCGCTAAATCCTCTACATACACATCCCACTACATATCATAACCACGCTTTCCCATAATCAATCTCATCACCCAACCGCCAACCTCCCCGCCCACTCCCTCGCATACCCCAAAACCCCCCACCCATCACCCCAACCCGCTCCTCCTCCTCCCCCTGCCCCCGCAGCCATCCCCCCCGCCGCCGTCTCCGCAAGCACATCCACCGTCTCGAGGCCCACGAGCCACAGCACGGCGCGGCCGACGGCCCAGCGGGCGAGGGCGCCGGCGGCGGCCAGGGTGACGGCGACGGGGTACCCGCAGTCGAGGAGGATCTCGAGGGCCTCGACGTTGTTGGCGACGACGGCCCAGCCGAGGGAGCGGGCGGCGGCGGGGACATCGTAGTCCCAGATCACCATGAGGATGGGGAAGAGCTTGGTGGAAGACGACACGAGGAGCGCGGTCGAGACCGAGTTGGGGCGCGGGTAGGTGGGCAGCAGGCGCAGGAGGGAGAGGGGCGAGTACCGCGAGGAGGTGAGGAAGCGGATGCTTTGGTGGAAGGCGAGGGTGGAGAAGGTGCAGAGGATGACTGTATGGCGGAGGGTTAGTTGGAGGTTGATAGGTTGGCGGAGGGAGGGGGATGGGAAACGTACGGAAGAACATGTATTGGAGCACGATGGGCTGGCGCGAGAGACTGCCTAGATTACCTCCTATTATAGGAGCGTCGGCTGTCGATGTCGACGAACCGGGCATCGGGACCGTTTGTTTCTCGATGCGCGCCCATGTCAGGTAGACGTCGAACAGGAGCAGAAGGGTGCCCAGACGGATAATGGATGGCTAGATAGAAAAAGGGAAAAGCCCCCAGGTTAGCTGCCTGTCTATGCGCATCGATCCCCATTTTTAGGGCCCAGGAGCAGGATACGTACGTCGAATTGGTCATGCTCTCGCATCAAGGTGTTATGTAGGAGGTGGCGGTAGACCTATATACGTAGTAGGTAGGGTTAGATGTGCAGTCGGAAGATTGGGCAGAAAAGAGGCCAAAGGACTTCTCAAGCAAGGACAGGACAGGGACACACCTGAGGCTTGATCAGGACAAGATCGATGAATAGCACGACAAAGTCGTGCTCAACGTACTTGTCGCAGAAACGACCGCAGTTCTTGCATACGGTGAGACGAATGTTGTGGCCGCTCGACGGGTCGCCCGCGCCCGAGTACTGCGTCCACAGCGTGCGCACCGGGTGCCGGCACTCGATGCAGATAGGCATTATTCTTGTGATTATTGGTATATTATTATTATTATTCAGATTTTCGCTAATTATTGCTGCTGCTGTTGTCGTCGCCGTCGCATTGTATCGTTCGACATCGTAGCTTCTTCTGTGTAGACAACTAAGTAGTACTTGGGTAAACCACACACGTTGAATATCACAATCGAGATTGAAGTGGAGGGTCTGGAGTCGCGAGGGAAACTCGGGCAGGGAGAACTAAAGACGGATGTAATGGATTGATGGGTACCTAGGTAGGTAGGTTGCAGTCAAAATGGTATAGGTGGAGAGGTAAAGGTTAATATGTAGGTAGATAAGTGCGATATCAGATCCTATCAGCCTTGTCGATATCGAACTGCATGTCATATTACCGTTATGCAACCTCTAATTTCCAATCGGTAGTATTGACTACTGTTAGGTAGGTTAGATTAGATATTTATAGCTAAACCTTTTTTTTTATCTTATCAACACCACTAACATAATTAATTGCATCGATATAATGCATGTGATTCCACTCACTATCACCATGTTTCCCTCAAGTACAGTGACAACATAAATTAACATAACGTCTAGGTAAAAATAATACTCATTCTATAAGTAGGATAGTCAAGTTTTATTTCTATTAATATTCTCAAAACATGCTCCAATGTCATATCTGGAGTTCAACCCCATCCGCTCCTCCTCCTCCTCTTTCTATCCCTAGTGTAGCTATAGCAGTAGTAATAATGGTAGTAATTCTTGTCGTTTTAATAATATCAATAATAGCATATATACAAAAAAGGGCAAAAAAAAAAAGGAAACCTTCTCTTATTCTCCATTTGCACCAATTCCCTCATGCGCACGCTTGTTGCCAACAACATCCCGTATAAACGCCTTCAAATAATGCGGCTGCGAGCAATCCACATGATGATGTAGGACCTTTATTTTCTAGTGGGGTAGGCGGCGTGTGAATCCGCCTCGGAAGAGAATGCCACCTCAATTCAATTCAAGAAGAAAAAAAAAACATAACAAGCGTGTTATACTACCGTGTCTAATCCGTCTTTTTCCCCTTGGCTCCTACAGTCGAGCCGAGAGGGCGGCCCCGGACCGATCCCTCCCCATCGCTTCTCCCCGTCGAGCCTTGAAACCCCTGGTCCAACAAACCAGTAGATGATGAGCCCCCAAGTGTTCCCAGTCGTCCATCGTCACTATTAGTATCTGTAAGCTCTATAAGATCTAGATCTTCCGGGGACTTCTTATGACTGCCCATCCGCGGCGTGACTGGTCGTTTTGCCCAGGCGCCGCGCAGCCACGTCTCGATAGATGCTGCGGCTTGCTCGAGACCCATCCCGTTCCGTGACGCATCGGTGGCATCACGGCCGTCTTCAAATGGGCTCTCGACAATGCCCGAGTTCTCATCTCTGGCATTGTTGAAACCAAAGTGTGCCGTCTCAGACCCCATAATGGACATCGACGGCATCGAATCAATGTTGAAGCCAGGCAACCGTCTGTTAACCCATGAATTTAAATAGTCCTTGGCCGGGCCTGGCGCCTTGACGCTTCGCCCCATGGTCCCCACACCTCCCGGTCTTCGCATCCAGGCGGGCATCCCGTCACCCTGGCCAATGCTACCAACCCGACTCCGGGTAGAAGGGGACCCAAAACTTGGCCGTGCGCTGGTTGAGCTTTGGCGCCTTGACGAGAGGCGTCCAGGGCTGTCCGCAACTTCAGAGGAGTCTACCGCTGTTTTGGATAATTCGAGAGAATGCCGCGGGGTCGAGAAGGTAGACACAGTATGTGTGCTCTTCTTTCTCCTAGGCGGGAAATACCCCACGGCCGTTCTTTTCACTCTTACGATCTCTACAGGATCCTGCAGAGAGTCGATCTTAACCCATCGCACGTGTGTCCACGGTGGTTCCTCGTCCTCTTGTCTAGACAGCTCGGTATTCTTCCCATTCAGAGACCCAAAATAGTCGTCATGGAGGGGTTGCTGAGACCCCAGAGAAGAGGGACCCGGGTTTGTAAAGTCAGGTGGTTGAGGCGAAGACTCTGGATGGTCTACTTGTGATGAGTGATATGAGGGGGGGCTGCAAGGCCGCCCCTTGATTTCGCAGGCATCGACCGGTATCAAGAGGTGCTTCCGCACCTGGATATTGTCCCGAGCCCAAAGACCGTTCATCCTGCGGAAAGCATGCTCCATGCATCGGTAGCGGAGCACGATACCTGCGTAAGTATCGGTCCGGTGGACATGGTGTAGATATACTAGATGATCCTGAACCACTGGCTGACTAGCACTGCGTATATTCTCGTCTGAATTCCTTCTCTTGTACTTGCCAGTCACATCCAGGCCGCCATTGACCCCCTCATGGCTTTCTAACACGCTAGCGGTCTTCCTAGCCTTCAACTGTGCCTCTCTCTCCGCCAGGGACCCCGCCGCGATATCGTCGGGCGAGGGCCTTGATCTCGATGGAGGCGCGGGACCCCAGTTGCTAGATGATTTGGTGAGATTTGTGCTGCTGGCACCAAAGCCTTTCCAAATCGATTTGGGCCGTGGCTTGCTCCCATTGCGGCTGTTGGGGCGTGAAGGCTCGCTGCTATACCCGCCCTCAAGCAAGGAAGAAGCGAAATCTTGGACCGAGGCCCAGCTCGGAGCCCAGGAGCCCTCGAGGAGGCCGCGCGAAAACGCGTTGGTCGGACTCGACCGACCGCTCGTCTGCAACTTGGTGCGGGAGAGGCGCGCGGATGGCATAGGACTCACGCCTCGACTCGGCGTGGGACTATCTCGCGGGGTCAGACTGGGGGTATTCGCAGCATTGCTACTGATGGGCCCCTTCCGGTTCCTCGGTCGCACAGTAGTGGGATCATCGACACCGGAGGGTGCTAGGGCAGTGGAGGATCTCTGGGTGGGCAGAGTGAACGCCCTTGTTTCGTCGGTCATGTTCCGCGAGGTTAACGGCCTGGGATAGGATTGCTATCCGCACGAAGCGGCTGTGGGCAAATACAAAGCATCAAAGCTTAGGAGGGAGTCGGTATGTAGATAACATCGGGCTCGTTCCAATGTAGGGTAAATGGTGTCTTTGCACGGTCTTATCGTCGTGGGACCGAATCCAGCCTCGCTACGGGGGGAGATGTAACAAAATTAGCTGGACATTAGCATATGAGGGGGAACTCGAATTGACGAGATTTCGTGCGAGGGCAAGCGAGTATGCGGTGGGATGCCGTGTCCGTGGCGTAGATCATGCAGCTAAGTCAAGGACCGGATGTTGAAGGGAGGGAGAGGAAGAAAAAAGGGCTCGGTCGGCTTAGCGTACCTGGTGAGATAACAGGGGAAGCATATAAAAGGGAAATTTGTATAAAAAATAAAAAATAAAATAAAAATAAAAAATGACGGTAAAGTAAGGTAAGTCGAACAGAGCAGTACAGTACAGTACAGTTATAGTACCTAGAGTTAAGTTCAAATGGGGTAGATAACTAAGTTAGATTATTCAATTCTGTTATGTTGTATAATAATACGTCGTGATTGTTGCTTTTTCTTTTTATTTCTTCTTCTTCTTCTTTTTTTGTTTTTGTTTTGTTTGTGTCAAAGATTTAAAAAGACAAAAAAAAAAAAAGAAAAAAAAAAAAAAGAGGTGTTGTGTAAAGTCTATCTGAGTAGTCGGTTGAAGTGGGAGGTTATGAGAAGAGTAAGGTTAGGTAGGTTCAAATTGGTAGTAGGTAGTAGTAAGTAAGTAGTTGTTAGATGAATAATGACCCAATTGCAGGTCAATGGGTCAAAGGGACAGGAGACCAGTTGGAACGAAACGTATCCCTAATGGGACCTCCCCTGCAGTGGGCGGGCATTCGGCATCGTCGTCATACTGGGTTTTTTCTTCTTTTTCTTGGGCACCTGAGAGGCCATTGTCTCATTGCTAAGGGTGAACCAATTAGACACCCCGGCCACACTAACAAATCCCACTAACCTCCTCCACCCCCACTATCTCCCCATAGGTTAGGGTACCTTAATGTCCTGTGTTACAACATACGCAAGCCACGCTGGGCAACACTCTTGGAAGTTATCATTGTGTGTGTATGCGTGCTGTAGTGTAGTGTAAAAGAATCTCCCATTGGAAGGAAGATATTTTCTGCTTATACCCAAAAATCCGGTCCATCTGTAGCTAGCCGTCCTAACCGTGGTCTCTACGAGATAATTTTTTTTTGCCTACCTACCTACCCGCTTCCATAACACTTTAAAGGAGGATATAATTAATTGAAACACGTCAATAGCAAATTACTCAATCTAGCTCTTAGAGATAGGGGGGCCACGACAAAGGGTTAACATATAGGTTATACATTTACTAGGGGGGGTAAAGGGGAGGAAAATGAAACTGTATAACCTTTAGTACCTTACTTACCGATCCATCGCCAATCTAATTATAGATCGAGAGAATGTGTACTACGAGTTACATAACAGGGAGGAAGCTACATATTCATAACCTACATCTACCACATCTTACAGCAACATTTATATTGTCTCGTCCATACAGACCTCCAGTATAGACTCATCCAAAACAGTAAGAATATTAAACTGTATATATATTGTTCATATTGGTTCCTTCCAAGTACCTCCTTTTTCATATATCATACAATATACACCATCAACCACAAGCTACCATATACACTACGTATATACGATGCAATGCCCAGCTTAAATTCTGAATGTACCATAAGGTAGCGTAAGAGGGAAAAATAAAATAAAAATAAAAACCCAGAGTCCCATACAAAATTTCTACCTATTTCCCTTAATATCGTGCATCTTACATTGTACCATTCGCCGTCCTATCATAGATAGCCATGCTTTTTACCCCAGAGATAAATCAAGTCCCGAAAGACTTACATCATTCCCGTTAATACCGAAAAATTGGAACCTAGAAAAACAATAATGTAATATCATCGTTAGCATTCGTTTGAGAGGCGGGTCGATGGATGGGAGAAAGAAGCGGAAGGGAAATGGGGGGGGGGGCAGGGAGACTTGCCAGTCCTCAACATTTAACGTAGCGGGAACCGGTTGGCCTGCTCCGGACCCTGTGCTCCAGCTATCACTTGGACTTTGGCCGTCGGGTACGGCCCCGTTGACGTCACCCGGCCAGATGTTGGATGTTTGGGTTTGAAATCCACCTAGTCCTAGTTGCAATATACTGTTAGCCTGTAAAGGACTCGCGCCTGTGGGCCGGTTCGGTGGCCGCTGCTGGAAAATACTGGGATGTCCGGACACCGGAGACGACATACCACCTTGCATTTGGGACATGAGATTGGGGTCCAGGTTTTGCTGATTCTGTGGAGGTGACAGCTGAGCCATCGGCATAGTCGAGCTCTCGGGGAACAACTGGTCCGGCTGGAAATTCTCCCAGACAGCTTGCGACAGGTTCGGGGAATTCCGCGTCACGAGATATAAGTCGGGGGGCGTGGCCGGAACCGAAAAGGATGGGTTGAAAGGGGTCGCCGGTCGCGTATGTGGCCTGCTATTACTCCCTCCCATAAACATGTCTCCGGATTTCACGTTTGGCGAGGGGAGGGGCGGTCCCATGTTTGCCTGGTTCGTAGAGAGCTCGTTCCGGGGTGTTTGTGGCCGCGAACGCTCGTATGACTCCTGGTGCAATGGCGTGTTCACGCTGAAGTCGATCGCCATCTCATCGTATTTCCGTTTAGCGGCTTCCTGTTGCCTCTGGTGATGTTCCAGCTGTGCAAAGCCCTGCTGCATCTTCTTGTGGCGTTTACCGGCCGCCTTTTGTAACCGTTCCTCGAGAACTTTATTACCAAGAATTGACTCGAACAAGGTATAAACCATTTTTCCAACAAGCCATACCTTGGAAACCTCTTTCAGAGCACCCATGCAGGTCCTAATCCGGTCATGAGTGACCTGTTGGATGGAAGGAACTGGCGAACGCATCTGATAAACGTGCATGATAAGAGCCGAGAACAGACTGTAGACGACGAACGCTGGGCAATAGCGGAGTTCGTCATGAGTAGATAGATTCTCGATAATCGACGTTATCATACCTGCGGCTTGAAAAGCGATATTGCGGGAAGGATACGCCGAATCATCTGGAAATCTCGCTGTGCTATTATTATTAGGAGGCATGTGTGCTCGGTGTAGTAGACACAGAGCTGTATAGTAATTAGAATGAAGCAAAGCACTCCAAAAATGATGCCGTGGCATCTCCCAGTATACCGTCTTTGGGCAGTTCTGCAGCCAATCCGCCAGGGCCATGTCGCTATGTGTGAGATCAATGGCATTTTGCCGGCGACCCTTAGAGGCCACGGAATATTGCTGCGAAAGAACTAGCCCCATGATCTCGCACAACTTGACATACTGCAAGAAGAAATGGGTGTGGACAGGGTCGGGCGCGAAACCACTGGCGTTGTCCGGCTCGTCCTCGATAAAGTCATCCTCCGTTAACATCTCGACGTCAGAATCGTCCAAGTTGATATTACAAGGCCGCCCGAGGGCGACTGCAACGGACCGGTCACGGGTGAATAACGTCCACCAAATACGCTTCCATAACCTTTTATCTGCTTTACTTAGCTGTGAGCTCTCTACACTCCTATGCATGCCGGAACCCTGGGCGACAATGGTGGCGACACGAGTCCAGTAGAAAACATTCTTGGTCACATCTTCTGGACCTTCCCAATACCACCCCATAAGTAGCAGGGACTGAACAATTGTCACACGGTCATCCTCGTAGTTAGCATCATACAATGCCTTGGCTCGCTTGTAGAAGGTTAACGCAGCTGGTGTGGTCGAGCCATTCGCATCCATAAGCTGGGGGTTATTGCAGACGCGGGAGCCAGCCAGGAGCACAGCTTGCAGCAATAGCAAGGACGGAGGGTTCTTGGGATCTCGATATTGCCTCATGAACCGGGTTCGGTTGATGACGGGGACGATGGGATGGACCCAACGAAAGTAGGCTTCGATAAGCTCGTCGCATAGCGATCGAGGGGGCAGCAGGAAAGCGCCACGTTGATGAAGAATGTCGATCTCGATATTGTCCAGCTCAGTCAACCTAGCCCTCGACCCACGAACATTTTCGGGAAGTGGATAATGCACGACATCTGAAGTGCCCTGGCGATCGTGGACCAACAAGGTGAGATTGGATGACTCGCCGAGGTAAGCAACCCGACCAGCTTCGGTGATGGGGGCTCGGGTGAACTTGGGCTTCATGACCAAGTTAACAAAGGTATCATTGTCGACCTCCTCTTTTCTAGCTTGGGCTTCAGTCAACACGGTGGGAGGGACGCCTTCGGATGAGTGGTATACGGTAGGTCTCGCGGAAAAGGTGTTGTTCGAACCGGCAGTGGAATGCGGCGAGAGATCTTCGACGACAACATCTCCGCGCTCACTTAGTGCCATGTAGCAGTCACCATCAGCCTCGGTCTACATGGTGTACACGGTGTATACGGCAATATATCTCGGACCCGGTACCTACCTATCTGAATCCCTGGCCTGATGGGCTTGGGTCTTCTTCCTCTTGGGCTGGGGGATCTTGCATTCGATTTGAAAGGCGACGCAATTGGTACAAGGAACACCGAGGCTCGCAGCGTCGCATCGCACCTGTGATTCCCATCATGGGGTTGAATGGTGAGCGCAATTGACATGGGACAATTGGCGCAGCAACCCCAAGACAAGGACGAGAGGGAATCTTTTTTTTTTCTTTTTTTTTTCTCCTTTTTCTTTTCGCCTTAGTCTTGGGTCTTGGGATGGCTTCGTACCTTTCTGGCATGGCATGTCTGCAGATAGCCGGGTCGTTAGTGAAAAGGGTGGACATTTTGTTCGAGATGCCTCGGCACGATTTACAAAAATCCCACCTCTTCCTCTTCCTCTTCCCCCCCTCTCAGATAGCTTGGGCTGATAAAATGCACACAACACCCACCCGTTACAACCAAACCAACTCTAGTGTAAAACAAGTAAAGAAAGAAAAAAATACTTTCAGCATTCTAAATATTAAAAAAATACATACCTCACAAGCTCTCGATGCGCGTTGTCTGGGGGGTAGTTCACCTGCGTCAGCCAATTGGTCGCGATGCGAAACATGGTCGCGAGCATGCACACCTTCGAAAGCTAACGTGACTCTGATTATTCTGGGCATTCTGCATATTCTGCATGTTCTGCGTCGCTGTCGCTGTCGCTGTCCCCGTCACTACCGTTGTTGCTGTCCCAGTCGTTGTCGATATCGAGGTCGGCGTTGATATCGTTACCGGCGTACTCTGCGCGCTACCTATGTCGTTCTGTTTACTCGGGGCCGGCGGTTGCGACGGCAAATTGGAATGTTGCTTCTGTGCCGCTGGCTCGCTGGTGCCAACATTCATACTGTCGGATGCCATGTTGCCAAGTTTCAGCAGCAGAATACACGGGCTCGGACTCGGACTCGGATTCGAACTGTTGTTTATGAACTGGCGTGAGCGGGGGGATAGAAGAGAAGAAGGAGAGGAGAGGGGGTAGGATAGGATGGGATGGGGGAGGGGAGTTTGGTGTTTAGGAATTCGGAATTAGAAATGGAAAATAGTAATGGGGGAAAAAGGAAATGGGCAACGTTATCAGAGATCTCTTCAAAAAAAAAATTTAGTTATAGTAACAATAAAAAAAACAATGTCGGTGTGTTCTTTAAGCCTGTAAAGGTCAAGTCAACCAGGTAAGACAACTACGTAAACTGGATCTTCTAGCTCTCATGACCCCTTTATTGTTCAGTTAACCTAGTAAGTAAGTAGGTAGGTTCTAGTTGTAGTTAGAAGTTGACAAAATAGGGTCAGTCTCAGCCCCGGAAACCTAGCGATTGTAGGCGATGCGAATGCGACGGGACAGTACCTCCTGGATTGATTTAAGAGCCCAGGGTAGTAGTGGCAGTAGTTGTTAGCAAGTCTATGTAGTACTTACTGTATGTACACATAGGCAGAGAACCACTTTCACGAAGGATGTAGTATAGCGGACCTCGCGGCACTTTTTATTAGACTTCCCGCGCAGACACACACCTTACCGATACGCTACCGGTCACGCGCTAAGCATTTGATAGAAAGTCACTATGAGTACATTACACATGGCAACATGACTACTTCTATGTATATAAGTTACCCAACTAAAATTAGCTACCGGATATTACCTTTTTTTTTTTGTCTCTCCCGAATATGTCTGGCATGTATGCATATACGTACGTACTTATCTAGGTTAGATAAACGTACGCATTATACATGTCTCACCTTGAAATACGACATAGACGGGATAGTGGGTAGTACGGAGGAAGCATATGTGGGTAAGGCTTTGTCTTATACATGCCCTCGGTACTGCGATACTACCCAATGTTTTCTTAGGGGTTTCCCTTGCCATTCTCTTTTGTTCTTCCTCCCTCTTCCCAATATATATATATATATATATATATATGCAAATATTCGCGTTAGAAAAAGTGTATATGAAAGATAGCATCCAAATCATTACTCTAATGGATCTGTTGATCGCTGATCTGATGGGGCTGTACATGACTAAACGTCCAAGCTAAAAGACCAGGCTGTTGAATGTTGGCTTTATAAGCTCCCAGTAGCTCACATCGCTTACCATATGGTTGACATCAAGTTTACCTTCACCCTACGTAGTACTCAGCCCAGTACTGTAGTTAACAACAACAGAAAAGAAACTGCACTTAGGGTAATAGATGAACGAACGATGGTGGACCCCTCTCCCCACTAAGTAGCGTATCCATGAGTTTTAGTTGTCATCGATCCCCTCAAGAGATATGTTGTAACACCAAGTGTCAGGGGATTGGCACACTAGTAGTTGGACCCAGACAAATCAGATCTTCACCAAAGTAATAATATTCAAGATTGGCATGTGAAAATTCGACGGCAACCTCCCTTCGTCAGCCTGACGTGTTTGGCTTTGGACCCTGTAAGGGAAACAGAGAGAAGAGATGGAAAAAAAAGGACCGGATAGTCTGCATAAAACTGTCCGGTACGCTAGTAATGCAGTAGTCATCGGCTGTGGTGCCGGTTTGAGTTCTAAATTCCGTTTCTGTAACTACTAAGTCCTTAGTAGCGTATATAAAATCTGGGGACGCCTCCATCTACCAGACATATACATAGGTTAAATACTTGTGCATATACTGTTACTTACGGAGAAGTCTATACCACTATGTCGCGTTCTGTTACCTACAAATCAAAACCTTTTCTCTAAAAAAAGCAAAAGTAAAAACGAATGCATGCATTGTTGCAACTGCACTGCACATAATAAGCGATAGTGCCGGGACTTTGTACGTCGTTCATGATCCGCGTCATGTGGAAGCATGTGATACTGGACATCTGTGGAGAGAAGGGTGGGCAAGACTCGTGGCAAACATGCACGATTACGGGCATTCATTGGCCTAAAAAGCTCACTTGACAAAAGGGATAAGGAATCGGGTCAATAGCTAGACCACCAGAGCACAACCACCCTACCATCCGGCATTCTCGGGGACCGACCGAAAATTGAGTCTTCAGTCACGGGTCCACTCGGTGTCCAAATTAATAAATAAGCCTGGGATAGGTGTAGAAAGGCAAGAAGAATTGTAAGAGAGGAAAAGAAGAAGAAGAGCCGAGGCATTTGCTTAATTAGGAGAGCTCATATCCTCCTCTAGTGTATATAGGTACTTACAATAATAACAACCTAACTTAGTCTGATATGAGAAAGGATCAGCTTTATGTATCTTAGTTGATGGATAGTTACGATAACTACTAAAGCCCGACATGATAAAAGAGGTAGTTTTGATTTACCCATTTATTACTTTTTTTTTCATTGACTTATTGGATCGCCTATGTAGCTAACGTATATCTCTTATTTCCTCTGTTTATTTTTCTTTCTCCTCATGTGTTTGCTGCGAACCCATTCGTCTCGATGCTGCCATTCGTTGCTTCAACCGGACTATCTGGCCCGGTCGCGCCAGTCTTGGCTGTCTGCTCGTATGAGTTGTCTACCTCGAGACCAGCAATGAAAATCGCACTCACCCCTTCAAGGGCTGCTACGAAGACGCACATTAAACTGGCTATAGCAAAGTGACTAATAGTTGATCCTATCTCTAGCCACGAGCCTTCATCCTTAACTACCCAGAAGAAGTAGAGTGTCAGGATATCACTGAGAGCCATCGCAACCATAAACAGTGCTGATGGTGCTACGCCCAGTCGCTTATTTAATACGCCTAGATTGGCTGATATCAATGCAAATGGAATCATCAACTTCAATACTAGTAACGCCCCTTGGGAGAAGGGATCGAAGATCGGGATGAGCCTAGCTACGCTTTCCAGGCTGAATGAAGATACCGAGGCGATGTTGCCCGTGCTAAAAAAGGCTGACTGGAGAAGAACAAAGAAAAACAGAGCTACACGGGCATCCGAAAGGGTTAGCGGCCGGAACTGAGAAGACGCTGCTTCAACTGCTGTGTCCACGACTGCTTCAACGACGGATTTAGCTTCTTCCGGCTGGTCAGGTGTCGGCTGGGAGAAGACGTAACCATGGTGTTCCAATCGAACCCAGGTAACCAGGGTGAGACTAAAGGCGAAGTAGAAAAGACCTTCGTAGGAGATCGTGAGTATAACGAAGGTAGGCGCGCAAGCTAGAAAAATGACCAAGAGCCTGTGGAGATAGTGACTATTCGGCTGGAGTCTATGAGCGAGCGGCATCAATAATGACACAACTAGCACTAGCCATCCAACTATCTGGTTGCCACGTGGAAGGCCTAGTTTTGCTTGCATCGATAGCACACTTGACCGTGTCACAAGCATTGCAAGAATCGTGAGTCCGATCTTTATAGTCATTAGAAAAAGAGGGGGGGAAAGATCATTGGTGAGTGTTGAAAACGTACCTGGATACCAATCAACATCCTCGAAATCTGATTGTCTCTTCCAACTGCCAAAGGTTTGGTTGAACCGGCAAAATCGGCCAAGAGTCTATCTTCGAAAACAAGATATATGACACCAACAGCTACCATCAAGGTGCCACCAAGTAGGCTATCATTGTTTAGCTTCACGATATATTGTAACAAGGGCAAGAAGACCTACATTAGAGTGACATTTTCTGTCTTGTTGGCCGGCAGTAAAGTAAAAGTACTCATCAAAAGACATGAAGCTAACCAAGTAGTAGAGAGTATCATATGCTTCTGAAGAAATGATAGACCTAGTGTCAATGGAAAGAATGCGCCGACGATGAACAGAACGGTTAAGATTTCACGATGGATGTACCCAAATGCCTACCAATAATTAGCTCATGATCCAGTAGAGCCTGAGGAACGACTTACCAGCGACTGAATAATGCCAATATAAGTAACAATATTAAGGGCAAGAGTCAGGGTGCTTGCTCCTGACTTGATGTGCCCAAACAGAGCCCGTCGCCCTTTTACCAGGCTATCCCTACGGGCATAGACTTCCTCCCAGAAGAAAATTGGGAAAAATGCATACGCATAATAAGTAGGGGGGGATCCAGATACAATAAAAGAAGCGTATAAAATGATTAGAAGGGAGGAGAAGAACACAAGACCACCAGCGGTTCTAGAAGGCTTAGATATGCCGTGTAAAACGTGTCGATCGACAACTGTAGTCAAAGCAAATGCTATCCAACCAAGATAACCAATTGTGATGAGGGCTCTTAGAAACAACCAGTCGTAAGTCTGAAGATAGCGCATTCCCTCCAAGCCTATTTTCATAAGAGCCGCAGACTCTTCAATGGCTTCTTCGAAATTGGCGTTGTCTATCAAACCTCTAATGGAAGATAGTCGAGTCTCAGGAGCAATGCCATGCTCTTCACTGAGTGGTTTGTAAGGCTGATACCTCAATTCGTTTGCCTTCTTGTTCATTTCCTTCACCCTATACATTTCTAGAATCTCCCGGGCATTCAACAAAGATGCTTCTGCTTTCTCTTTCATATTTGCAGAGAGATAAGATAGTGGAAGTTCACCTACAGAATTCATGGGGAACTCGACTCCGACCAGATAAGCCATTAATGCGGCAACATCAGCTTGTTGCACATCGTGCCTCTTGATATGGTCGAAATTCCAGTCTGAGGAATATTCGTCATGACCGGGAGCAATGGTGTCTTGGTGTACAACCGGCTTTGCAACCCCAGAACCCCAAGCTATTAGCGGTGTCCTAGTATTGTCCGGATGGCCATCCCCATGACTTCCCCAGTCGCTCATTCCATGGTCAGCCGTGAAGACAAAGGCTGTCCTGTCATCGGCGTAAAACTTTTGGATCAAGGTAGCTATTTCCTTCACCCCCTGGTCAACTACTTGGATGTTGTGTAGGTACTCTTTCGAGTACGGCCGGTTTGAATGCCCTGTGGTGTCTAGACCGAGCAAATGGAGGAAGAACACAATTTTATCCTGCTTCAGAGCCTCATTCAGGGTCTTGTTCTTCTCGGCAGCAGAAAAGAGCTCCTTCACATGGTCGAATACCCAAAGGTCTAGATGAAGTGCATCTTGGGAGAAGTCTTCGAACTCAGCATCATAGCAGTACGCATCAATTTTTCCAGGGGTTGCACCGTGTTCGAACATAGGAAGAATGTCAGGACTCCCCCAGCTCCACGTGTGCCTGCTTCTATTGAAAACACTATCAAAATTGACAGGGTTGAGTTTCCACCCTGTCGCGACGGCCGAAACGTCTTCATATAAGCCTGCTATCAACGCAACATGCCCAGGTCGAGACTCGGTAGGCACTCTAGTATGAGAGACGCCGAAGGTTCCATGTTCAAGTACACGAGAGCGCAGATATGGCGCAAGAGGCCGTGGGGTCAAGTCATTTTCGGTCTCCGGATAGGGTTCGGGAAACGACTGGAAAGCCTTGTCGGCACGTAGCCCATCGCCTTAGAAAATGTAAAGTCAGCCAACCAGTAAAGTCCACCGGAAAAGAAAAAAAGACATACCGACGAAAAGGACAAGACGATCTGCTGGCGCCTTTGCGCCTTTCGGCCTTTCCAGTTGGAACAGCTCCATGCCACTCACAATGGGGCTAACGAAATAAATATCAAAGATGGAATATATATAAATCAAATGGAAGACCATGGCTATAGTCAAGAATCTGAACTGGCCGACACCCGCCATATTGGCTGTGCGGAATGCTCAGTTTTCTGGAGAGATCGTAGCAACAAGCGGTTGTCGAACGCAAGATTTCTTATATGAAGGAAGGTTGTGGACAAGTTGCTTGCTTTGAGGTCATCAATGCCAAGGTGCACTCAAAGCAATTGTTAGTTAAAAAATTTAACAAAAAGAAAGAAAAAACAGGCAAAGGAAGGTAGAAGAAATTGAAGTGAGAAGAATTGAAGGACAACCCAACAATATATTTTCGCATCATCTAACGGGAAAGACTAGAAGAGAAAAAAAGAGAGAATAAAATATGAAAGAAGAAAAAAACGATTACATATTGTAGTCAACTTGGAGAGCCGTCAAGGTTGCAAGGTGGTCGAGTCGGCTTAAGAAGCGCGTTTGTGCTTTGCAGGGGTATCCACCTGCAAGGGGAGGGGGGTGCTGTAGGTAAGAATAACACGGACCTACTATGTACTTAGCCAGCCTATTTACAGCTAACTGGTACCTAGGTAGCTTACATACTACTACATGTAGGTACGTAGGTTTAGGTTTGGTATACGCATACTAGTTAATGTCCGACAGGTCCGACAGTTTGTTTCCCGGGTTTTAGTGGGGAGAAGGGGGTGCGGCCCGGGTCGCTGCCCACCGAACCAAGAGAGCTCTTCGACTGGAGCCTGTCCCCTACGGTTGATTGATTTATGCTGATGCCGAGTTATGGATTTATGGATGCTCAACATTAATGAACTAACAACATCTCTTATTTACATCATTCACACCATTCACACCTCTCACAACACACACAACCCACTACCTACGACCCGTACCATGCTCCCCCAATAACCAACAATTCCCACAACTCCATGCAAGCAAAATGATGACAAGGGGGTATCATGAGAATAAAATGCCACCACGCCCGATTTCCTTTAGGATTAATCAGCACGCTCGCTCAGAGCCTTCATAATCCTCGAGTAGAACTTCGCAGCGTGGATCCGAGGGAAGGATATCTCTTCCACAAGATAATCCGGAAGGATCTCGATAAGTTCCTCGTCACGCTTAGGATCTAGCTGTGGCATGTACATGAACTGCGCATTGTCGTCATATTTGCCCGAAAAGCCATCCCCTTCGATCGCTAGCTTGAAATGCAGGCCTAGAATAGGTAAGTAGTTGTTAGCTGAGTTGTTCCCCTCTGCAAGTGCTTGGGATATTTGCCTACTTCTATTTCTGCTCGTCTGGATGCAGTCATATACTTCCTCGTCATTCTCCTGCTTGACGCTACACACGACCAGGCCCGTCAAGTCTCCAAATAAGTTCTCCTTCAACTGGGCTATTTGCATAGCCGCTTCAGCGCTTGCAGCGAGTCGGTTGTTAGCACTGCTGCCTTTGATTGCGCTTCCAGGAACCTTAACACTAGCCATCTCAGCCGATCTAGCTGCGGAAAGTTTCGTCGAAAGCGTCTTGATCTCTGCCTTGGCGTCTGCTAGGTTGTCGTTGGCTTCGTTAATCTCTTCCTGTAACTCATCGACCTTGTTCTGACTGGCCTCGAGTTGTTTTCTCAGTCGTTGAGATTCCTTTGCCAGCTCTGTCTGCGCCGATAATTGCGCCTTCAGCGTCGCGATAAGTTGGTTAGCAGCTATTGGGTGTTAGCAAAACTTCCCCCTTCTAATTGTTTCCAGATGACGAACTGTTAGCTCTCTCTTCTCCCTGTTTCTTAAGTCGATCGAAATTGCGCTCGGCTTCGATGACGCCGATTTCTCGTAGGTCGTGATACTTGGCCTCGAGGGTTTCATATTTTCGCATCAAGTCTCCCAGACGTCTTCTCACGAACGGGTCGTGTAGGTCTGAGTCGGAAGCATGGACTGTTCTTCTACTTGCGCTGAAAGGAACATGAGACTGCACGCGTTGCACAGAGGACATCCCGACACGGTTATATGATGGAAGTTCCTCCACCTCGTCTTCTTCCATACTCAAATCCATCATTCCAGCTGGCTGAGTCTCTGGGACTTCGACCTGTGGCTGCTGGGTCTCGGGAATTTCACGTTCAGTAGGTGATGCAGTCTTCGCTTTGGGTTTTCGTCCTCGCTTCGCCGGTGGCTGCACATCTTCTTCCGGTAGAGTCTCTATCGCTTCATCGTACACTTCGAGAGTCTTCTGAACTTTGACAGCTTTGGGCCGTCCTCTTCCAGCTTTTCGTACTATCCCGGTCTCCGTCGGGTCAACATGTTGTGGCGCCGGAAGCTCTTCGCTCGCTAGTCGCTTTTTCCCCTTTCCTACTACAGACACCTGTTGAACGTTTTTGAGCTTCTCAGCCAGCGGCTTTCGTCCCGGTCCTCTTGCCGCCATATTGGGGGTTGGTTGGAGAATTTCGCCTACGATATCTTCGTCGACTCTATTATATCCGAAGTTTCTAATGTAAAGGTTTGCAACACAATACGATTGACGTTTGGCCGCAAAAAATACCAATCCAGGCCGTGAGATATGGGTGCGCGTATGTTAAATGGATTAAAACAGTGAATTCCTTATAAGTTGTTGAAAACTACACGGTAGCGCGTGCAATTAATTTTGGCGAATAGTATTGTAAATATACGAGCAAATTTACTCGAATTGTTCATAGGAAAACTCGGATCTCACAGTAGTGAGCGCGAAAGAAAGAGAGAGAAAAAAGTGTTAAGCAAACCCTAGTATCCGAATGGGGGAAGAGGGGAATGCATTGTCGCGATGAAGAAAAACGTGTAGGTAAAGTAAACAAACCTAAACCGTGCAGGGGTCAAGCAAGCAGGTTGCCCCACCAAGCGACACTTATGTAACCCCCAGCTGGTGGTTACCTATGTGCACTTAGTTACAAGTCAAGCCACATCATAGATTTTCATGCCGGCTTTTATGTGGCGTTACCTTCGACTCAACCCTCCAGATTATCATCCTTGGCTAGAGTACTAGTAATAGGTGATAACCTAGTACCTGTACTAAGCTAAGTTCCCCAAATCATTAATTCCCACTATCAACCGTCAAGTCCTGTTGTTTTTCCTGATATTTGCTCAGATATCTTTAACCCCCCTTATACTTATCCTCATTTCCCCTCCCTTCTTCGGAAACCCGAGAAGTAACAAATGCTTCTCGACTGGTTACGGAAGTCCTTCGCAATGGTAGACCGAAGACGAAACGGTGCCGACTACATATGGGATGTATTGTTGATTCTAGGCACGGTAGGATTCATGTCAACCCCAACAGTGAGGCCAACGAGCGTGAGCATGTCCGCTAAACCCAGACATTGTATATAGGCCGGAGCAGCATGGTTCGTAACCAAGAACGTCTTGTCTACTATCCAAGGAACCCTCGCCGACCCAGATAAAGAGAAGCATGAGCAGGCTCGTATCAAGGCGAAAGCGAATTTATCAAGGTTACAAAGAGCAAGGGATTATCAAGATGGCGATCGTAGCGACGGATTTGCGAACGACCCCTCACATAGAGGTCCCCGAATCGAAGACCTAGTCCTCAACGAATATGAGAATCTTGTCGCGATGGAAGTTGTTGCCCCAGAAGACATACCTGTGGGGTTCGATGGTGAGCGCTGTCCGATATGCAATCTACAAACCGATATTCTAATACGTTGGTAGATATTGGCGGTCTCGAAGATATAATCGAAGAAGTGAAGGAATCAGTCATATATCCGTTAACCATGCCACATCTTTATTCGCATGCCGCGCCGCTTCTTTCTGCGCCGTCTGGCGTGCTGCTCTATGGACCCCCTGGCTGTGGTAAAACGATGCTGGCAAAAGCTGTTGCCCATGAGAGCGGCGCATCGTTTATCAACCTGCACATTTCTACTTTGACTGAGAAATGGTACGGAGATTCGAACAAGTTGGTCCGAGCGGTATTCTCTCTAGCCCGGAAGCTCCAGCCCGCCATCATCTTCATAGATGAGATCGACGCAGTTCTAGGAACGAGACGAAGCGGTGAGCACGAAGCAAGTGGGATGGTTAAGGCTGAGTAGGTTCCCAATTGTCATTTCACTCGGGGAAGATATTGACAGCATATAGGTTCATGACACTGTGGGACGGTCTGACCTCAGCAAACACACATGGTTTGCCTGCGCGGATTGTTGTCCTGGGCGCAACAAATAGAATTCATGATATCGATGAAGCGATTCTACGTCGCATGCCTAAAAAGTTTCCCGTGTCATTGCCGGATAAGAGCCAGCGACTTAGGATACTCCAGCTCGTCCTCAAAGACACAAAAACCGATGCGAATAATTTCAACATTGACTATATTGCACGAGTAACGGCTGGAATGTCGGGCAGTGATATCAAGGAAGCTTGCCGCGATGCTGCCATGGCACCGGTTCGGGAATATATACGCGAACACCGTGCCAGTGGCCACTCTCTATCCAATATTGATCCCGGACGTGTACGGGGCATAAGGACAGAAGACTTCTTCGGAAGAAGAGGCGGTGGGCAGATTCTTATGCAGAATCACGCCCAGGCGAAGTCCAAATCATCAAGTGATGAATACGAAGACATTGATGAGGAAGAAGAGGTTACGCCGGACGCATCGACTGAAGGCGCGAGAGGTACGGAACAAATAGTCTGATTTGAGTGTATACACATGCACCTGGTATTTCACATTGTAGGGGGCCATGAGAGCAGAGGCGTTATTGGGATATTACCTGGGCGAATATTTGTTTTATTCTTACCTGTATAAAACTATGCGGTTGGCACCAGAATTGGGCCAAGGAAAGCGGGAGAGAGCATCTCAGATGTATGATAGCAAAATATCTTTACGTCGACGTCCAAACCTCGTGTTTCATGTACAAACAGAAGGGTAGAGTAACGAAACGACGCCGGTTTTTTTTTTCCTCTGATAACTTGCATAGGTTAGGGCGATTCCTACTTCCTACCTACCAGTCCTACCTACATAACCTACCACCTATATAGTCGAACTTATATGAATATGTATAGATGCACGGATAGATGCATTATTCGCTGATATGACCCATACCTAGTACCCTGCTTGTAGGTAGGTGTCTTAGTATGCATACATGAATCTGAAAAAAAAAAAGCAAGGTATGAAGGCACCTAAGGTAACATGCATGTAAGTTAGTTCAAGTTCTGTAGTGTCCATACACCTGTATACTCGGACATACCCGCCATACATACTAGGTAGGGTGGTACCTAAACTTACATAACCTCTTGAGGATTGAAGACGCTTTGTCCACCTGAGAATCACGTCATTTCTTAGTGGCATCTTCCCCGGATTTTTCACGGCCGATAATCGGAATCCAAGACGTACCCAGAACCCAATTCCCCCACCACATATGACTACTAATCCTTAGTAGTTGGTACCTACCTGCATTGGTACTTGGCTCTTCAGATTTTCTTATAGTGGACAGCCACTAGGTGGTATTTATTGTAGTACAGAGTAAGTTGACGGGTATTTACTAAGTAGGTACATGTATTTAGGAGGAGGGGGATTCTCAAGTTCATCCTCATCTTAACATAAACTTATCCCCATACTACTTAATACTACTACTAGTATTATTACCACCACCACCACCACCACCACATAACTACCTGACTCATAAACCAACCAATTTAGATATTCGATATAACCTGGACTTGGTCATCTCATTGACAGCCAATTAATGCACTGAATTGTTTCACCATCATCCCATCAATCGACACACCCTCACTACATATACTCCGAGTCAACAACCATTGGCGATCATTTCTTACCTTGAGCTGACGTCCAGCTTCCACAGTCAACCCCGCCTCTCATTAACAAGTTCTTTCGAAACGACTGAAGCCGTCGAATCCATTCACAATGTCTACCCCGCCCGCCAATGGTTCTTCATCCTCAGGCGATGATTCCACCAAGCCAGTCAACAAGGCTATTTCTAAGATAGACCTCGATGGTCATAACCTCCCTCCGTCTCCTGCGCCATCAAGCCCTTCAAACGGCCGCCGCCGCTACGCTCTTGCTACCGAACTTGTCTATACCGATTCCAAAGATCAATATGGCGCCTCTAGCATTCCGATTTACCAATCCGCTACCTTCAAACAGACCTCTTCCAGCGGCGGGAACGAGTACGACTACACGCGATCGGGTAACCCTACTCGAACACATCTCGAGCGGCACATGGCCAAAATTATGAATGCCACCCGTGCTCTGGCCGTGGGCTCCGGCATGGGCGCCTTGGATGTCATTACCAGGCTTTTGAAGCCAGGAGATGAGGTCATCACGGGTGATGATCTTTACGGCGGCACCAACCGGCTACTTACATATTTGTCCACCAACCAGGGCATTGTTGTTCACCACGTAAACACCACCGAGGTTGAACGAGTACGAGAAGTCATCTCGGACAAGACTGCCATGGTGCTCTTGGAGACCCCGACCAATCCCCTGATTAAGATTGCGGACTTGCCCACGATTGCCAGGTCGGTTCATGAGGCCAACCCTAAAGCCCTTGTGATTGTGGACAATACCATGCTGTCTCCCATGCTATGTAACCCCCTGGAACTTGGTGCAGACATTGTTTACGAGTCAGGGACCAAATACCTCTCCGGTCATCATGATATTATGGCTGGTATCATCGCTTGCAATGACCCTGCCTTGGGTGATAAGATGTATTTCACCATCAATGCGACTGGCTGCGGGCTTTCTCCGAACGACTCATTCCTCTTAATGAGGGGGGTTAAGACATTGGCTATACGCATGGAGAAGCAACAAGCCAACGCCCAATCGATTGCCGAATTCCTCGAGTCGCATGGCTTCCGCGTTCGTTATCCTGGCTTAAAGTCTCACCCACAGTATGATCTCCACTGGTCAATGGCCAGGGGTGCCGGGGCCGTCTTATCGTTCGAGACTGGCGATGTGACTTTGTCCGAGAGGATCGTTGAGGCTGCGAAATTGTACGGGATCAGCGTGAGCTTCGGGTGTGTTAACAGCTTGATTAGCATGCCCTGCCGGATGAGCCATGCTAGCATTGATGCGAAGACAAGAAAGGAGCGGCAAATGCCCGAGGATCTTATCAGACTCTGCGTTGGTATTGAAGATGTACATGATCTAATTGACGATCTTTCCCGTTCGGTGAGTCACACTCCATAAGGCTTTTGTCTACATATTCTTGTTGGACTAACATATGACAGCTTGTACAAGCTGGCGCGGTGACGATCAACCTTGATGGATTCCAAGCTGCTGGGACGGCTGCACAACTTGGCGCTACACCCCTTGACAGCGGTGCTCCGTAGAACATTACCTTCTTCTTGAGATTATGCAGATACTCTGTGCTTTTGGGCGTATGCACAGCATTGCACGACACTGGAACAAATTCATTCTCGGGCACGCCGGTGGAGAGATTACATATATTTAACCAATGCTATAGAAAGCATCCTGAACCAAAGACCGATATGTCCGCGGTGTTTCAGGAGGTGTCCCTGAAAAGACATATACAATTATTCTGGCATGAGAACGAGTTACTGCTTCTTAGGAGACCTGGGCACGTTAGTAACACTAACACATATTTACCCCCCGTGAGGATTGAAACATACCCAACTAGTGGCTGCTGGAGCACCTCAGTAACAGACAGCCCCTCGCGTGAGTTCTCATTCACCCAGCGATCTAACATGATCGTGCTTGGTGAAGATGCCGCACGTTTCGGCGGCTCTTGTACATCTACCTTCGTGGAATTATCACCCCTAAGCTTCATTTTTAGAATTTGTTTCTCGACAGGTTCCAACACATATGACTTACTTTCTAGTGGTCTGACCAACTCCATGTACACTGTGTGGCATCTCGTAATATTCAGCTTGGGGTTATCTTAACAAGGATTAGATCTAGGATCGCAGACTTGGGTTTAAACAACAATCCAGAACAAAGCTGACTTGGATGTGCCATTAGGTCTGCGATGGGCCGTTCTGGTTGTGTCCGTCTGTGCCCCTTATATAGTCAAAAATGCCCGTATCTTCTTTTCAGCTCTACTTTGGAGTAGAGCTTCCCAATTAAGTCACTTCTGCCGCTTCCTACATGAAGTGTAATCAAATATTAGGCTCATCGCAGCTTTCGTGCCAACTAGAAATGTTTGAGAGATATTTCGATTGGTCTTCTTGCCCCTGCCTCTGCAAGGGAGACTCAGAGCTCACGGAACTATCTGCACAAGCTCAATCGCGACGACGTTCCTGTACGATGGATGACATAGAAGTGTGCTGAAAACGCAATCTATGCACTACTCGTCTGCCAACGGGGCGAACCTTAGCTGCGTCACACGAACTAACGAAGGGTCTTCGGGAATATCATTGCTATCCATATCAGACCTTGCTCGACTGTGGCTTGGAAGTTTTCCAATCAGTTTCAGACTCATTGCGCACATAACCACCATTGCATGAGTTAGACAGGCTAAGTGGTAAGACAAGCTTACTTTTGCGCAGGACAGTAGCATCACGAGAACGTGACCTTCGTCGTCCTCTCTCGTCCTTCACACCTCTCGTATAGTTGGCACACATGCAGCCTATGTTATTTACATTCGGTACCTTATATCTACCGTCGCTAAGGTATTCCTGAATTTCAGACCTTACAGCATCGTTGTCGGTCTTCAGCTCAGGGGTATCGACCGGTGTGGTAGATTGGAAGATAGGGGATAAGGGTACAACTGAAGTCGGCCTCAAGAGTGCGAGTCTCGATTCCTGGTCTGAGACAACATTAGGATGCCAATAAGCTGTACCCTTCATGTGGGGTTGCACGAACCCGAAGGAGGCATCTGACTTTGTGTATATAGTGCTGCATCTACCCGTCACTATCGTGGCCTACCCCTGACAACAGCGCTTATCATTTGCTCGCAGAAAAAACCGTTTTCTCCTGCACACTACCATTGGGTCTCATGCAGACGTTGCGCTGTCCGTCTAGCGGGCTTCTAGGATTCATCCTATTCCAAGTCCTTCTTCCTTCGATTTCAGTTCACACGAGAGTTTGCTTTAACATAGCTTCGAAGGTTGCGATTGGTGCGCTTCCCACGTGCACCCCATCCCAACCCTCGATGTCCTAGGTCACCAGCCCTGATACCCTCGTTGTGATACTTCCATTAGCTTAATAACGAGCAAGAAGCGGTGAGACACAATTTGCAATCAAGCTGGGGTCGTCATCTTGGCGGAAATAGACGACATCTACCCCAGATTCACCTTCCCGTGTCCATCACCACCCCTATGATACAGTCGACAGCAAACAAACCAGGGGTTCGGACCATAAAAGACATGGGATAAGCCTAGGGCCAAGCCGCATGTGCTCCTAGTCGGCATATTGGGTCAGTTTTCATGTCGCTTTCCTAGCGATGCCATGCATCTTGTCATCGGCCACCTTCTGATTTGCTCTTTAGATACGGCGGGTACGTGCTGCTATCCTTTTTGGCTTGTTTGGGGCCATTGTCAATATGAAGATAGTGCGTTCTCCGATCTACCAAGTATACAGCAGGTGTGAACTGACAGACTCAGTGACATCTAGGATCTGCGCAAGTGATAAGGACTCCGGCCAGAGATCAGTCAGTGTCCAAATTGCTTGGAATGACAGGTCACATTGTACTTTACACTGATGCGTAGCATACATATATTCGAAGCCACTTCTCAGTGGCCATCGAGGCCAAGTTACTCAACTTTCACTGCATCACTGTTTTGAACCTCTCTCACCGCCCCAGAAACGTGCGTAAGAGAAGAAGAGCTCGATTCTTGTGTAATTAGGTTAGTCGAACGGCTAGTCGGGCCAGTCACACATATTACCTGAGAGTCGCAGTACTGGGGGTATTGCTGCTCCAGCTCTTCTTGTACGCCGGCCACCAAAGGCGGCCCCCGACGACCTCCGAACAAAGGGTCCTTAATTTCTCAACACCCTCTTCGCTAATGTCAGCCGACATTCCGTCCGATACGAACGATCATATGTGAAATACACATTATCCCGATGCGACCGCTGGAGCCCTGCACGATGAAAGCCGCTTTGATCCCTATATACTCTTCAGGCCTGTATTATTGGACGAACAATGAGCTATTCGCACTAGGCCGTCTATCTGGAGACCAATCAATACATCTCTCGACTATGCTCGTCATACCAACCCCTCCGGACGGTGGTGGAGATGTCTGGCTTGCCGGTCATCTCAAGCTTGCCTTCCCTGTGACATACCCTGCTGGGGGAGCTCAGACGGGTATCCGATTTCTCTGAGGGACTCGACTGCCTTGGGAGAGAGACAAACAGGCTTCATTAAGTGACTGTACCAATAAGCTTCGTTATCCTAATTTGTAATCTATTATATCATTCATCTACTACGTGCCTATAGTCTGATATATTGTCCTGAGCTATTCTAGTCCCCTTTTATGTAACCACCGGAACATACGTTACAATCAAGCTAGGTTCTTGAACGAGTTTACCAAGCCTGCTTGATAAGCTGCTTCAGTTTATATTAATACATATTCTTTCTATGATCACATAACAATTTTCGGATAGCCTCAATCCAAGAGGATATCGTTGCCTATAGTTGGATCCGGGATCTCTTAGCCACGAACTTCATTGTAGGTACACCATTACACCAAATAGAAAATATAAGACCTGGGATTATCTCAGGGGGTACAGAGTTTCTACCACGATGACGTCTATGAAGTAGCAGTGATTCACCGAGGACAGGCATGTAAATACAAGAGGGAGAAAAGGATGAGGAACGGCAGGAGACATTCAATCTAGGTACGTAGTCCCCTCAAATATGTTATGCATGCAGGACAATGAGGCTCTATCTCTTGTATTGCGTAGTATTTCTCAGCCTAGTATGCTGTCGGTATATCTATTAAAAAGTCATAGCTATATACATCTGTACACATGCTGATAAATTGCAATGTCGAATGAATTGATATTGAATTGTTGGTAGAGAAACTGTGCTACCAGTTGTTCTTAACAATAGGACTAAATCATAATCTGTGAAGTAAAGGGGGGAGAGCGTCGTTTACGATAAATTCAATCAGATTGGCCTAAAGACGATCCTCTTTTACATAGGTACCCTTTCCTTCTTTTGCAGGTACAACAACCAATTAAGCCTTGTATACCCCTCCATTTACATAGGTATACTCTATGAACTCCTTCATTTATTTATTGCGTCAGTTACGTAATGCAGGCGATGTGCAAAAAGGGGCGAGGATAAACTGTTCAATGTTCAAATGGTGACACATCCTCGTTACTGAAATCCTTAGATAGGAAAAACTAAATATTTTCTGACGAAGAATTAAAAACTGTCTAATATGATATATCCAATCCAAGGATGTGGAGGGCTGGGCTTAATTCCTAAAAGCCTTGCATATACAGTAGGACCCGATACAGAGACCTAGACTTGCCTAACGTCTTTCATAACACAATTATCACATGCAACCCTCATCCTCTTGATCTTTTTGGTCCTTCCAGGTAGTCAATTACCTGGCCTGGTTCTCTACTGGAGCCTACAAAGCCGTCTTCTACGTACGTAGGTTATCTATTCACCATGCTACCACTTTCTAAACGAATAACAGTATAAAGTCACGAGATTTGCTGTTCATAAAGCCCATTTATATGTTCCCTGAAGGTTACTACTCTAGAATGGGAAAAGGGGGGGGACAGAGAGCATGTGTTGCACAGTTTGCTTTAAGGATAGCAGATATATATAAAAAAAGTCCCTGATAAATGTACATAATACCATTGCCATTACCATTACCATACTCCAAAAAGGGAACCAAACTTGATCCACACACTAACTTTAGAATGCAAGCTCGTATTTATATATAAACATTTTGAATGCATACCTGCTTCATCTTACCCAAGAACAATGCTATCCCCCATTTCCCACACAATTATTGTGGTGTCAAAGGGAAGGGGTACTCGGTCTAGAAGGCTGATTCCCTGACCACGGGGGCGATGAGTGTCCAGATGTATAGGGCATAGCAAATCCAGGCGCTCACGATCTTGACCCAGCTAGCCCAGTACGTCCTGCCGACCGTGGCGAAATCGCTGTCTGTGGTGATCTTATCGCCCTCCATTGAGCCCGTGAGCAAAGTACCCACCCAGCAGGTTGCCAGGAAGAAGATGATATGGAAGACCGAATAGTTATATTGGGTGCTGCTACGCTCATCATCGTGCGTCGTGTTGCTGCCTCCATCCTCATCGTCGTCATCGGATAGAAGCGCGTCGGCCGGAAGACTGCCCTCCTCAACGGCGCGTCGGAGGACTTCGGCTCGCATCTCGCGGCGCCCTGGCTGTTGTGTGATAAGGCCGTGCTCATCATCCTCCGGCAGTTTGATGCCGCCTCCGTTATTGCCGAGGCCGAGGCTTTGGGTCGCAGCGCGCGTAGTTGTGTATGCGACCGTTAACATGGTAACGATAGCACCGATAACGACGGAGGTGGTGCGTGTGCCTTGAGCACGGATAAGGGGGTTGCACTGCTTGTCATCGGGTTCCATGGAAACTGCAGACATAGTAAGGTAAGTGCAATAAACGGCAACCATGGCAGCTTGTGCCAGGCCGACTTTGGGGTTGTAGTCCTGGATAGTGGGATGCACGGATAGAACTGATATTCCTAGCCACAATAATAGATTGATCGTGATAGCAGCCTGGTTCATGGAGCAGCCGCTGCTGGCGAAGAAAATGTACTGGATGATGGTCATGGCTAGCGAAGCAACGTACATGCCCAAGGTAGAGCCGATGAGAACGCCCTTCCACACTCTAGAATCGGTTTCTTCGATCTGTTGCTGGCAGTATTCGGCCCAGTTATGTGCCAGGTCGATGAGAAGGATAAGTCCCAGGATGAGGAAGAGCATGGCGCCGATAAAGGAGATGTAGTTCCCCCAGACCTGGAAGAAGGCATCGGGAATGAGGAAGGACATGACGACGAAGGCGGCCCAAGCAACGAGTTTCGGGCCCCAGTAGCCATTCTGAATGGCAGCACGGGGTTGTTTGGATGAGGTGATCCCGACGAGGAGACCGGCGAAGATGAGGTGGAATATGCCGAGCGCAAAGTTGATTCGATGGACAGCCAACCAACCATAGCACTGCCCGTTGGGACAGTTGATCTTAACGTAATCGAACGTCAGGTGTTGTAGCTTTTCGATAGCCCAGGGTGTGAGCATGATCCACGATAGTATCGAGTTTACGAGCAGTAGGAGGGCGTATGCGATACGAGTAGCGATACTGCGTGGGACATGTTAGAGATGGGAATGCGTCCTTGCTTGAGATGTCGCATAAGGGTTCGATTTACCTGTTGCCGCATTTATTGCAGCTACTACAGATCATGGAGCATGTCGCCGCTCCGCAACAGCTTGCGCCGACGGACATAAGCTGTGGGCTTGGGGTTAGCTGGGGAGATGCGACACGATGCGCGTAAGAGATAATGGGTCGAGGGGAGGAAGAAGATGAAGAAGAAGAGAAGAGAAGAGAAGGAACAGACTTACGGTGCCCACGCCAGGCACAGCTAGCATGGGAATAGATAGAAGCGCACCCATGATGAAACTATTCCTCAAGTTCTAGGGTTGATGGGTATTATGGCTACCTAAGGCCTGCTAAGGTAGTTTGGTCGTCTTGTTTTGTTTGATGGAAGATGGTGATGTACGGAAATGAATGGGTGAGTGGTGGATGATGATGAAAGGTCGGCGGTACGGCGGCAAGGCGTCAGGGCGGCAAGGCGGCAGTAAATCTCGCCCGGTGCACAGACCACCATGGTACAAACTTTTGAAGGTTAAAAGAGTTATGTACGAATTACGTAGTCTAGCACGTGCTTGTCACTTGTCACACTTCTTGGCTACAGCCCGATTTGTGAGAGATGCGTAACATGCAGGAACAGATAATTATTTGATTGAAGGCTTGGAGGCGGGACTTCTAATAATATGTACTAATATATTCGTATATCCTAACCTACCTAGTGTCAACATGCTATTTACGATGCCTACATATGTGTGTGTGCTTGTACACATTACATATTATGCAAGTATCTAAGTTTGATAGGTCAGTAAGTAAAGAATACTTCTACACAAGCAGTAGCCTTTCTTATCATTTTTTTGGTTATCTAACTGTCTGATTACCTACATGCCCCTACATAAGGTACTAATGTATGTATATACTCACATAAGGTAGGATCTAGGTACATTTTTACCTGCGGTTAAATCGCTTTATTTTATAATGATAAGTTTTTATAAAATTAAAAAATCCTTTTTTATTATTTTTAATTTTTTTAATTTTTTTCTCTCTCGTTAGCTTATAATTAGGTACACTATATTAAAAAATATAACTGCCACGAATTAAGTATGTAATGTATATAAGCCTTGGCCTGGGTAAGTTCCAACGGGTTAGTACGGTTTGATGGATTTGATGCCGAGTTCCCGCCTTGGGCCAGTTCTCTAATCTAGAACAAGCGTTACGTACCCCAAACCGGTGTACCCGCTTTTTGCCTGACGCGGGAGGATCCTCAGTTTTGGACCAATTCGCGTTCGAGGGATGGGAAAATCGAGATAAGCATTCCCCTATTGTAACCTATGTACTACCTACCTGGGTTAACTAAACTTTTACCTCTTTTCTTGTCTTGTATTCCTTTCCGATAACCTTCTTGTCCCTCACCCCCGTCTTGTTCTTCTTGTTGTACACGTCCATGTTCGACGATAATTAAGTAATCGGTAACTTACTACCAAGTAGTATACCTATCCTACCCTCTCTCTACTATTTACTTATTTGGACGTATTCTTTTTTTTCTCTCTCTTTGTCTACTCTCCCTACTCCTTACATACTAACTGGTCTTTCTAAACTACAAACCCTAAGCTACTACTATTCTCCTCCATTCCTTAACAATAAAAACTATCCTGAATCATTTCTTCAATTTTACTCTTCCTCTCTTTCCATCGATATCACTCTGGAAATTGTTATCAAATCCAACCAAAAAAGAAATAGTCAAACCATCAAACTGGCTTTTTATCTTCCATCATATTTCTTCGAAGCAGTTGATTGCGTTGTTGTTATTGTTAGCTCCGACCGATCACCGGATGCCACGATGCCATTATAAAGCCTTATCCCGCCAATTGAAACCTACTGCCGAACTTAGAACAGCCCATTGCCGTTATTATCTTTAATTATATCTAGATCTTTGATTATACCGATTGAGACTACGCTTATCGTCTCTAGTCAACATGACTCTAGATACTCATGCCTCTTCCTACAATGCTCGCATTCTCTCGAGCGTCGCTGCCACCGTCATCGCCCTGGCTTGCGGCACCAATGTAAGACTTACTCACCTCCATTCACATCTTGTTTATCGTATCTACCGCATCTACCGTAATCCACTGCTAATCATTATTAAAAACACTCCTCGTCGTCGATAGTATGTCTATTCGGCATGGGCTCCTCAGTTCGCCGACAAGCTGTTGCTGTCTGCCACCGAGAGTAACCTGATCGGTCTATCGGGTAATCTGGGCATGTATTCTATGGGCGTTCCCGTCGGCATGTTTGTTGATTCTAAAGGTTCCCGACCTGCCGTGGTCATCGGTGCATTCCTGCTCCTTGCTGGCTACTACCCCCTACACCAAGCCTACGATGCCGGTCATGCCTCCGTCCCTTGGTTGTGTTTTGTTTCTTTCCTGTCCGGCTTCGGAGGTTGTGTCGCATTCGCTGCTGCTATCAAGACCTCCGCCTTGAACTGGCCTCATCATCGCGGCACCGCCACCGCTTTCCCCCTTGCCGGCTTTGGCCTGAGTGCCTTTTTCTTTTCTCTGATCGGCTCTATTTTCTTTCCTGGTAGCCCGAGCAAGTTCTTGTTGCTGCTGGCCTTTGGCACCTTTAGCATGACCTTCGCTAGTTTCTTCTTTCTACGTGTGTTGCCCCATCATTCGCCCTACCAAAGTGTCCCCGCTGCCGATCCCGGTATGATGGAATCACAGGAACTGCATCGCTCTACGTCTCTTGATTTGCCCCATCCCCACGCTGGTCGTGCAAACCCATATGAACCTGGTACGTCGTCCAACACCAACACCTCGATAACCCAACAAGACACCGCAGCCTCGGACCAAGAGGATGAGGCCAACGAGTGCCAAGAGCCCCCAACCCCTAATGAACCTGGCCACGCGGTCGACCCCGAAGTTGTTGCGCACTCAGCTCCTTCGGAGGTCCAAGACGAAGCAGACGAGAGGTCCTCCCTTTTATCCCATGCCACTACGTCTTCTTCTTTGCCAGGTGAAATATTAGTACAGAACAGTGTTGATATGGAACATTCTCATCGTATAGATATTCGTGGTATGGATCTAATGAGAAACTTTGAATTTTGGCAACTTTTCACCATCATGGGCATTCTCTCCGGTATTGGGCTCATGACTATCAAGTGAGTGATAAATCTAGGCCATCCTTGGTTTTGCTACGTCCTCTCGCTAACCCCAAACACGTAGCAACATTGGAAACGACGTCACGGCTCTATGGAAGCATTATGATGATTCAATCGATGATAAAACGCTCGTACTCCGTCAGCAACTGCATGTCTCCATCCTCTCCATCGGCAGTTTCGCCGGCCGGCTCCTCAGCGGTGTAGGCTCCGACTTTCTCGTCAAGGTGCTACGCGCCAGTCGCGTGTGGTGCTTGGTAGTTGCTTCGGGCATCTTCTCACTCGCCCAGATCTGCGCGCTGAACATCCTCAACCCACACCTTCTCGGCTTTGTGTCTGGATTCAGCGGGCTTGGCTACGGTTTCCTTTTTGGCGTATACCCGTCCATCGTAGCCGAGAGCTTCGGCATCCACGGCTTGAGCCAGAATTGGGGATTCATGACCTTGTCACCGGTGCTCTCGAGCAATATTTTCAATCTCTTCTATGGCGCAGTCTTCGATGCCCACTCGGTAGTTGAGGCGGACGGTACCCGCACGTGCACCGAGGGCATCGAATGCTACTGGTCTGCGTACGTGGTCACACTTTGCGCCTGCGCGCTCGGATTCGCCGTCACTCTCTGGGTTATCTGGCACCAATCGCGTGCTAAACAGAGCATCACCTCAATCAAAGGCCATTCGGTAGATTGAAGTGAGCATTTCGTGCTGTATTCGTTATGTTGCTCAGCAGCTATCAAGCACGCATCTTAATAATACGCGGCTGCAACATAGGTACCCTTGGACAATCTATCCAATCTCTATCCTTTGTTATATGGACATAAATTTTTTTTTTTATCTGTGGTTTGATGTATGTATAGGAAAGCAGGGGCTGGAGCTGGGCTACTAGATATTTGAGTGGTTAGAGTTTAAAGTGCTTAGAGAGCTTGGAGACCTGGGATTTGTTACATCGAAGGTTATAGAGATATTATAGACGGCGTCGGTTTGGGGTTTTGGGTAAAGCCGGGGATTTGGCTTCCCAGCCTTCAGGTGTTACGGGTTTGTTACAGGGAGGGGCAGGCCTCGTGAGACGAATGAGGTCTGGCCGCTTAAAATAGATATGTAAGTGGTTTGGACCGAATAAGACTTGGCCTTCAATATATATATAAATACTTAACACTGGTGTCTTGATTAGCGAGTGGTATTCATTTTGAGATAGCGGGTAGAGTTACATCATCCCTTCCTGTCATCAGATTGTTCCTGGTATATGGACAAAGCATGCGCAGATTAAATGATCTTTTCTCCTCTTAGACAGTCAAACCTGCTCGCGAGTTAGTCCCTGATATGTGGACTCAAACTAAATAATAACTACATAATAGCTTAACAACGTGAGTTAGGACATACATCAGTACTAATAACTAGGTGCTTAATATAGCCACAGGGAAGAAAGTTCATTACATATATCTCGAGGGAAGAAGCTTAAGTTATAGTAATGTCATTATTTTGCGTCTAATTCTAACACCTACTTGCTTCCCTTCCACTTTTGCATTCAACCGGCCTTGTTCATTCGTCTCTCTACTGTGCTTGCCTTTCTACAAATGCAGGATGGAGGAGGTTATGAGTAGTTCTTGTCATTTATCATCAAACACTCATTTTCTGGTGATGGTTGAATTTCCTATAGAAACCCAGATAACCTTGTTGAATTACACTGTCCACCTCAAAGGCCCAACAGATAGCTGAATAAAGCTTCTCTTGCACACATATCTCGAGTCCCTGACACGTATTACACTCATGGTGGTCCGTAGGACTAGCCCCTCTCTCGATCTTTTCTTTCAGCCTATCCTATTACTTCCAATCGTATATATTAGAGAAGATATCCAGGAGGTTGAGCGATTTCATTGTTGGCTGTTTCCCTTCTATATCGCCTACAAGGCGGAAGAGAAAGGATCCCCATGGCGAATCGAGTCTTTCTTTAGTAAACTTTAGATTCAGCCCGTGACAGTCAATATCTTGAAGCGAGCTACTGAATACATTGGATTAATCCTCGGTCGCGCACACTTTTTTAAGTGCAGTAAAAACAACAAGAACGCGGCCTCCACATTTAACCCAGCCGAAGCCGTATTATTATATGGTATAATGACGAAAGAGAAGCTTCATCCCTTGAAAAGAAAACCTGTCGCCGAAGAAACCTAACACCGGTCCAGGAATGATGCAAAAGAAAAAAGAAAAAAAAAATGCTATGCCTGCAGAATCAAACGATAAAAAAGCAATATGGTATCCAGTGTTCCCTCAAGGTTAGGTTCATGGATTTGAAGAAAAAAAAAACCCAACCCCCCGATCGTTCAAATTTGATACGTTTGAAACGTCCCATGGACTCCGTTAGCCCACAAGGCTTGGGGTACTTCCAGAGTATATACAAGAACGAGATGCCACCCAAGACTGAATGGTGTTATCTCACTTTATGCTCATATTTACTATGTTCACTCGAATGTATAACGCCGAGATAAGTCGTTATCCAAATCTTTCTAATCAGATATTTGGGGACGAGTCTGTCGCCACAGGGATAAGAAAACATGTGCCTAACAATCCGTATCATACGCAGTACCTAAGGCTCCTTGCCTTGTTTTCGGCCATCTGGTGATTCATCATCGAAAATTGATTTTATCTCAGCAAGAGTCCAGGAGTCAGATGCCGAGTGGATAGCTACAAGCCATGTAGCTACCAAATTAACCAGATAATGCAGCATATAAGCGTAAGAAACGCCATAGATCGCTGCGTACGTGGCAATCCCGAAGAGGAGAACATTGGTTATGTGTCGGAGCCGATTAGTCACGGGCGGGACCATTTTACCAGCCGTTAAAGTCTCAACTAAGAGTATAAACGGGAGAATCGACATCACATTGTGATGCGATGAAAATGGAGTGAACCATCGTACAGTCAAGTTGCGTATCCAGACAACCAAAGTGGGCAGATTGATCGGCAACACCCACAACATAAGGAGAAATATCGTATGTACATAGTTTCTGAAGTTAGCATTTGAGGGCGACGGGTTTTCATATGCCAGCCGGTGGGCTCGAACGCTTGTGCTCAATTGTACAAGACAGCAGACCACGTAGGCAAACTGATAAGGAATCAAAGTCGATACAAGGAAGAGAAGGACCCCGGTGGTTATGAGTCGTCGACGTGGCGAGGATGGGGTGAAGACTGGAGGCAAAATACCCCTCGGCGACAATGCGCGTTTCTTCTCGTCGTGTCGGATGACTGAGCGAGAAAAAATCCATCCATAAAGGGTGCTAAGTAGCGCAACGAGAAGCAATGCTACGTAGTTCAGGATTACGCAAACCCCCACGCAAATGATACCTATCATTGGAATTAAAAACCAAAAGAATGGATCTGTAGTGCCAACTAGAAGATCATTCTGTCGAAAGTCCATAGCAGACGTGCTATTCCTCCATAACCAGAAACCTTTAGACTCTGAAGCACTTGACTGACCCATCGAAAGCGATAAAAGAGTCATTGATAAGAGTAGCATTGGCAAAGATCGTCGAAGGCAACTGTCAAGACTCTCAGAGAAGGAGATGAAAACACCGGTGCTATCATACGTTCGGAACTGCTTCCGCAATACTAGTGCCATTACGAGTAATGGGAATGATGCAAAAACGGTACGGTAGCGCATGTATAGTTTTCCAAGACTACCCAGAAGATCAACGCTAAGTTTGATAGAAATAGGCGTGGCACAAGTCGGGTCTGTCCAAAATTGGAGGCTGAGCCCATCGCCACCTCGCTTGGGCTTGATCGGTGGTGGCATATACGGCGAGACGCCATGGAGACTGATCTCCACGTCTCGAGCATTAACAAAAAACTTGGACTCGTAAGGTTCGGATAGGTATTGCCGAACTAGTGGCTTGAAGAGCTCCCGCCGTTCGTTGCATATTTGCTCTCCAATCTCTAGGTTATAGGCTAGTAGGCTGCTCTGGACGGATGGAATTCGAACTTCTGTGACCATTGGTCGGCTGGAGGGAAGATGTAGTTGTAAACCAAAAGCTAGAAGACGCCTCGCACCAATGTGGCGGGTTAGGTGTGCCTGGTGGGAATCGCTGAACTCAGCAACCACCCACCCAGGAGTCGGCGAGCCTGTTTTGTCTACAATCGCAACGAACTCGTGATCTGCAATGTCTTCGATGTCGTACTCAAGATATGAGAATGGTGGGATTTGTTGCTCGCCGTCTAGGAAAAATGGCTGCTTAGTAGCACGGGTAGATGCTGGTAGGGCAACTACATCAGACGCTGCATTCTTGCAGGCTAAACGCGTCGAGCCCGTGTTCTCGTCGGAGAGATCCATATTCATGGAGAATGGTAGATTGGCTTGCCCTAATTGTAGGGGATAGACGCTACAAAATAAGACCTCCAACTTCCCATCCCCCCCAGACTCGTCGATCTCGCTATCTGACAACAAAGTAAATTTCTTACCTCCAGGGACGCCCTGGGGTGGAATAGGGAGCAGGTAAGCTTTTGACTTTCTGTTCGACCCGAGGCTACGAAGCACAAGCCTCTCTCCTTGAGCGCTGATTTCGTCGAAATCATCACCTAGCGTTAAAAGTGTATTAGGTTGCATCTCGGGAAGGGATTTCTCAACTATGCTCTCCATTCCAGTCAAAAACCTCTTTCTGAAAGCCTCCATCCGTTCAGCACGCGGCTTAGTTTGAGACTTTCCGCGGATATCAACAACATCATATAATGCCCGAACGAGGACTTTTCGAGATTGGTCACACCAAGTTATTGCCTGGTGATCCATGCTCGTCCAAACGTTTGGGATTGTAGATGTAAAGACAGTGAAACCATGAGTTTCAGGCACAATGGATTCTAGACTAGCATAGTCCGAAGGCACTACAGTATCTAGACCGCCACCAGCAATGGACACCAGGGTGACCTGTCCTAACGAGTTTTCAGACGAGGCTTTCTTCGAGTAGGCATGACGCCAATACTCGTTGATATCTTGGTATATCTTGACAATGAGCGGATCGAACGTGACGGGTGGTCGTGCATGCGGTGCTGACATGGTAATGATAGTGTTTATCGAGTTTGGTTGGTAGTTCGGCATGATAAACGAGGCCCGGGCGACAATACCGCCCATAGAATGACCCATGATAATGACCGATGACGGGTCTGGGAGGTTGGGAACCCGCTCCGAGGTTTGCGGATCTAGGTAGAGCGAGAGTATGTATCTGACAGCTTCGTTCACATATTCGGCTTGATCCAGCATGGTTTGTCCATGAAATGCGGTGAAGTCTTCGTTGAAGTCGACCGAGAAGAAATCCAGATTCTTGACCCCGGATTCGGAAGCGGAAGCATCGTGTTGGAGAATATCGTGAAAGTACCGCGCGGATTCGGAAGCAATAGACCGCACCTGTTTATAGCTGCCGGCGTTTCCTGGTATGAAAAGCACGGGGATGCCCCTGACCTAATTTCCACATCAGCCTTCGCGCCAAATGATATAGCTTCAAACATGCTGTATACCTTGGGCGCATTGTCTATTCCTTGCTCTCTATACAGATATAAAGAGTACTTGCTCGCGAACCGGGTGTGTTCGGTGTCGAAATCGGTAAAGGGGATAAACGATGGGTTCATCCACGACATGCGGCACCCCTTGGAGTCGCAATGGAGCGAAGATGAGGAGTATAGCACAGATAACAAGAGCGCGATGCCTGCTATACTCGTCAAGAGCATCGAAAGCGATATAGCCCAGGGATTGCGCGACCGCAACCGGCGGTTCTTAACTTTCCCTACAGCCATCTTCTCACCTTCAATCCCTATATCACCGGGAGATATCGCCGTAGAGGTCGCAGACTCCTTGGTAGCGGACCCATCCCGGCCCTCTGCGAGCTGCCAATTGATTTGTGTGCTCGATGTCCGACTTCGCGCCGAGGAGGATCTGGTGCCAGAAGTTTGGGTGTGACGGGAATGGCGCTGGGAGGGTTTGACGTCGTTTATTTTGGACTGCGCAGGAGCACGAGAAGCCTTGACGGGAACGTCGGCGCTGTCATCGGACGAGCCTGACGAGCGCCTCTGCATCGAGGAGGAAGAGGCTCCCGCGAGACCTCTACGACTGGGGCGACTTAGAGGAAAGTGACAATGCGCGAAGTAAGGGGATTCCGATAGACACAGAGCGCTATAGTCGAGTCGAAAGGATGCTGTTTGTCATACGATAGGTTGAGAATGACGTTGGGTCACAGCTCGAGACACGGAGTCGGAGGGTTTCGCAGCAAGCAGCACGTATGGGGGGGGCCAAGATACACAAGCCGGTATGGAAACTGTCGATCTCATTAAGGAAAGAAAATGGTCCTAGTTCTGGCTGGGGGTTTCTGGTGGATTATTATTCGCCGCCCTTTTTATTTTATTTTATGTTATTTCTTTTTTTCTTCTTTTTTTTCAATGCCCTTGTAAAATAGTGTATAAAAACGAACGTGGTACGCTAAACGCTTATTCTTCTTTTTGTTTCGTAGCGATTTTTAAAATAACGAAAGGGTAGGTTAGCTGAACTAACCGAGTAAAAAAGGGCGTTGGTGATTGATTTTGGTGGTTGTAACTGTTGTTGTTTCTTCTGCAGAAAGTTGAGGAGCTGCCACTAACTAGACGGGGCGAAAGGTTCCTCTTTGGGGGGTTGCGATTCGGCAATGGTGCTGCAAGCCAGTTCGGATTTTTTGGGACCTTTTTTTTTTTTTCCTTTTTTTTTCCTTGGATAACGGTTGATGCTTAATCTTGTTGGAGTAATTTGGGGGGGGCTACATTGTACACCATTATTTTCAATTACAGGGAAGAGGTTGGTTAGTAGTGTATGTGTGTATGTATGTATGTACCTACAATACCTAAACCCATGTAGGCTTGCTGCTAGGTCCCCGATATAGTTAATTCTCCCCGGTGGGGTCCGTCTTGCCAGCCCAGCCCTCACCTTCCTGCAACCTGCACCTACCTACACGATCTAACCTAGATACTGACAGGGGTTAGGTACAGTTAAAGTGACGATACCACTACGATGTTACTTGGCCAATGACGTTAATCTGACCTTGGTTGCTGCAAGTGTCGGCGACCAAGACTTGTCTAGGCACAGCAACCTAGTCAAATGTTCTTCCTAAGGTCCTGTTTTTCTTTTGTGATGGGTGGTCATCAAGTTGCACACTCTTACCCAGGTATGGTATATACTACTTAGGTATTGACCTATCTCTTGTTTCGAATAAGGTATATTCAAACAATCTTAAATCAATTTCGTATTCCATGTAAGTTGTGACCCAGATTACCTACCCAGACAGTTATATGGACCGGGATTGATGAGAGTTAATTGCATGTTGTGTTCGGTGAAGTACTTAATTTATACCGCATTCAACGATAAACATCTGATGAATTTAGATGTAATTTGTAGGTTAAGTCTCTCTCCATATAGACCTATATATATGTAAATATATGCATGTAACCTATGTCTATCTTGCTTTTATTTCCGGATGGTTTCACGACTGTTTTACTATACATACATACCTTAAAGAGCTGTGAGGGGAATGGGCAGAGGGGGGAAGAGCACTTGAAGGAAGAAAACCAGTTAAATACGGATCTGTTCTGTAGTAGTAGATCCGTAACCTAAGTAAATGGTGGGATCTAGCACGTAAAGTTGAACAATTCCTTGAATTCACACTAGGCTAGGTTACTCTGATGGAACTGGTGAGCTTTTTATGGTAGTATTCGAGCACTAGAGCATCTAAACCAAACAACAAATTATGGATAATGGCTGTACTCTGCCCGGAGGATATCAGCTCCAGCTGTTAGGTATGATTGCTTATAACATGTATGACTTGGCCATGATAAGGCAATTGATTGGTCGTCTGTTCTCTCATATCATAGGATTCTCCTTCTTTGGTATCACCTGCCAGAATGACATGGGAATACTGAGTACGGAATACATGGTACGTAGTGGACATGGACAATGGAGAAATAAAACAAAACAAATGGTAATCATCTACTTTCCCATCGGTCGCTACTATTATTACTATGACTGCGACATTCGGGAGCTCACTTACATTGTGTGCAACCTCGAACAATGAGTTTTGGTGGGAAGCTCGTATTGTTGTCGAGCTTGCAGAGAGAGAAAAAAAAATGAAAAGAAAGAAAAATAAATTAATATATTGCTGCATGGCTTTTAACGCAGGGTAATTTTACGAAGCATTAGTAGTTTACTTCAATATTATTAGTAAAAACTTGGAAAGAACGTGCCAATGTTGCTCAAGGTTAAGGTTGTTTTCTAGCCATTCGTGTTTTTTTTTCTTCGGTAGTCCGACGATGAACTATATCCTGCACATGCAATGCAGCCGTTCTTAAGTGCCAATGAGGACGAAGCCTCGTTTCAGATAGGCGCCACATACTACTTTTTCATTGGTCCCCTTTTCGTTTAACTTACACCACACTAACTAGTAGAAACGCTTGAGTGTACGGAGTATATCTTTAACCTAAACTACCCTATCTGCCCTACTATAAGTTCAAGGAATTTGGGAATTCCTATCTGATTTATCTATCTCAGGTCAATTAAGATAATTATCAACCCACATCGGATAACCCTAAGCTCATGTTGGTACTGGACTTGATTCGATCTTGAAATATCCACGATTGGTGGACCACTTGTCACGTCATACAAGGGTTGGATTTCGTATCTTACAATTCTTCCGAAGGCGGCCAAGATATTGGCAGATCGACGGACCCGAGATAAGAACCTTAAGAAGTTAGCCAAGGAACTGGCCAAGAAGAAATGGAGGCTTCACGATCGGTCACAAGGTGCTTGCCGAGCTTCCCGTTAAAAACAAGCACTACCGACACATCACTACATATTTATATCTACACTAGCACATCTGATTGAATGCCCACCTCCACCTTATTTGTTGAATTTTTCAAGCGCTCACTCCAAGTTCCCCAGCTTGCCAAGGCTTACCGTGTCATAAATCCGTACCGTTGCTTCCGGGCTCTCGTGAACGTGAAGGTGTTTACTGTAGCTAGAGGTTCTTGAGAGCGGAATGGGTGTGGTCGATATCATTAGATAGGTAAGTAAGATGTTTGAGCCCTGAGTTTGTGAATATAACTTGGAAGTAAGTATGGGATGAAATGATGAATTTAAACTATTTCTAAAAGATACAGCCTTTAAGTACCCAAGGTATTTGGCTTCCACAGAAGTTAGACAAGAATAAGGTTCTATAGGTTCCGTAGCTCAGGTAGCTTAAGCCACATAATACATACCTCTACTTAACACTGTGGCTCATCTACATACCCACCAATGAACTCTTAAATCCCATCCTCTACCTACATTAATCCTCCATTAGCACGGCACGACACTTGTACTTATGTTACGTCTAACCCTGAGTAACCCCAGGGTTGGTTAGGAACGTGGTTTTAAGAATATTCAAACTATAGAATATGACGAAAAGCTAATTCTCTACCTTCATGCCTTTTCTGATGAGGTATATCGCGTCTTCTACCGTTTGCCCTTGCACCCTCCGGCTAGGCTGTTCGCTGCCAAGTTCTGTATCCTCAGCAACGATCCTATAAACTTCACTTACCCCCTCAAACCTATGATTAAATATCTATAGTAAGCGTCTGTGCCTCTAGGATGTAGGGCCATATCTTACAGTTTCTTCTCGAACCCCCCGTTTTCATGAAAAGTTGTGCCAATCTCTTGCATCTCGCCAACCCATCGGTAGGCCTTTGGCGGCATGGTGACAATACCCCTTTCCACCAAGGCTAATGTCGCGGGATTGTATCTTTGCATCGTTTCGCGCAACTCTGGTAGGATACTCATTGTGTCAGCGGTAACAAACGATTCTATCGCGAGCGCGAAGAATCCCTTTGTTAGGCTCGCATAGCACATCTTAAGACACGTTGCGGCGCCAATGGGATGCTGGAGGTGCTTCACGTTTAAGATTCGACAGAATGTTGGTGATGGAAGTTCCACTGGACCAGAGACGATGAGACTTGGGCAGTGCCATGCATCATCTTTTGCAAAGGGGACACCTCCAATTATACCACCGTCGACGAACATTATATCAGAGCTGCTCCGAAAAAGATCATCGATCGTAGACGCGAGTGACGGCGAAACTGCATTGAGGTCTACATAGTATAGTGGCTGTTTTCTCGACCCGGTTGCCTCTACACAAGCGTCATATACTCGCTTCGCCGTTGTGAATGCGTCTCGTGGGGGGACGATGGATAGAATAACATCACATTTTCCTACGAGCTCTGACATCGATCTATGAAGCTGGATTCCCGCTGAGCGTGCGCGCTCCCGGGTTGACTCACTAGCAGACAGATACGATTAGTTTCTCCTGACTGACACTAAGGCATACAAACTCTATACCTTCGGTCCTCCGCGAAAGTGCCTACAATATATCCATGGAAAACGAGCAGCTGTCCAATTCCCATCCCCATCTCCCCGATAGATAATATCCCGACGGTCTTGATCAAAATGTCCGCCATTGGTCTCTGCATTATGTCAATAATCACTGCAAGAGCCTAGAGGCCCACAAAGAGAACAAAGCGGATAGTCTGACATATATAACCTCAGTCATATACCCCAGGGCATACTCGGGGCCTCTCTGCGTAGCATCAGCAAGATACACAAACCTCGGCTGTTGGTACGTTCGCAGGGCTGACGCCGCAATGCAGAGCCGAACGGAGTTTCATATGCCGCGTGAATCACCGCAGGACACCGGTTCATGACGGAGCGTATGATTGCAGTGTAACTTCTCAACAATACTACAGGAAACATGGTTTAAAATGTGAAGCTAGCTATAATCCCCTCAGATGACACCTCCCTACTACAATCGGGCAGCAGCACGGTATTGTAGCTCAAATATAACTATCAACAACTGGTGAACTATATTAGCAGCCTTGGCTGACCACTATAGATGATGGATCGGCGCATAAGAAAGCATCTTCAAATGGTGTATGCGTGACTAGGGAGATTGAAGAATCCAAAGGTTGGAAGAGCAGATTCTGTCCTGTCCTTGCTTCCGATAAGCATAGTTCTACCTTCAAGCTACCTCCCCATTATTCCCTGCGTGCTCAACGTAGAGTATTTCCTCGTTTTGGCATTGGGTTGCTTTGCTATCATCTTGATTAGCCTTCTCGAGGACTTTTAGGCTAGGCTCTAGTCTTTCAATGGCCTTTTCTTTAGAAGGAATTATCTGGTCAGGATCTTGAGTATCCCATTCCATATTCATGCTTCTCGTGGGCATGCACGCGAGTACTAAACATAAGAGGCCAATCATCTTGATATTATTAGCTAAAATTGTTACTATAGAATAATAGGGCGCAAAACTCACTACGCCGACCAAAATCATCTGTGTTTGGCCGTAGTCGGGCGTTCCGTTAGGAAGCGGAACTTCTTCGCCGAGCTTCGTCTCTACCGTTGGCGCGAACGAGGAGATAGCATTACCAAGATTGTATGCCACCTATGTGAAGGTAGTTTAGTTACAATGATAATAGCGCACATATGTAGATTGTTGGGGGGGGGGATCTACTCACTCCACCAAATGCCGCCCGGATGCCAGGATGAGGGCAAACCATCTGCAGAATATTCCCTAAAGCTCCAATGGCAGCCCCATAACAAAACTCCAAGAAGAACGCCCCAAGAGCGAGAAGGTTCCAGGAGTTTGGAAGGATCCATAGAGGTAGGAATGGAGCCATCAAGGCGGCGAAACAGAACGGTACCCATTTGACGCTGTATTTAGAGAGATAGCCACCGACCAGGCCACCTAGGACACCTCCGCTTTGAAGGATAACAGTTACCCACGTCTCTTCTAAAACATCCAATCCTTTCTGTGTCAACAGAAACGATGGGTAAATATCCATATGTCCATGGCCTAACGTATTGTAGCAGGCTGTCAGAATAACTGTATATATCAAGATCGGCCAGTGCTGGAGGACCGCATACTTGAATTTGACCGAGAAGGGTAATTTCCTGCCGATAACACTTGATGAGTTTACCCCATCTACATCCCGGGTTTCCTCTAAGATTTCATCGATGACTGAGTACGAAGGTGTGATGAGGCGTAGCACGAAAGCCGGTACTATAATGCCTGCTCCAAGGTAATATAAGGGTCGCCACCCATATTTATCTAACGACGAGGTTAACAGTGTTCTAATAATGGCTAGTGATCATAATTCGTACTCATAGCTAGCCTAAATGCAGACGCGAGCATATTGCCCGCTGCGAAACCTTGTTGGGTAACTCCACCGACAACACCTCTCGCCTCGCGAGGCACTGCCTCCAGGACAGCCGCCATGTTGGGGCCATAAAGACCGCCGAAAGAAATACCAAACAGGAGGCGAACCCCAACAAATTGCCCGCTCGTGTGGACGAAGCCCGAGCAGAGTGTGAAGACTCCTAGCAAGACTAAGTTTATCAGGATCGAGCTCTTCCGGCCGAACTGGTCGGCGAAGACTCCGAAGATGGCGGCACCGATGGACCGGGTCAGTAGCGATGTGGTGTTTGCCTCAGATACTCTGCTTTGTGGAACCCCGAGAGCCTGGGCGATTTCGGTCATCGAATAAGGGAGAAGGTAGAATTGCATTGAGGCGACGGTCCAGCAGAGCCAGCTCGTAAGGAATGTGAGAGCTGCTAACTTGCTCATACGTAACGATAAGACGAGACTGAGAGGGAACCGCACGATACTCATGAATACGCTCATAGTGCTTGCTATTTAAAAGGAAAAAGACAGATACTGCTTGATACGTGATTGGAATTAGAGCGCGGTTAAGAATACGTGAAGCGTGGAATACTAGCATTAAGTAAAGATGATATATTAGATCACTTCTACATACATACATACCGACACTGGCAGGTAGATATATAGGAGCCAGCCACATGGCACGGACTCGGAAGGGCACTGCACATAGATTGCCTCGCTGCAAAGCAACCGGCAGTCAAGATCGCTAGAGAGGGGTGATACAGATGCATCTTTAAGCTCCTCCACACCAACCAGGAGATGAAGCGTACTCAGCAAATTTGATGCTTCCCCAACATTTGATGGCTACACTGGGAGTTGTTTGAATCGTAGGGACTTACCAATGCCCCAGAAAGTCATAAAAACTATCCTTCTCCCTCTGATCCGCACATGGTGACAGTCGATACATAATAGATACCTACCTAGCCTTGGTCAATGGGTTGAGATATGTTAGTTGCGAACTCAGTTTAACCCTTTGAATTCAGGGCCGAAGTGCTCTTCAAACGCGGTAAGGGGGGTAGCAGCTCTATAGGTCATTCAAGTTGGAGATCGATTTCGAGTTCGATTAGCCGGCTCCCGACTCTATGCTCCGTAGAAATGGGACGTCAACAATTGAGAGGTAACCTCACCTCATGCGGAGTGGAGACTCCGTAGGAGATCATCGCCGGCTTCAAGACGTCCGTGCACTGGGACGATTTATGCCCGCACGCGCGAACCAATATCCTGATTGTCTCGGATGTTTCACCAATTCCTCTAAGAAAAGATATGCCTGTGGGAGGGGGGAAGGGGAGAGGGGTTGTTGTCATGTATTAAAATGCCGTGGAGGCACACCCTATTCTACCAGCTTAGAGGAATTACAAGCTAAAACATCACCATTGGTTGTCTTGCTGTACCTACACAACCCCTTCATTATCATTTCAGTCATGTCGAGTCGCCCGGTTCCAGTGGGAGCGTGGGACACACACATCCATGTGTTTGACCCCGAGAAGTTCCCTTATGCAGTACCGAGATCCTATACACCCAAGGCAGCTCAGATCTCCGAGTACCCCGATGTTGTGATTGGATGTAAGAGCATCGTTGTTGTACATGCTTCGATTCAAGGCTCATCACCTGCACCGCTCCTTGACACGCTCAAGAAGCAGAAGGATATACCAGGCTATAAGCTGCGTGGCCTTGCCACCATTGATGTAGACACCATAACTGACAAAGAATTGGATGATCTACACGCTGCGGGTGTGAGAGGAGCACGAATGCATGAGATGGCATGGGGACACGGCGAACAAAAAGGGGGCGCCCAGATAGTCAAGAAAGTTGAGGCTCTCGCACAGAGGATCGCCCGGTTGGGCTGGGTTGTTGGTATCTTTTGTCCGCTTGCGGCGTGGGCTGCCATGGCCGATGTGATACGAAACCTGGACCCTCGAGTGAAGATGGTGGCAGACCATTTCGGTAGCACATTTCCCGGTGACGAAAAGACGGCCGAGTTCCAGACTCTACTGTCGCTGGTGCGGGAAAAACGCTTGTTTGTGAAGATATCCGGCTTTGAGCGGCTTTACCATGGGGATCCCGCGGGCATAGAGAGCCTTGCAGTGGCTGCGAAAGCCCTTATTGAAGCCGGACCAGACCAGATCATGTTCGGCAGCGACTGGCCCCATACCCAGCTAGGTGTGACTCGGAAGGGGAAGACAGAAGAACAGCGATTAAAGGATATTGAAGGCTTTAGAGAGGTAGACGATCAGGGACACATTGAGAAACTGCGAGAGTGGATTCCTGACGAGGAAACATGGCAGAAGTTTTGGGTCACTAACCCGGCACGTCTATTCGAGTAGGTGTGAAGTAGATGCGGAGTACTGATATAAGTCTTTTTTCAAATACCATGATGATATTCCAATTTACTTTCAGTTATATGTATATTACCTTACGAACCATGTCTGTCTCTAATCAACCGTGCATATCAGTTTCCCAGCATTTGCATTGGACTCCATCTTCTTATGCGCTTCAGAAACCCGAGCCCAAGAAAACACCTCATCTACCGTAACTTTCATTGTTCCCTTGGTAAGGTGTGGCAAGGCTTTTGTCACGAAAATATCCTTGAGCTTCCCCTGGTAGTCCGCACTCCTCGTGCGAAGCGTGGTTGCAAGCACCCAGAGACGCTTGTTGAGTAGCGCTCGTAAGTTAAAACCTTCAACTACACTGCCGCTCATTGCTGCAACTAGAACAATCTTAGCTTCCATGGCGGCTGAAGCCGTATTCCTCCTCGACGTTAGCGTTTGGCCTCAAGACTATGAGAAAGCCCATGACTATGAGAAGGCTATAGTAAGTAATCATTCACTTACTATATACTCTGTTAGCAAGCCGCTTTCATGCCTATGCGGTGTTGATTCTGTATCAAACGTACCCGGTGCCAGTATTCTTGACCAACGAGGTCAATGATAAGATCGACCCCTTTTTCTTGGGTCTCTCTTTCTATAACTTTGGCAAAGTCCTCCCCGGTCCGGTAATTGATGGCAAAGGTGGCTCCTAGTGACTTACATAGCTTGCATTTTGCATCAGTCCCGGCCGTAGTGAAAATTTTCGATGCACCTCCAAAATAGGCGAGTTGGATGGCGGCCTGACCAACGCCAGATGCCCCGGCGTGTATGAGAACAGATTGTCCCGGTTCTAGCCCGCCAACTAAGTGTATAGCTTGTATGGCAGTGAAATATGTCTGCTATCATAAATATCTCACAGTTACTGTAGAATTTTGAGTGGTGGTAAATCAACGAACCTCAGGAATACCCGCTGCTGTCTCGTAGGACATATCTTCTGGCATATGCATTAGCATCTTTTCCGAGACCGATATCTTCTCAGCATACTTTAATCGTTATTAGCGGGTGAATCCTAGAGTGAGGAGATATATGTACTTACGGCACCGCCATATGCCAGCCCGAAGACTCTCTCGCCAATTCGAAACCCTCCTGTGCCTTAATATGTTAATAAAGCACCCTATAAACATGTGAATGGACTCCGAAAGTTCTTACAACTTGGTCCTACCGCCTCGACGGTGCCGCTAAACTCGACCCCTAATATCTTGCCAGATTCAGGTAATAGAGGGTATGGATATCGATCTTCTCGCTGCATAATATCCATTCTGTTCAACCCAAAGGCCTTGATGCGAACTACAAGTCGGTCATCGCTGGCAACTGGGTCTGGGATGTCATCCTGGATGAACAGCTTGTCAGCATCCCCTTTGCCTCCTTTGATTCCAATAGCTCTCATTTCGATTCGGTGATAGTGGGCTACCTTAGGAATACAATATCTTCATAATTGCAAAGGGAATTTTCACCTCTGTGTACTCAATCTTCACAAGACTCATCCAAAATGCGGATGGTGAAGCTCGCGCTGACGCGGGGCGTAAAACCCCGTCCCCTAAGTGCATAAAGTCTGTGGACGGAACGGCAATCCCGTTTCGTTCCACACCTATGTTATGCGGAGCCGTTATACCCGGTCCACACCTGTAATAGTCCAAGACGGGTCTGCGAGCCCGTATCTCAGTTCACAATAGGCCTTTTCCGTCCACCGGTGGAGAACCGGGAGTAAATTGCGATGAATAATAGTTCCTTTCTTTTTCAAAATTCGACAGCGGATCTTCAAGGTATAAGGTCGCAACCCAAATCAACACACGAGCCAATTTGTCTCCAACAAGAGTAACTCTGAGCCAGAGCCAAACCCACAAAACTACAATGACAACATCAACTGTAACTATTACCAAGTCTCCCCTGCATGAGACCTCCAAAGTCGAATATTCTACTCAAGCGGAGGAGCAGAAAACCAACTTCTTCGAAGATGTCCATTACTTAGGAGACAAGGAAGGCAAAGTCATCATTAGATCTCCACCTACTTTTAGTAACAAGGAAGAGGAGCGAAAATATCAGAAGCAGCACTTAGCAGCGGCCTTCAGAGTGTTTGCTAAGCAGGGGTTTGATGAAGGTGTTGCTGGACACATCTCCTTGAGAGATCCCTTTAATCCAGGTTAGTAGCTCAAGTGCTTGGATCTAAAGAAAGGGGGGAGTGAGGGCGAGAGAAAGAAAGAGAGAGTGTATGTCTGACTATATACTTAGAACATTTCTGGATTAATCCTCTCAGCACACACTTCTCCCAGATTCGTGTGTCGGACCTAGTCTTGGTAAACGAAAAAGGGGAAGTTCTACCTGAGGGAGCCCAATCAGCTATCAACGGGCCAGCCTTTGCCATCCACAGCGAAATCCATAGGGCACGACCAGACCTCAACGCGGCCTGTCACGCGCACTCGGTATATGGGAAAGCGTTCAGTTGCTTTGGACGCCCGATTGAGATGCTCTATCAGGATGCGCTAAGATTCTACAAGGACATCGCAGTATACCCACGCTTTGGGGGCACAGTTCTCTCGACGGAAGAGGGGGCACGAATTGCGAAAGCGCTAGGCCCGACGATGCGCAACATCATATTGCAAAACCATGGCATGATCACCTGTGGCAAAACGGTAGACGAGGCCGCATTCTTATTCATCGCGCTGGACCGATGTTGCCACGCACAGATGATGGCAAACGCGGCGGCTTGCCCCGGCTTCGAGAAGATTTATATCAGAGATGAGGAGGCAGAGTTCACACATAGGAAGAGCGGCAACTCGAGCAAGATGTGGCTCGCGTTCCAACCCTACTACGACCAGGTTGTGAAAGAGGATCCAACGGTCCTTCATTGACCTGACCAAGTATTCTTTTTTTTTCAGGGGTACTAAGAGGCTAAGGTTCTATACTTCTAAGTAACATATAAATAGGTAACTCAGACCGAATTAGAGATTACAGTGCAGTTCTACTTAATGATCTAACTCTGAAAAACGTCTACATAACTAGGTAAATTACCTATATAAGTACCAATATATACATGTAAACCTATAAATCCGTTGACCTGCTACTACACTCGTTTTAAAACAATAAGTCGCGCCCTACAATTTTTTTCTACTTATACACATACAATTTTTTTAACACGCGCAACACGCGCATTTTTTACACTTTTAACTTTATTATATTTACAACTTTCTTTTTAACCTACGAAATTACGCAATAATTTCGAAATCTTTATAACAACGTGAAATTAGTTATTATTTCTTTATAAATAATGCTTTTTTTAACTAAATACTATCGACTTACGGTTGTAAAAAAGGCTAAATTTTTAATTATGCTATTAAAAAACTTCTTAATTAACCAAAAAATTGCAAACTATTTTGCTTGCAATATTAAGACTATTTAACGATATAGGCGCTAATACAATGCTTTAAAAAAGCTATTTTTAGCATATAGCAAAATAAGTTTTAATATAGTTAAATTATTACCGTGGGCTTTAAAAGTTCGTTGCTATTTACTTTTAAATAACTAATTATAATTAACTTTTTTATACTAATTAGTAATTAAAAAAAAAATTAATGTATTATTTAAACTTATACTTTAATAAAATATAATAGTTTTTTATAAAAGCTTATTAAATATACGTTAATATTTTAACTATTTTAAAGCAACTTAAAGCTATTAACTAGTTTTAAAAATAACTAAAAATAAAAGTATTTTAAGCTAATAAAAATTAATAACTTTTATATTTATATTAAACATTAACGTTTATATTTAAAATGTTTATTTTTATAAATAAATTTAGTATTAATAAATAAAATAAAAATCGTAAATACAGTTAGGCGCTAAAAAAAAATACTTTATTTATTAAAAAAGTTTTAAAAAAAAAACATTGCTTTAATATATTATTAACTATTACAATAAATAAAATTATTACTAGTTTAATATATTAAAGTTTAATAATTAAAAAAAGTTTTACTTTTTAATTGTAAAATAGTATTATTTTTTTAATAAATTTATTTTTTAACTTTTATTTAGTTTTAATAATAAATAACGCTTTTTTTTATTATTTTTAAGAAATTTACACAATAGTAAAAAACAGTAGCGTTTATAAGCTTTAATATTTATTACTTTATTTACTAAAATTTAACCTTATTAAAAAATTTTTTAATTTATTAAAAGTATATATACGTAAGCATTTAAAGTAAAAGTAAAAAAACTTTATTAACAAAAAAAACTTTGCATTATTTTTTACTAATTACATTTACAAAGTTAACTAATAATAAAATGAGATTTAAAAGCTATTTTAACACGTAAATATTAGCTATAACTTTAAGTAAAAGTAGTAATAAATAAAAGTAATTATTATAAAAAGCGCTATATAGTAAAATAAAGTTATAATAAAGTTTAATCTTTAAAAGACTTATATATTTAAATTAAAAGCTTTTATAATAATTAACTTTTTTAATTTAAAAATATAACACTTATTACTTTTATTATTTATAAGTAAAATATAGCAAAATGTTTTAAGTTTAATTTTTAAAGGAGGTATTTTTTTTTTTTTTTTTTTTTAATTTTTTTTTTAATATTGCGTTAATATAATAATTTTTAAATAGCTTTACTGCTTTTTTATTTTTTTTTTAATAATGTGTAAGTTTATATAGCTTAATTTAATTAAAAATTATAGTAGTAATAATTATAATAATAGTTATAATAGTAGTTATAATAGTAGTTATAGTATTATTATATAAAAAGTTATAATATAAAAGGTTATAAACTTTTTTATAAATAAATTAAAATTTTATTTATAAATAAAATGTAATTTTATTAATGTAATTTTATTTGCAATTTATTTATAATAGTAATAAAGTTGCAACTAAAAGCTAAAAAAGTACTTTTATTTAAAGTACGTTTACATTTAAAAAATTATATTAAAAATAACTAATAATTTATAGTTTATAATTTTAACTTTATTTATTATAATAGCATTTAAAATAAATTAAAATTATTTATTTATATTATAATAAAACTTATTATTTTATATATTAAACCTTTTTTATTTATTATATATACTATTTATTTTATATATTATATTTTATAAAAAGCAAACAAGTTAACTTTAAAAACTATTAAATATAGTTAATTACTTGCTTAAAAAACGCAAATATATACTTTAATTTCAGTTTTTTTAATTATTAATACGTAAAGTACGTATTTACGCTTTTTAAGTAAGTAATTAGCTATATTTGCTAGTTTTTAAAGTTAATTACTTACTTAAAAAGCACAAATATATACTTTAACTTTAATTTTTTTAGTTATTAACGCGTAAAGTATATATTTGCGCTTTTTAAGTAAATAATTAACTATATTTAATAATTAAAGCTAATTATTTATTTAAAAAGCGCAAATATATACTTTAACTTTAATTTTTTTAATTATTAACGCGTAAAGTATATATTTGCGTTTTTTAAATAAGTAATTAGTTTTTTTCATTTCTTTATAACTTTTTTCTTTTTATAACTTTTTTTTTAAATTAAAAGTTATTTATTACTTTTATTTACTACTTTTATTAACGAAAGTATTTAAGTTAAAAGTATTAAAAAAACAACAACGTAGTTATATATTAAAAATATCGTGAATTATTAATATTTTTAGTTATAAGCAAGGTAAAAGTAAAGTTTTTTATTAATATTAAATATTAATTATTAAAAAAAAACTATAACTTACTAATATTTAAATAGCTTTAAGATTTTTTACCTTTAAAAACCCTTTAAAATTTAACAGCATTTTTTAAATATTGTTTAATATAAAACTTAAATAAAATAAATACTTTTTAAAAAATTTACTTAGCTATATATTAAGTCTTTAAAAAATGGCAGATTTGCTAAATAGTTATACTGTTACTATTAAGCTTTTAATATAAATTTTTTATTTAACTTATTTTTTTTAACAATTTATATATAAAAGCTTTTATTAATTTTGCTAATAAAGTTTTATTATTTACATTTTTTAATATTAATAGCAATAAACTGCAAATAAAAAAAAATATAAAAAAAATATTGGATATATATAACAATATAAAAAGTAACTAGTTTATTAAGGCATTTTTGCAAGTTTTTAGCAACGTATATACGCTTTTTTTTGCACTTTTACGTTAATTAAAAATGCAGTTTGTAATTTTATTTATTAAAGCCCTTATAAACTAATTTTTAAAGTTATTTTAAACTATTTAAATAATGTAAAAGTTTTAATATTAATGTTTTTTTTTTAGTTATTTTATTAAAAAACTTATTAAAAAGCTATTTTTAACTTTTTAACTTTTTACATTATTATACTTTGCTTTACGTGCTTATTTTTTTTTAACTACGTTAAAAAATCTTATATATAACTATAACAAAAGCTTTATAAAAACAGCTTAATTGCTTATAATATTTTTAACTTATTTAATAATATTAATTATCGTAAAAAAATAATATATAGTTTTATTTTCAATTTAGCAAAATTATAGTAACTTAATGTAATTTAAGCATAAAATGCCTTTATTGCAAATTAACAAGTTTTTAAAAAACGTATAAAGTTTTTATTTAGTAGTTTAAGCGCTTATTATATTAATAAAAGGCATAAAATAATATTTAATAAAGCTTTAAAAAATTAAAAGGCCTTAAAAAATTAAAGTTAATATTAAATAAAAGCGCTAAATAAAAAAATCCTTAATATTAAAAAAAGTATTATTACGTTACTATAAAAGTATTTAATAGCAAAGTTTTTTTATAATTTTAAAAAAGCTTTTAAGTTTTAAGTTTTATTAAATTTTAAATATTAAAATAATTAAAATAAATATTTTATTTAAAATAAAGTAATAAATAAGTATAATAAAATAAAGTAATTTAAAATAACTAATAGCATTTAAAACTTTATTTTTATTTATTTTGCCGTAAAAATAAACGCAAAATACTTTAAAATTACATTTATACGTAATATTTTGCTTAATAAACAGCTTTTTAACTTATATATATATTTATAAAAAAAATTAATTATACTTTTTTGTTTTTTTGTTTATATACGCTTTAAGCTATAAAGTAATAAAGTTTTAAACGTTATTTATAAGTTTAAATTGTTAATAAATAGCATAATAATTAATATTATTAACGCTAATTACTTTAAAAAACCTACGTTTATTTTATAGCTATAATTTAAAAAATTTACCGTTAATAATAACGCAAATTTAACTAAAAACCTCAATAGTAAAAGCCTTTAATGTAACTATTAAAAAAAAAATAAAAATAGCAATATTTTTATCTTTATTAACTATTTCATTATTAATACTAATAATAGCATTAATAATAACATTAATAACAATATTAGCGCTATTATTATTATTTATAGTAACACTAATAGCAATATTAGCGCTATTATCGTTGCTATTATTATTATTATTGTTTTTAAAAGCAACGTTATTATCGTTATTATTATTATTATCGTTATTTTTTTTTTAAAAAAATGATTTTTGTAATAAATCATGTTTTATTAACTGCTTTTTTTAACAACTACTTTAATAAGTAAGCTTAAGTATAAGCTTTATTTAAAATGTTTTCTTAATAATAGCAGCTTATTTTTAAACTGCTTTTTAATAAAAGGTATTATTGCAAAATTTACTTTCTACTGCTTTAAACAAAGGCTTTTAAATATGCTTTAAAAACATTATTAAAGTTTAATTAGCAGTTTTATTAATATAAATTTGCTTAAAAAAAAAGCGTGTGCAGCTTAAAGCTAAAAGTAAAAGTTAAAAAAGTTGCTTTTTTGCCCGTAAAATAAAGCAAAAACGCGAAAATAGCAACAAAAAAATTAAGATTTTAATAAGTAAATTTAATTATAAGTTAGTTACAAAAAGGCATTATCGTAATATAAAGCATTACTTTGCAAATTAAAAAAGATTTTAATTGCTTTAATAGTTTTTATAAAACTAAAGCTATAAAAGAAAAGTAACATTAGCAAAAATAACTTTTTATATAAGTTAAAAGGTTTTAAACCTTTAAAAGCGCTTTTTACGATAAAATTGCTTACAAAATAATAGCTTTATTAAATGAAATTAAATGTTAAGATAAATAGTATTATAGGTTAAAAATGTAAAAAATGCGCGTGTCGCGCGTGTTAAAAAAATTGTATGTATGTAAGTAGAAAAAAATTGTAGGGCGCGACTTATTGTTTCGAAACGAGTGTATATGCGTTTATGCTGCCAACTATACTGTACGCTGTATGTGGGGTATACTGAATCTAGCTTATTGCCTATTTAGGCAATCTGAAGCCAACGCGGGGAAGCGGGTCGAAAAGCAGATCCCGACCTACACTAGTTAGTAGTATATAGGCATTCCCTATTATTCTTCTAGCAGATCATCACTGTCTATAAGTGCTACTAATATGTGAATATTTTGATAATGATCAATCGATATCCTGTCTATTTATAGAGAAGGTGAAATGGCTCGGGCTTGTCAGGTACGTCTTCCAAGATTGTGATATATAGTTCCTAAGTGTCATACTCTTTAGTTTTGTCGACGACGCAAGATCAAGTGCAATGCGGAAAAGCCGGAATGTGGCACTTGTCGTAGTAGCAACCGTACTTGTGTCTACTACGATGCGCCGCCCAAACCCAGGCCGTCTGCATCTATAATCAACACTCTGCAGCAGGAGAAGAGTGCGTTAGAACGTGCTCTAACTCAGCTGAAAGCAGCTTCTGTTGAGCAGAGGGAAATCCTACTGAACGGGTTGACTATAGCAGGCGGCAAGGTGCTATTATCGGAGAACTTCCATTCACCGGGTTCTGGCGGTGATGTGGAATTACTTGCAAGCCGCGGCTATATGCCTTCTCTCGGTCCGCGGACTAAAGAAAGTGTGAACGAAAATGACGAGACCTCCGATGAAGACGACGACGACGACGACGACGACGACTATGATAACCCTAACTTCCTCTCTGTTGATGAAACATGTCAGGCCCGAGTGTACGGTGCTACCTCATCTCTCCCAGTGAGTAGCCCGGCTAGGCCTACGCTCATGGGACATAACAATGTTGCTCAAGCATATAGAGACCAGCTGATCGCCAGCGCAGCTATAGGGAGGCAACGCGAGCATCACCTACGGACTCTAAGCACCATTCGGGGCGTCCCCGCAGAGGTAGCCCTGCATTTATTAGATTTGCATTGGAACCGCCAGCATCACACATTCCTCCTAACATACAGGCCAGCTTTTTCGCGGGAATTGGTCGATGGTGGCCCATACTGCACCGACTTTTTGTTAAATGCCGTATTTGCTTGCGCAAGTAAATTCTCTGAGCGGATTAGCCTCCGAAGTGATCCATCAGACCCCGAGTCTGCCGGGCAGCAGTTCTTCTCTCATTGCGACACGCTGCTTCATCGAGACTCTCTACTTACTCAGTCAAGCATCCCGACAGTCATTGGACTTCTCATGTTGGGCTCGACGTTCAACGCGCGTGGGTCTACGACGAAGGGATGGTTATACACAGGCTATGCTATCCGCATGGTATACGATCTGGGCTTACATCTGGATAGTGAAATACACAGATCCAATGCTGAAGAGGTCGAGATTCGCCGGCGGGTCTTCTGGGGTGCATTCATCTGCGAGAAACTCCAGAGCCTCTATCTAGGCCGTCCGGTTTTTATTCAGCTTCGTGACGCTAATGTGTCATTGGACTTCATGGATGTGTTTGAAGAACTAGAACCTTGGGCGCCATACACAGATCCAACCATAAACGCCAGTGATCCGCCCTTGTATGCTGCTGTTAGACCACCCCTTACCTACTCTGTGTCCGTGTTTCAGCAGTTCTGCACACTCTCCAAGATCATGACAAAAATCATCAATAAGATCTACCCTGTTGGACCGACGGCACGCAAGATGCTAAGTCACAGGCGAAATATCCACCGTCTGCTTTGTACATGGTATCACGATCTCCCTCCACATCTGAAGTATGAGCCATGGACAAATACGCCCGAACGCCCAGCTGCAGTTACCCCACATCTCACCATACTACACATGGTCTACTACTGCCTCGTTATTCTCTTGCACCGACCATTCATATCGCATAGGGGCACCGAAGTTGCTACCGTATCGACCAGTTCGTGGAAGAAATGTAGTACGGCGGCTCGAAATATTACCAATCTAGCACTATCATATAGGGCTACGTATCCATTGCGCAAATCTAGTTATCTGCTTAGCTATGCTGTAAGCAGAAATTTGAGTTGAGATTCCTCTTATTAATAGGATCATGAACAAGTTACGACATAGAAGCAAGACCTCAAAGCCATTCATCCTTGTTCTACAACTACAGCACAATACGAAACCAACTGGGCGAGTATGAACTAACCCGGACATCACAGGTCTATGTTGCATGTACCATTCACGTTCATAATGCGGCCCCTCCAGGGAAGAATCCAGTCGGTGCAGATTTATCTTTACTCGAAGCTAGTCTGAAGTGCTTAGATGAACTAGCCATCCCCAACTCTGGCGTGGCGGATACGACAAGGATCATACGATCACTGATGAGGAACAAAGGAATTCAAGAAACCCCAGGTATCAGTATTAACCTACCTAGGTACATTCCAATAGACTTTGCTGACCCATACCCATAAGCAAGTTTCTCTGATCCCCAGCTACTAGGATCCAACGATATAGATACTTCTTGGCAGCTCTTCGAGGATTCACCAGCTACGGAAGAGTTGAACACGATGCGATCGTTTTCAGACTTCGATGTTCCTGGCCAAGACTTGCTTTTTGGGTTTATGGACGATAACTTCTCGATATCTAGCTTCATGCCCCAAGGATAAATAGCAAGCTTAATATCAAGAGGAAAGGTAGAAGTTACTAGATACGACCATAGTGCAGGCCTATTTCACCGGTGTTGTCAAGTCAAAATTGACCCATATGATTACTACATATCAATGCCTTCGTGCTTGCCCACCATACCCCATACGGGAACCACTCCACAACCGAAGTTAGCACATACCTAGAAAACGTGCCAGACGGACCCCCTCAGCCCGTCCTGGCGGGTTGTGGGGTTAATAAGGTAGCACTGCGGAGTGAAAGAGCCCGCAACAGGTCCACGACAAATTGTTTAGCCAATGTAGATGACATATATTTGGGGTAAATTATACATAGGTAGGTCATGGAGGCTGTCCTCGTAGTGACTGTCAAAGAAGACTAGTTTTGGCTGTCCGCAAGCAAACGACGACTACCATGTCCCAAGACCTTCCATCCAAGTGTGACGTGCTAGTGATCGGCAGCGGAAACGCTGGCTTCTCTGCTGCCACATCCGCCGCACAACACGGCGCCGGGAGCGTTGTGCTTATTGACAAGTGCCCCGAGGACTGGGCGGGCGGCAACAGCTACTTTACGGCCGGTGCATTCCGAATAGCACATACTGGCCTGAAGGACTTACAGCCGCTCGTCAACAACATCAACGCAGACAATGCAGGTGTCATCGACTTGGACCCCTACACGCACTCCGACTTCCAGCATGATCTCTCACGTGTAACGGCCGGCCGCTCAGATGTCTCCTTAGGCCGCATCTTAGTCCATGACTCGAATGATGCGATCAAGTGGTTAGCGCGTCAAGGGGTCCGTTTCCAGTTGTCTTTCAACCGCCAGGCTTATAAGGTCAATGGCCGGTACAAGTTTTGGGGTGGTATGGCGCTCATGACGGAGGACGGTGGCAAGGGGTTGATCGAGGATCACAAGCGGGCAGCGCATAAGCACGACGTGAGAACCTTCTGGTCGACGACGGCAAGGAGGCTCTTGGCCAACCCAGAAACCGGTGCGGTGCAAGGGGTCGTGGTTGAGCGAGACGGAAAATCGTACACAATCGAGTCTAAGGCCACCATTCTCGCCGCAGGGGGATTTGAAGCTAATCCGCGTATGCGCTGTCAATATCTCGGTCCCAATTGGGATTTGGCCTATGTTCGGGGAACCCCTTATAACACGGGCGACTGCTTGGAGATGGCCATCAGGGACGTGTCGGCAAAACAGGCTGGCAACTGGTCGGGATGCCACTCAGTGGCCTGGGACGCTGATGCACCTCCCAATACTGGCGACCGGGCCATATCCAACCAATTCACAAAATCCGGCTACCCCCTCGGCATCATGGTAAACAACCAAGGAGATCGCTTTGTGGACGAAGGGGTCGACCTTCGCAACTACACGTATGCCAAGTTTGGCAAGGCCATTCTAGCTCAGCCCGACGGGGTGGCCTTCCAGATCTGGGACGCCAAAACGATCCCGTGGTTGAGGGCCGAAGAGTATCGAGACGACATCGTTCGTAAAATCCGGGCCAGCAGCATCGAGGAGCTAGCCGACAAGTGTGTGGCGGAAGGCCTGCAATCTCGGCAAAGGTTCATCGACACGCTGACCACGTTCAACCGAGCCGCAAGTGCACATCGCAAAGAGCATCCCTCGCTGACATGGGATCCAGCGGTAAAAGACGGTGTCTCAACGCAGGCTCGGGAGCATCGCTTGCAGCTGCCAAAGTCAAACTGGGCACTGCCTATCGACGAAGCGCCGTTCCTCGCAGTCAAGGTGACGTGTGGAGTAACGTTCACATTCGGCGGGCTCGCAGTCAACCCAGAGACCGCCGCGGTTCTCTCGACAAGCAACCGGGAGATCCCAGGGTTGTTCTGCGTGGGCGAAATGATGGGGGGTCTTTTCTATGGCAACTACCCCGGCGGCTCTGGGTTGACTTCTGGTGCTGTCTTTGGAAGAAGAGCAGGACGAGCAGCTGCAAGTTTGGCAGCCGGAACAACTCCGGAGGTGAGATCGAACTTGTAGGAACCTATCTGTCTACTGGTGTAGTATTAAAGCGACTCATTATACCAACAACTTATAGTTACTGATATAGGTTATCAGTCTCCTTCAAGGATCTAGAACTTGTTACATAGCTAGCTTACGAGCTCCTATTAACTCGCCCCTTTTTGGTTTCTTTTCTAAATCATACCCGGGTTAGGTAACTAACCAATATACCTGACAATTGAACCCCTTTTCATGATGCCATCAGCTTCTAGAACCATCCGCAGTGCTACGATTTTTTAATGAAACAAACTTACAGTTAATTGCCATATTTCAAAACAAGGTTTTATATTTTGTACTATATTGATTTTTCTTTTCAGTGGTCATCACGTTAGAAACTTGCGATATGTATTTCAGTTACCCCTTATCAACACCTCCTTTCAGAATTCTTAAGATAATACAGGTCATATAAATGCCCAGAACTCAGAATAAGAACTAGCTTTTATGTAATAGTGATTTTCATAACATGCATGGGTGTCTGGGACTTCACCAGGTTATTGAAGCCCAAACTGAAACCACTGGTCTAAACCAGGTACACTACTGGCGAAGTCATCAAACTACGATGCTCTAGGTCTTGATAGGTTGCTGTCTTGTTGTGGCGGTCTTCTAGTTATGTTAGGTGATTCCCCTTCCACAACCTCGAATGATCGGGTTTGGGTTTGTTGCGATGCTGCCCAATTTTTGAATTTCATGTACGCGGAAGCCCTACTACCGCTTTTGTTACTGGGTACAGCACTCAAAATGGTCTGTTGGTCGAGCTTGTCTAATGCCAATTCAAGGGCCTCCACGGTGAGCCTCTCAGAGTGCTGAGAGAATTTCCCGACCGACATATCTTTCAGAAATTTGATTCCCCTATCGCAGGTCTTTTGGAGTCGGCGGCTACGGGTTGTCATACGGTGCGCTAGAAGCACTAGTACCGCTGCACAGCACGAGGTGAACTCGGTGTAAGACGATTTTGCTAGACCGACCTCTTCGTGTAGAGTCTGACAAAGGTCGATTATGACCAAAGCACTCTGGACACAATCATTAACAAGATCGTCGCGTATCTTACGCCAATCACCAACGCGATCTTCTTCTGTGCTATGTGATGTTGAGCTCTCTCCATTGAGTATGAAGGGCCGTCCAATAAAGACATACACTAAGTGGTAGGTCAAATGTAAATGTATGTTGGGGCGGAAGAGTGGCTTTGCGGGATCAAGGTCGCGGCAAAATAATTCTGTAGGAAGAGTTTGCCAATGATTTTGTAACTGGGCCTTCAGGTCTAACATGGACTGGGCTGCAGCCGGTTGAGTCTCATCGCCAGCTTGTCTAAAGGCAGAGCTGAATAGTTCAAGTCAGTGTGAATGACACTTTAAAGATAGCCAGGTAAGAGAATCTTACACAAAGTCCCTGGCGCTCTCAAGCATATCTATTAATCTAATCATGGCTAGTAGATTTGGAAGTGTATCAACTCTATCCTCCGGCTTGATGCCCGGAATATTCGTTGGGTATTCACAGTTGACATCGCGCCTCGCTAGCGAGACCGGCCGACCATGGAAGACACAGATCCGCCTAGGGGTTAATCAGAATAAGATAAATAAATCTATGATAGAAAAACATGACTAACCTTTCTAGAGTATATACCGTCCAGAAGATCCTTCTTCGTAGCTCTGCCAACCTTGACTCAGTTATACGATAATCTTCACGATGCATAGAATTTTGGGTCGCAATTCTGCTAGCAATTCCCAAGTAAGTGCATGATAGGCCACCCGCATCTACGGGGAGCGTGTATGCACCGAGGAGAACGAATGCCTGGACGCTTTGAAGGGAAGCGTTGGCGATGGTATCTGGAATCAATCTGCAAGCGATATGATAAAAGGTTACGGCCACACTATCATCAGGCTCGCTCGTTTCTGGGGTAGTGACATCCTGGCGATCTGACCTAAAGGTCAAATGTGCAAACTGTGTACCCATGGCAAATACCATCAGTAAGGTACATACCCATGATGCATCATCCGTGTCGAATTCCACAGTGGATGAGTAGAAATCGACGAGTTTATGACGCAAAAACTCTTCATCTACATAACAGTAATTTGTTTCCGCATAATCGAAGAAGACATTGACAAGGAACAGAGCGACATCCTCTGGTGGAAACTGAGATGCAGCCTCTACTATTACCGGCAGTCTGGGTTGCATCTAGGCTACCACTGGGGAACGATCAAGATTTGGGTTGTTCGGACGGGGCTATTCACATTGAGGCCTTAGAGAGTGCGGTTATAGTTATTATCAGCATGTACCATACCTCTGGGATGGAGTCATATAGTTATCCGGCTACTTTCTGCTGCAGACGAAAGGAGAAACTTTGGTGGGACAACTCCATAGAAGAACTTGATATGCCAACCGGCCTGACAGAAGACGTGACATGTCTCCTGTCCTGACCGCCCCTGGTGATACCCATAGTATTCCTAGAGAGAGACGCAATCAAGTCAAGGAGATGTGGCTTGTCAAACTGTTCTGTGCTGGTGAAATGCCTTACTATCCGTTCCAAGGCCTTGATCCTTTCGATATCGAAAAAGTCATCGCTGCTCTTTGATAAGCGATTAACCTAGTACCGAACAAGAATAACGATATGATGAACAATATATCACTTACATGAGGTTACCAGAGAGTACGGGTTGAAGACCTGGATGCCGCCCCCTAGGGCTATGTCTTGGCACATCAGTGTACCTACATTGACGCCCTGCCCGGCGGCATCGTGAGCAGTTTTCAATGCCATCACACTTTTCCTTAAGTCTTCTACATGCGTCACAACTAAAATGAGAGATGAGCAGGTGTTTTTTATACGCTTACATCAATAAACCAACAAATTAGACTTACGCTCTGGAAGCTCTCTTTTTCCGGAACATAACCGGCTCCGGGCCGGGTGGAGGGTTGCTCGGCTTATCTAGCAGGCTTTCTATTTAAGAAAAAGGGGAGGGGAAGAAGAGATTATGGTACAGAAACATGGGGTAAATACGTCGTCAAATCCTATGCGCTAGCCTAGATGGATGTTCCTGGACATACTTACATACCTCTGACTAGCCCATCACTCAACCGAAACCGGAACTTTCTTTCTCGGCAATAAGCCCGCCCCCTTTTTCGCAGCAATATCAGTATATCAAGGTTAATGTACGTAAACTCGGTATAAATGGTGCCTTCAACCTATGGTTGCTGATTATAAGTTCAATACAATACATCATGACTAATATTTTGAATTATGCCAAGGGCCTGTGAATTGTTTTACTACCTATCTTCACTCCTTTTCTAGTGCGTCCGCCATCTCCCCCAATGTATTAAACTTCCAGTCATACACTAGACTATCCCTATTACCCATGATAGCACCCGGTCTTACTATCCAACTCGAGTGCATTCCCATTGCCTTGGCGGGATGATGATCATGATACTGGCTCTGCGCTGTCTGCAGAATCCTCTCCTTTGGCACCCCTAGTTTCTCCTGGACCTCCTTCACCATGTACTGAAAGTTGCGAAGATCGGGTTTGTAGCTACCCACATCTTGTGCAGTGATGATCAGGTCAAATTTCACGCCTTCCAATGGACCCTCGTTGCTTTTAGCAAATGATTCTAAATCAACGTTGGATAGCACGACGAGCTTGTAGTGCTTGCCCAATCGCTTCAGTGCGTCGACCGTATCCGGAAAGGCAGGCCAGCTTCCCACGGACGTGCCGAACGCCTCGCTTTGGTCAGAAGAGGGCTCTGGTAAACCGAGTTTCTTTGCGATTTGCGGGTGAATGGTTCTAAGGAGCTCATGATACTTGAGAGTCGGTGTTGCAGCTTGTTGGGTCCGCTCACATTCATGGACCACGTCTAGGAGCTTCTCTCTGCTGAAGTTGGCGTTATTGGTGTCGAGCAAGGGTTGGAGATTAGCCAATATTCCCGTTTCCCAGTCAATCAGAGTGCCGTATACATCAAATGAGAGGACATCAAAGTCCGAGAGCTTAGCCATATTGGTGAGTAATGTGATGATAATAAGGTCCAATATGTTACTTTTTGGTGTTGGTAGATGATGCTCGTACTTCGAAATCGAAGGTCTCTCTGGATAGTTTTGAACCCCCGGCGTAACTTAATAATAGAATAGTATTGCCATGGGAAATGCCGGGCCTGACAGTATCATGCAAGCCGGTTAGTATCCATTTGATGGAGATAAGGAGTGACTTCACGTTCCCCAATCGGAACCCGGACCGGGACCGGAACCGGACCGGTGCCGGACAGCGACTTCCGTTTCTAGCCGGTTAAGCCCGGTGCTAAGGGTAGAAGATAATAATAGCGACTAAATTGTCGGCTTCAGGCTTGACTTTAGTTCTTTAGCTAAACGTGAGGTTTGTCCTTATTTCTTTCTTGTTGTGTAACTTGGTAGAACTTGGTTGACACGGAAGTTCAATGTACAAGAAATTTACCACGCTGTAGATTGTTGTGCAGCTTAGATATATTCAAGCTTTATGAAAAATAAAAATATCCGATCGTCGTGGATGAAATCTTTCATTATGAAATTGATTTTACATAGAAAGCCACATGTAGTTTCCGTCCCTAAGGTGTATCACTCTACGTCTTTTTTCGCATGGAGTGTAAGCTTTTGCTATTTATACCCTATATACACCTGCAAAAGTCTCTAATGATTCCTGTATATTTTTTGTCACTTCTGAATAAGGTCGTGTAGTGTTCTGGCAGAACGTTAAAAAAGGAGCCAGGTAAGAGAGACATGAGAGTTGCTGTGATGGATACGTCCTCTAGCTTGGACTTTCTGAGGAGGGCATCTGAGGTCTCCTTGGAGAGAAATATCGAAGAGAAACATGTCGTGACGGGAAGAAACTGCGGCTCGCCATACCATACCTCATGAGGCGGGCAACCATGATTACTTTGAGCTTGTAAGAATTCGGGAGAGATAGAAAGCTGGCAAATTGATTCAAGGTAGTGTCTAGTACATAAGTACCTAGTTAGTAGGTGATGGGTGTGATTGGAGGGTTTGGATTGGCTCAAGCCACAAGCCTACCAGGGACCTATAGGTGAGCTTTAATGCACCGCCACAGGCATACCTACCTACCTAAACCTAGCAGCCTAGGTAGGCAGTTAAGGCAGCTGAGTTAGGACCTATCCCCTCTGAATTCAAAGGAAACGCGTCTTGCCTTTGCAATTTACAATTCACAATTTACAATCAATTAAAATAATTCTACGTGACGCGCTAAGGCTGAGGAAAGCTTCCCCCAGGGCTACTCTTATACCGCCAACCATCACCTGCTAAATTAGTTCATAAACCATGCGACTTGATAATTTAGTAGATGGATCTGGTGATTATTAGTATTCCCCATCAACACGGCTATGGCAACCATCAAAGCCATCGAGGCCCGGACAGTAAGCTACCTCTCTTGACCCTTATGTTATTTCTACAAGTACTGACCGAACAACTTATCAAGGTCCACCAAATCCAATCTGGTCAAGTGATCGTCGACTTATGTTCGGTCGTAAAGGAGTTGGTGGAAAACAGTCTAGATGCCGGTGCAACGAATATTGGTTCGTTATTCTTTTCCCTTTCCCCTTTCCCCTTTTCCCTTTCCCCATAAGCTTTTCTGTTTCCTTATTGCTAACTGGTCATCGATGATTATTATGGTGGGGGTAGAGGTCCGGTTCAAAAATCAGGGGCTAGATTCAATCGAAGTCCAAGACAATGGCTCCGGTATATCTAAGGAAAACTATGAGACCCTAGCCCTGAAACATTATACTTCCAAGTTGGCTACGTATGCGGATCTCACATCTCTCCAAACTTTTGGTTTCCGAGGAGAAGCCCTCTCTTCACTCTGCGCCTTGTCAAAATTCACCGTCATCACCTGCCTAGCATCTGATGCGCCCAAGGGGTCAAAATTAGAATTCGAAACCTCGGGGAAACTCAGCAGCACCAGCGTCGTCGCAGCCCAGAAAGGGACAACGGTATGCATCGAGGGTCTGTTTAAGAACTTACCCGTGCGCCGTCGTGAACTGGAGCGAAATATCAAACGAGAATGGAACAAAGTTATCAGCGTTCTCAACCAATATGCCTGTATCCAAACAGGCCTCAAGTTTTCTGTCTCTCAACAACCAACCAAGGGCAAGCGAATGGTGCTTTTCTCGACAAAAGGAAATCAAACGACTCGCGAGAACATTGTCAATGTCTTCGGTGCCAAGACCCTCACAGTTCTTATCCCTTTAGATCTCGAACTGGAGTTAGAGCTCACTACTGCGCCGGGTCAACGACGAAAGTTGCAAGATGACCGCGAAATCAAGCAGATTCGTATCCGGGGACATGTGTCGCGCCCTGCTCATGGGGAAGGACGACAGACCCCTGATAGGCAGATGTTCTTCGTAAATGGTCGTCCTTGTGGGCTACCTCAGTTCGCCAAAGTCTTCAATGAGGTGTACAAGTCTTACAATGCATCGCAATCGCCGTTTATTTTTGCTGACATCCAACTTGACACTGATCTTTATGATGTCAATGTTAGCCCCGACAAAAGGACTATCCTGCTTCATGATCAAACTCGGATGCTTGACAACCTTAGAGAGGCACTTGTCGCCTTGTTTGAATCTCAGGACTATGCACTACCTGCATCACAATTATTAGGTGCTAAACATGTCCCTTATAAAAAGCCTTCCCTCCCTAGGCACGACACAGCTGCACATAACAACGAATGCGAGGCGACATCTAACTCGATGGATATGGAGTCTGACCCAGGAATAGAGAGCAAGGAAGATAATAAGAACATACAAGATGCTTCGACTTCACAGGATTCATCACTGATCGTGTCACCAGTCCGTACCCAGGCCCCGACTTTGATTGAACGATTGGTCGAACGCAAGCATATGACCCCTAACAAGGACAAACTGGATGATAAAGCGCCGGTAGACACTGATGAAGTCTCGGTGACTGAAGAGATGCTCGATTCTAAAATAACGGATGAAGATGAAGGAAGCTCTCTGGCTGATGAGGTTGAAAATACGTCTCAAGATGCTATAGAAACACCAAGAAACGTACAAGATTTCCGTGCACGGCTAGAAGAGCTCGCCAAGTCAAAAGCAAGTCAAAAACAAAATAATACGGGCACCCCTGAGATGGATCCGTCAGAACCACCTATACCTGCTATTTCTATGCCATCTCGTATTCCGGAAGTCAAGGCTAGTAAAACCATGTCATCTGGATCTATGAAGCGAGCGGCGCCAGAAGTCGCCACCATTACGATTGGTGACCATACTGTTGCTAGTATGATTGGCTCCCCTTCAAAGAAGCAGCGCATGGAAACCCATAAAACCAACAATCGGGCTAGCCAGCGCGATGTCAAAAAGCCCGTCCCAGTTCCTTCGTTCAATGGTCGCTTAGCTCAGATGTTTGCCGCCAACGCAAAATCAAAGGGCATAGAGCGGGAAGAAATCGAGGCTACAATGGAAACAGGAGATGACTCGGAATGTTCAGACTCATCTAGTGAAAAGTTGTTCGTGGATGACGATGATGATGATGATGATGATGGTGGTGATGATGATAATAAAGAGACTGGCAGTCAGGATGAGGCTAATGATATGCCAATCTCTCCCATTCTTGAGGATCAGGATGCTCGAGATGTTTCCCCAGAGCTTGATGGCGACGTCAACGAGGAGGACGACGAGGGCAATGATGATATACCGCAAGGGAGCATTTCACCACAACCAGACCACGAGAGTGATGAAGAATACGCGGATGATGACAAGTCAGACGTCCAAGATGAAAGTCATATACCTGAATCTGCTAAAGATTCAGTAGAAGATATTCCAGAGGAGACACAAAAGCGCACCCAGAGTTTTATTAAAGGCACCACGAAGAAAAAAGATGCGACTTATCAACTGTTGCACACACTGAGTACAGATGAAAAGCACATCCGCAAATCTCTTATTTCATACCACGAGCACATTAGCGAATCGACATCGTCAACAGGTTCTAAGCTGGTCACTGATAAGCTTGATGCCGATGATGCCGAAGAAAAGCTATCTTTAACAATATCAAAGACAGACTTTGGAAAGATGAAAATCATTGGACAATTCAATCTGGGCTTTATCTTAGCACTACGCGCTGCTGGGTTGGGAAGCAGTCAGGCCGAGGACCAACACGCTCGAGATGATGAGCTCTTTATTATTGATCAGCATGCAACGGATGAGAAGTATAACTTCGAACGTCTACAGGCCAGTACGGTCGTACAGTCTCAGAGGCTTGTTCAGCCTAAAGCCCTAGAACTCACGGCATTGGAGGAAGAGGTAATTCGGGAGAACATCGATGCGCTAGAGACCAATGGTTTTATGGTCAGCTTCGACGATAGTGGTTACCAGCCGGTAGGTTCCCGGTGCCAACTGCTTAGTCTGCCGTTGAGCCGGGAAACGACGTTCTCTCTAGCAGACCTGGAGGAGCTCGTCTCGCTCCTGACAGACCACGGCTCGTCTTCTGCTAACACCGTCCCGCGCCCTTCCAAAGTACGCAAAATGTTTGCGATGCGCGCGTGCCGGAGCAGTGTCATGATAGGCAAGCCGCTGTCTAACAAACAGATGGAAAAGCTCGTCAGACACATGGGTGAGCTCGATAAGCCGTGGAACTGCCCCCATGGCCGGCCAACCATGAGACACCTATGTGGCTTAGGTGCATGGGACGGGCTTGGTTGGCGGGAAGGCGATGATTTTGATGGCGGAAGACCAACGCGAACGAATTGGGGTGCATATATCCGTGAGATGAACGAATCAGAATGAACTTGCTATATATTATGATTTTGTACGCAATGGTTTACGGATTAAGGATTAAGGACAAAGCGCTTGTCTGTGTCAGTATATTTTCTTGTTCTATGGATATAAATGGCAGGATAGAGACCCGGTATACTAGGAATATATCATCATTTCAGTGTTTACATATGAGCTGCTAGTTGTTTACTGGGTGTGATATCACTTAGATATCGTCAAGTATAGGCAAACCCCTTTTCTCCATTTAACAGTATAGGGTACTAGGTTAGGTAATTAATATTGATTTGATTTCCCTTTTCACCCCTTTCTTAAGATACCTACCTGCCTATGTCATACCCAACCCCTTTAATAATAATAAAAACCATTCGACCAGTCGTCTCTGTTTTCCTTTCCTTTATCGTAGATTCATTACCTACCTAACACAAACTGGGGGGGGGGGGGGGGGGGGGGGGGGGGGGGGGGGGGGGGGGGGGGGGGGGGGGGGGGGGGGGGGGGGGGGCCGGCGGCGGGGGGGGGGCGGCGGGCGCGG
>MU394102.1:258868-307388 GCA_022578605.1 Camillea tinctor
AAAAATTAATAAATATATAAATCCATTTTCCATTTTTTATTTTTTTTAATTTCATTTTTTTTTTTTTTTTTACCTATAAAAAAAAAAAAACCCCCCCCCCCCCCCCCCCCGCCTCTCTATCTGACACCCTATCCCCTCCTCTCCTCCTCCCCACCTCATTCCACCAACTCAGCCTCGATAACGCTCTCGAGCGACGACGGGTGGCTCCAGACGCGGCGGACCTCGAACCCGGCGCTCTGTAGGAGCCAGCGCCAGCGGACTTCGGAGCGCTCCGACGTCGACATCAGGTGCATGAGGGCGACGTCGACGACGCTCTGGTACAGCGTCGCGCCCGTCGAGGGGAGGAACGCCTCGTACAGCAGCAGCTTGGACACCCCCGGCTGCATCGCCGCGTGCACGCGCGCGAGGATCCGACGCGCGTCCCGGTCGTCCCAGTCGTGCAGGATCGCGTGGAGGAAATAAGCTCGTGCCCCTGCGGGTTTTGTATCAGTAGGCGTTAGTGGGGGGTTGAGTGTGTTGGGTGAGGGGTTTAGAAGGAAGACGATATGTGATGCGGAAATCCTTTTTACCTTGTACGGGTTGCGGAGTGAAGAAATCGTACGCCACGGCATTGATCTTGTCGCTTGCTTTCACCATTTCGATCACGTCTGGCGTGTCCTGGAGGATTATCTTGCCCGGTGGTATATCCGGGTGTTTGTCGAGTAAACGTGTGACATCTAGGCCGTGGCCACCACCAATGTCGACGAAGAGGGCTGATGGCCCGTCAATGTCGAAGCCATCGAGGAGCTCGCCTGTGTCGTATACCTCTGTCCAATTCCGCTTGTAGGCGTTCAGCCCCTCCATAAACCCGACGAAACTTGCCTGGTGGGCGGTGTCCGCCTGGCAGCGGGCATACATTGTATATCGCTCTGGGGTTAGGTCCATATAGTTCGTATCGGTCGGGTCCAGGGGCTCCTCGTATGATGTTCTCTCCAAGAAGCGCGGAAGGTTCCGACTGGAGTCTATGCCGTGATGAGAGCTGGTGCTGTCAGCAGATGTTAAGCTAACCCGGAGCCGACCCCAATGATGAACTGACCCTGACAGTATCGTCTGTGTGACGGGGCCGTCCGTCTTTCCCAGAGCAAGAGAGAACAGCGTTGAGCGATACTTGTCCTGTCCCGTCTCCTCGATTATGTGCTCCGCATTTAACACGCGGAAAAGACGACCTGGAGAGCATACGGATTACGGACTCATGAGCTCTACATCATTCTCCTGTAGTGTAGTGATCCTGGATGAACTCACGGAGTAGCATCATATCACATGGGACATTGCACATTTCCAGTATGTCCTCGAGCCTGACCTCCTCTCGTCCACTCTCAGCCCAGTTCTGCCATATTCCTAAGTCTAGTATAACCTGACACGCTGCATGGACAATCCCATTTATCCACGAGAGGCGCCAAGAACGCTCAAATGGTGTCTCGACGCGCGCTATCACTAGAGAGTAGAGACTCAGGGGTTAGTAGGCACTGGATATCGATACACTGTGATGGTATAATGAGAGGATTCTCAGAATCTTAGAATTAATAGATACATATACGCGAGGGTTCATGGCTTCCAACAGGGCCAATGTGATGTTCATTATAATAAATAGACGAGTAAGGTAACACGCAATACGAGAAGGGGAGAAACGGGGTATAGGGGAAGGAGAAATTCCTAGATACTTACTACGACGAGCTGCGGCTATAACCTCAAGTCTAGCATCACGGTCATTATCTAAAGTTTCGAGATTGATACCGTCGAGGCTAGCAATGATTTGCTCTACATCGGACGGGGACATGTCTTCTTTCGCGTCCCTTCGCCCCACGTCTATGTGAAATCCGGAGCGGTTCGTACCCCACAATGAGACTTAATGTCGATCCGGGGAAAGGCGAAGCCTAAAGGGGACGCAATAAAAATGGTATTTTTTCTTTTTTTAAAAGGGATATTTTGAAAGTGATGATATCCACAACAGCTACTACCCGTTGCTTTTAGATTACGACTCTTAACACTATCCCCTTATATGTATGTTTTTAAAACGATGATAGTATCAAAAAGAGATGAAAGAAAGAGAAAACCCGGCCTTCCCATGTCCTTGTAAAGTTTTATGATAGATATCAACGCTCACAGTATATTATTATTCCGTCCATGCCCACATTTCAAAGTTCGGTCTAGCTTATTAGCATCTTGGAGCTGAAGGTGACGCCAGCTACCCGTTAGTAGTTACGTTACGAGAGAACAAATAGAGAGATAGACGCTATTGAACCCTACCCGAGCTACCGGCCTCGTCGCATCCCAGCGATATCCCCGGCAGGGAAGAACTCGCCTCCAACCAACAACTATTTTTTGATTTCTCATACATACTAGGTACACATCTACCTATAGGAGTCGGGAATGAAATGAAAGAAGCGTAGGTTAGGTGAGGGTGTTTACCGGTTGAGGAATCGGCGTGGCCAACGGACAACAAAAAATACCCCTTCTTTTTCCTTGGCTAGTATGTATGAAGAGTTTTCTTTCTCTGAACCCCTGTGGTCGTCTTTTGACGCCGCACCTGCACCTGCAGGTAAACGTATTCGTTCATTCGTCCGCATGTTTATAGTGTTAGTGTAGCATAACGTGGTGTGGTGTAGTGTAGGTTGGTGTAAGTTAGACCCTTCCCCCGGTGAAATGTCCATGTCCATACTACGGGGAGCTTTCCGAGCGTGGCATCCCACGCGAGTCCGTGAGCAATGCAGGTATATGTGGGTGGTTTCGGATTTTCTCTGTTTCTATTGGACCCAGGGTCAACTTCAGCTCTCTACCTATACACTAGGTTTTCCACCCACGCCCCTGACACGCAGTGCAGCACACAATCGTGATCATGTAAAGTGTGGGTCCAATGGGCATACATCATTTTCTACATTCCCTACAGTTTTTCTTTTGTTTCTATATCTTTACCACAGATGCCGCTGTGCCTAGACAAGAATTGAATCTGCACATACATTCACCGGTCTATCTGGGTAGCGACATAAGCAGGTGATTCGGGAAAGGGAAAAAAAGAAAGAAGATAACCCCTGAATAATATCAACCTAACCTAGTGGTCTTCGACTCGGCGACTTATTTGTTGTAATCCTTGAGCTAGAGTAAGCAAGTATCTCCGTAGCACTGTGCCGCGCTTATACTCTTCCGAATAACCCTCGGGATTACCAGCCGGGAGGGTCCGGAAGACCTTGGGTTCCCACGAAGACGTGGCCGGTAAGCCGGTCAAGGCGAGAGAAGGGGGAAGAAGATAGATCTAGGGAGACAAATCGAAAGTTTACATGATGACTACTTCTACTCGCAGTAGACTGCCTAACCTAGTGCATAAAACCTGATTTCCTTGCAAAAGTTCCAAGACCGCACTCTCTCGTGTGCTTGCGTGCGTGCGTGCGTGTTCCTCCCCATATGATTACAATCCGTAGCAACTCGTTATCACATCACATACCATACACAGCATACCCGTACATGCCAGCATATCACATCTGCACTTGAGAAAATCCCACAAACATTATCATACGCCGCAGAACCGGTGAGAAAAAAAAGAAGAAAGAGAAAAAAAAAACCAGTGGGAATCATCCGAACAGCAAACCAACAATCCAACCAACACTAGGTACCCTTGGTATCTCAACCCCCTAATTGCCACCACCCCGCTACCCCTTCCTTCCAACACCCAAGATCACTTGCCTTTACCTGACTGAGCACCTCCCTTCTCCCTCCTTTTTTTTTATTTCTTTTTTTAATCATTCAAGACGCTATACCGCGAGTAACCCCCCCTAGTCCCGGTCCCCGCGCCGGCCAACCCCTCCTCCGCCACCTTACCGCTCACATTGCGTCGTCCGTAGGCGCCCGCGCCCGCGCCCAGATCATAGTCGTTGCCGGACGACACCTGGCGCGCGCTGCCGACCATGACCGGCGGCGTGGCCGGCTTCAGCTCGCCGTAGGGCTTGGCGTAGAAGTGCTCGTCGGTCTGGATCGACGAGTCGCGGTTCCTGCCCTTCCCGCCTCCCCACCCCTTGATCGAGAGCAGCGTCGACTGGCGCCGCGGCTTCGCGTCCGCGATGTCCTGGCTCCCGCTCGCGCTGCGCGCGTTGGCGCTGACCTCCCCGAGCGCCGGCGCGCTGTAGCGGAATGGCGATGGGGACGGCTTGGGCGGCGGGTTCGAGCGTAGCGGGTTCGGGTGCAGACGCCCCATCGCGTCGATCGGGTTGCTGCTGCTGGGCGCGAACTCGTCGTCATCGGAGAAGTCGTCGGGCCGCATCGCGTTCTCGCGGTCCGAGTCCGAGTCGACGTCGTAGCGTCCCTGCTGCTGCAGGGACTCGTACTTTTGGGCTTTCTCGGCTTGGTTGATGGCGCGCTCGCGCTGCTGCGTGCGGTTGATGAGCGAGTCCGACGTGTACCACGCTTCTGTGAACCTGGCGATGCGCGTGGGCGATGCGTTGATGGGCTGGGGGGCGGCGACGCTGCTCGGTCGCGACGTAGGGCTGCCGGTCTCGCAGAGTGGGATCTCGGTGTAAGTGCCGCGCTGTGCGAGTCTAGGGTTAGATGCGCGCTTCACGTCAGCTGCGGAACCGGCGCTGTTGCGAGGTGAATTGCCAGGTACGATCTGGTACTGTCTGCTAGGCAAGTCGGAGCGGGAATCCCGCTTGGAGGGACCGAAAGAATCGCGGGACCCAGCAGCACGGGTTTCCGTGAAAGGCATGCTAAGGGGACGAGATCCATCTAGAGCAGTCGAAAGACGCTTCTCGTCTTCCGAAGTTACGGTGTAGCCGCTGGCCACCGACGACTTGTTGCGCTTGTGTTTGGCACGAGACGTCAGATGGTCCTCTAGAGGGTTCAAGTCGGGCGGCATATAGGCAATGCGCCGGAATATGTGGCCAAGCCATGCTGATATGCCAAGTGAGACGACATGCAAGCCTCCAGCCGAAATAAGCGCATAGAATTCCGCATCTACTAGTATCTTGTTGTAGCTATCGGTAGGCAGAATAGTGGACCATTCACTGCCATGGTTAACAACAGACATAGCACCGAAGGCATACAGAGGCAAGACGGCTAAGTCAGTGATACCGGCAAACAGTTGATACGCAGCAGAAGAGGCCGGAGGCCTGGCACGTGCAGGTCGCCGTAGATGCCAGATGGCGTACGCGCAACTAAGAGCGACAACGCCAGGCTATATGTTTGAATTTTGCAGTGGGTTAGCTAACATGTCTAGTGTAGAGTTAAGATCATCTTTAGTTAAGGGCCGGTAGTTACCGTGATTCGCATGACCCACGCCGTGAGAGGATCGACATTGGAGATGACAATCATGAGTCCAAGTAGACCGATACCTCCGATGAGCTCGAGTGCGCGCAGCACCATTTGGAAATATCGCATCCATTTGATCCACCATTTTGTAGTGCTGCTCATCGGTCGGAACTTAGAATTTCGACCAGTTGGCACTTCGTGCAGGCTTGGAACATTAAAGGTGAGTTTGTTAGTCCGGGTGAGTCTCGTAGAAGAACGGCAAAGTATGTGGGTAAGGTATGTATGGTGGCTTTGGCTTACTCGGGGTGGCGGTTGAAGGAAACCAATGGTCCATCTTTCTTGGGTTTCTTCGGCTGTGGTTCCCAACTTGCTCTCGTTACGGCTTTGGGATCAAACTTCCTCTCAGGTGATCGCGAATCGCCTCTAGGCGCATCGTACATGAAAGGTTGATTATAACCCATATCTAGGTACCGAGTGTATTTTCCAGCATAGGGTATAGGGTATGCTGGAAAAAAAAGTATTCACAAAGACAATGGGCAAAAGAAAGACTTGACTGGAATGTCTCGCCTTAAGTTGGGATAAAAGTGGGAAAGAGTTACGTCGCTGAGTACATTGTTGCGCGCGGGTAGTTTGGTGGGATGTGTACATTGGGAGTTGACGTCCAGCTGAAGAAGCTGTTTCCACAGCAACAGACCAACTCAGCCTATGCATATACCCTGCAATGGCGGGTTCTTGCATGGCATCTCCAACAACTGGTTTACTAACCTAGGCTGCCAGGTAGATAACGCAGTAAAAAACAATAAAATGAAATAAAAATACTCTAAAAAAGGAAAGAAAGCAACCTCTCAAATGATGTGATGAATTAAAATATTTATTCGCAGACATGTACAATTCTGTTTGGTGATAGATGGGTTTTAATGCGATATCTTAAAAGTATTGTACTTAAAAAGGCCGATAGATAGCTGTCAGTGGTGGGATTATTAGCGTCTAATCTAGGTAGTGCAGTTGGTTGTATGTAGTGCATGCACTGAAGTTAAGAAGTAGGTATACATATACCACACTAGTAATATGGACTTGCTATAAAATCCGAGCAGAGGAAGGTAAAAGTATTTCTAGTACCTAACGGCGATGTCGGACTTCGGAGGAAAATGGAGAAGGGAAAAAAAATACAAGTTCCTTTAAAATTCCAACGTCATATTGACTTGCTTTGTACCTACTAGTATTATACTAGCAGTCATATCCCAATCCGCCATACCTAATCAGCTAATCTATTTTATGTGTCAAGTCTATATGTGACAAGAGGATGGACGTTAAACGTTGACTTACACACATATATTTATTTCTTATACATAACCATGTGGCTCTGCAGGACTTGCCAACAGAAGGCCCTAGGTCAAAAAGCATGGGCTCCCTTTACTGCATCCTCACTTACACGGCGTTCTTATTCCATCGCTAGCCGCCATGACAGGCCCTTCCGCATGGCAGTGGTTGGCTCCGGTCCGGCCGGCTTCTATACCGCGTATAGGGTCATGTCCAAGATTAAAAACACCAAGATAGATATGTTCGAGGCTTTACCTGTACCTTTTGGTCTTGTGAGATTTGGCGTAGCACCGGATCATCCTGAGGTAAAGGTATGTATTCTTTAAGTTTTTATGTTTCCACCAAAAAGATCGACTAGTCAAGTTCTAATATTACTATAGAATTGTCAAGATAAGTTTGAAGAGGTAGCATCTTCCCCGGACTTTACGTTCATTGGAAATGTCGCAATTGGCAATGCAGGTAACCATTTCGATGGATGTACAATCCCATTGACGTCTCTGATGCGACACTACGATGCTGTGGTATTTGCGTACGGAGCCTCCAAGGATAAGAAGCTCGGCATACCTGGGGAGTCAGAACTTAAGGGCATCTATTCGGCGCGAGAGTTCGTGGGTTGGTATAATGGGCTTCCTGAGTATGCCAACCTTGCGCCAGATCTGACCCAGGGCGACGAAGCCGTCATCATCGGCCAGGGCAATGTGGCTTTGGACGTTGCGAGGATGCTCCTGGAAAACGTAGATGTCCTTCGCAAGTCGGACATCACCGAAGCAGCCCTTGGTACCTTAGCAAAGAGTCGGATCAAGAGGGTACACGTCGTTGGCAGGAGAGGGCCTATGCAGGTAAGTGGTGCCGTGATGAACGTGATGAACGGTGACTAACTGCTCTCTCAGGCCTCTTTTACAATTAAGGAAGTACGGGAGCTGATGAAGCTGAACGGAGTCGGGTTTCATCCCATTGAAACGGCTTTGATACCTGATGAGATCTCAAAGCTGCCCCGAGCTCGACGGCGGCTTATGGAAATCATGGTAAAGGGCTCAAGCGCTCGAGTTGATGACGTAGACGCATCCTGGTCTCTCGATTTCTGTCTATCACCTACCGAATTCCTTGGTCGGCCCGATGGATCAGTCCGCAGCACGGTCTTCACAAGGATGTCATTGTCCTCGCCATTTGACCCCGCTTCCAGCGTGGTTAGCACTGATGAGAAGCTTGAGATCCCCTCATCGGTAGTCTTCCGTTCTATAGGTTACAAATCTGTCGCATTGCCTGGCTTCTCTGAGGAGGGAATTCTTTTCGATGACAGGAAGGGAGTCATTCAGAACGATGGATTAGGTCGCGTGCTACAGAAAAGCCAAGATAGCGCCAGTGGTGAGTCGCAAATGTCTCTGCTGCCAGGGGTCTACTGTGCTGGGTGGGTCAAGAGAGGCCCTACGGGTGTTATTGCCTCTACTATGGAAGACGCCTTTTCGACTGGCGACGCCATTGCTGCTGATTGGAGTTCCGAAGCTCCTTTCCTAGATAACGAGCATAACTATGGGTGGGAAGGTTTGCAGACGGAGGTGGATAAGAACAAATGCCAAGTTATCCGATGGGAAGACTGGCGAAAGATAGACAAGGCAGAAAAAGAGCGTGGCCTGCTTCTTGGCAAAGAAAGAGAGAAGTTCACAAGTACGGCGGAAATGTTGGCTGCTGGCCGCTAGAAAGACGATACCCTTGCGGGCGTGTTTACAATTTTGTATTTTATCTATGCGCTCTTCAATTTTTCCGTCAGCTCGGGAACCTTTTCAAATAGGTCCCCGACTAATCCCACATCCGCGACTTGGAAAATAGGGGCATCGGCATCCTTGTTGATCGCTGCAATCACCTTACTATCCTTCATACCTGCCAAATGCTGAATGGCACCTGAAATGCCGACAGCCATGTAGAGTTGAGGTGCGACAACCTTGCCGGTTTGGCCTACCTGAAGACTGTTGTCGGCATAACCACTATCCACAGCGGCACGGGAGGCACCAACTGCTGCGCCGAGGGAGTCGGCGAGGGGGAGCATGATCTTGTCGAACTCTTCCTTCGACTTAAGACCTCGTCCTCCTGAAACAACCCTGCCAGCAGTTGCTAGATCGGGCCGGTCTGACTTGGCTAAGTCTTCCGAAATCCACTCAGCAGTCGATTCTGTTTTGGGATCGACACCATCTTCAATAGCAGCAGAGCCGCCTTGTGCCTCTGCCGGGGCAAAGGCAGTGCCCCGGATAGTAATTATCTTGACCGAGTCCGTAGATTCGACAGTGGCAATGGCATTTCCGGCATATATCGGTCGTACGAAAGTGTTTTCACTCTCGATAGCGGTGATGTCGGATATCTGCTGCGAGTCGAGGAGCGCAGCTACCCGGGGTAGGAGATTCTTGCCGAAAGCTGTGTGTCCGGCGATGACGTGAGTGTAGCCACCCTTTTTGATATTTTCAACTAACAGAGGAGCATAGGTTTCGGCTAGGCCCTAGCGCAATGATCGATCAGTTCCATGCTTTAGGGGGTTGGGTGCTTTTCAATAGACATAAAGGACCCAGGGCACACACCTTGTCATAAGCCGCATTGTCTACTGCGATAATCTTCTCAACTCCCTCCACCTTGGCAGCTTCTTCAGCGACGGGCTTAATATTGCTTCCAGCAACAAATCCGTGTATGGACCCTCCAACCTTCTTAGCCGCGGTGATTGCGCTGAGTGAGCCGTGGTTCAACTTGCCCTCCCGTTGTTCGAGGATCGCCAAGGTCGATAGTAGTCTTTGGTAGGCCGAAGGACTTAATGAGCTTGCGAAGACGGAGGCAGGGCGCAGAAAACTGCCGGTGCCCTTTAGAGCCGTTCTCCTGGCTATAGAAAACATGTTGGCATGTAATTGAGGTCTTGTTGAACCCTCAGACGCGGAACACCACGTTGAGCCTACGAAGCAAAAGAATGGCTAGCTAAATACTAGTAGTAAGTCGCTCGTCATAGCATGGGAACATTAGAACTTTAGCAAATGATGAACTTTATGTATGTAGAGCGGCTGTCGACGGCCCGATCACACCGAGGTTAGCAGTGAACTTCAAGGGCTGTTATAGGCTTTCCACTAGCTAAAGTTAAAGCCGAACCGGAGCTTATCTACTAGTGTGCTACTAGTACCTAAGTACTACCTAGGTAAGTAATAATAAGTGGGTAGTAGTAGTTATTCAGATACTTAGTAGTATAGAGTATATTATGTATTACCGTGTATTATTGTACACTACATACTTTCAGTAGCACGTGACCTAAATGGATAACGGGCTCTAGCTTTGCTCGTAGGTTAGATAAGGTGGTGCACGGACCAGGTTTGCTTCAGGCCAAAGTTCAATGCGATGGTCCATTTGGTCTCTGCTTCGTTACTAGTAGTTAACTTAGTTCCTTTCTCTCCAGTCGCGCCGAAATTATTTCTCTAAACACGCGGTAGATCCAGCCTCATCGCATTTCGGTGAATTGACCTTTCCATCCATTTTTTGACCATTTGCAAGAGGCAGCCATTGTGTTGCAGCTTCAAACCTTCTTCTTTTCTTATTTATTTAATTTCTTCGTGACTGGTCGCAAATACAACTTCTGATTGTTGCGGCCCTTCGCACCTCGCTTTTTTCTTCAATACCACCCGGTGCATCATTGTCAAAATCCTATTTCCTATTTCCTATTCTCACTACACCATCCATCAGTCGACGAGATGGAAGAGCACGTCAACTACGGCTCCCCTGCTACTGGAGCCTCGCCTGGAAGCAATCCCATACTGGCGCAGCCTCCACTCCAGGTAGAGAACTCTGCTGCGCCTGAGCAATCAGAAGGTGAGCCTCAACGCGATACAAATAGCAATGCGACAAACACGACCACCGGTTTTTGCATGCTAATGCTTTAAAAAAGATGTTCAGATGTCCGAGGTTCCCTCAACGGAGCCGGCCATTAAGCAAGACAGTACTCCTCCTGCACCCGCCGGTACCTCAGATAACCCCCTCGATGCACCCGCCGCACCGCCTGCTGAATCCACATTAGCTAAGGAAGATGAGGAAATGGGCGAGGCGCAAGGGGAGCCCAAGGACGGCCAGGCTCAAGAGAAAGATGGCGAGGAGTCTGCCGGGGCTGAAGGCGGGGCTCAGGAGGTGAAGTCCAAGGAAAGCATCGAGAATGCTGCGCGCGAACATCTCATCTCCCAAACCCACGCCATTGTTCTCCCCAGCTACAGCACCTGGTTCGACATGAACGCCATTCACAACATTGAGCGGAAAGCACTGCCCGAGTTCTTCAACAGCCGTAACCGTAGCAAGACCCCCCATGTCTACAAAGACTACCGCGACTTCATGATCAACACCTACCGGCTGAATCCCGTCGAGTACCTAACGGTAACTGCGTGCAGACGGAACTTGGCCGGTGACGTCTGCGCTATCATGCGGGTTCATGCCTTCCTTGAGCAGTGGGGTCTGATTAACTACCAGGTATGTTCAGCTATGGCTGGGAGCATTCAGTCTAGTATACTGACGCGTCGCAGGTTGATGCAGACCAGCGTCCATCCCAGGTTGGCCCGCCATTCACCGGTCATTTCCAAGTCATTTGTGATACACCCCGTGGACTTCAGCCTTGGCAGCCATCTGCAGACCCTATTATTCTTGAAGGCAAGAAGAGCCAAGAGACCGACCAAAAGGCAAATGCAGCCGCCACTGCTGCTGGCGAGCGAAACTTGGAGATTGGTCGCAACATTTACGAAGCTAATGCCAAAGGAGCGAAGATTAACAAACCCGAAAACAAGACCAACGGTGAGCCTGCGGCTACAAACGGTACCTCCGGCGCTTCTCCCGCCACCGAGGATGGCTTGAAGGCGCCTGTTTCCAAGGTCAACTGCCAGAACTGTGGCGTCGACTGCACCCGCGTCTACTACCATCTTCCTGAAGCAAACTCTCCTGCCAAGGCGAAATATGATGTCTGCCCTAGCTGTTACCTCGAGGGGCGGATACCGAGCAACCAGACCAACACGCAATTCATCAAGGTGGAGAACAAGGCCTATTCAGCAATCCTGGACCGTGAGGCGCCATGGACAGACGCCGAGATTTTACGACTCCTCGAAGCTCTAGAGAGGTACGACGATGATTGGGCTGAAATTGCCGAGCATGTGGGAACCCGCACCAGAGAAGAATGTGTGCTCCAATTCCTCCAATTGGATATCGAGGACAAGTACCTCGAGTCCGAAGCCCCGATTCATGCTCCAACAGGTCTCCAAATGCTCGGAAAGCATGGCGGCCACCTTCCCTTTAGCCAGGCCGACAACCCCGTCATGTCCGTTATTGGTTTCCTTGCTAGTCTTGCCGACCCCAAAACTACAGCTGCCGCGGCCAAGAAGTCTGTCGAGGAACTCCAACGAGGACTTCGCAACAAGATCGAGGGTGGTGATAGCTCAAAGGTGAACGGGAAAGGCAAAGGGAAGGAGGCGGATTCTATGGAGATCGATGTCCGTCAAGAAACCACTACCACCACCACAACTACGACTACCTCAACTACTACCTTGGCCAGCATACCACTAGCTGCGATGGGTGCTCGGGCTGGTGGTCTTGCTTCTCATGAAGAACGGGAAATGACCCGCCTTCTTTCAGCGGCCGTTAACATCACACTGCAAAAAATGGAGTTGAAGTTGAAATATTTCGATGAAATGGAAGGCATTCTCCAAGCAGAGCGACGCGAACTGGAGAGAGGCAGACAGCAGCTGTTCCTCGACCGCCTCGCATTCAAGAAGCGGGTTCGAGAAACCCAGGAAGGTCTAAAGACGGCTACGGCTTCGGGTGATGTCAAAATGGTCGCGGGTGTGGATGGGAATGGATTGACTTTCACGTCAGCCCCGCCTTTGGGCTCCGTGCAGCCCCTGGGAAGCGAAGGTAATATCAAGAGCTACGATGCTTAAAGCCTTAATGGAGGGATGGGATGGATGAATGTGTGGACAAACTTTGGTACAGGCGGCGAACCTAGGCATTCTAAAGGGATTGATTGATTGGCTTTTCTTCATTTTATTTTTCCCCGATCGATGGATTTTCTTTCTCTCTTTTTTTTTCTTGCTGTGGCGTTTGGTGGTTGGGTCAAAGCACCAACGAAAGGGGTTTTCTGTGAGAGTATAGTGTGTCTCCCGAAAATGTACTACTATTACTACCCGCTAGAGAAACCGACCCTCAATAAATAGGATCCCGCTGTCTATGAAGGGATAGTGAACAAGCATTTTTCTATTAGCAAAGACCGTGTGATTGTCTCCGTGCAGGAGTCTTTGTCGAGTGATAATAAATTTGGAAATAGGGTATCACTTCATATTAATGCAGCAGGTATTATCCCTCCAAAATTCATGTATTCAGGTACCCAGGGATCCGAGTATAGCAGGAGTAAATACATCTATCCGCAGCACCCTCAGATAAATCACCGGGAAAACAGAAATCATAGTACAAGCCTTATTCATCTTATTCTATCAACCAGCACCCCTTTTCCGCAGACCCTCCCACTCGCTATAATACGTCAGCCCGTCTCTCCAGTCTGGATCCAAGTCAACCAGGGGTGCCGATCTCCGTGCTTGCGACTTTCTTCCCGGCGTACCGAATTCCTCCGCGTCACCTTCTGTGTAGTACTCTTCACCCGTCTCGTCCCCAGTCCCGGCAGCTGCAGAAGTAGGAGTCATAGCAGCGTCGGCTTTAACTTCTCCCCCCTTCAGATCGTCGTCCTCCGCCTCTTCACCGCGCAGCAGATTCCACAGATAAGCTTCCTCGCGCGCCCCGGCCCGGGCGTCGAACTGCTCGGCCTCTGCCTCGAGGAGGTGCTCACGGCGGATCCGCGCCCGCAGAGCCTGCTTGGCGCGCGTGGTGCCCGGGTATGACGGGAGCGCCGAGTAGGTTATCGCTTCGTCGAGGTCGCGCTCTATAGCTGTGGGGTCGAGACGCGGATCTGGGTCCGCCTCCTCGGTAGCTTCGTCTTCTACGTCGAAGATGGCGGATAAGGAGTCTGATAGCTCGTCATTGTCGTCACCTAGCGGAACGGCAGTGGTGTCCGATGGTGCGTCGGGTTGGGGCAGACCTAGAGCGGCTTCGACGGCGTCGTAGGTCATGATGTCGTATTCGTTGTCTTGGTCTGTATCGGTGTCCATTTTTTCGCCCCCTCCTATGCTTCCTCTATCTTCGTCTTCTTCCTCGTCCTCATCCTCAGGATTTTCATCGCTGTCGCCATCCTCCTCGTCGGTACTAATGATAGCATCGTCGTGTTTTTCACTCTTCACACCTTCCCGCAAAGGCGAGTCGTCGTCGTCGTTATCATCGTCATCGTGTACGTCCAGGCGCAGCCTCCGCGCGCACCGGGCCCAGAACACCCGCGCGTCTTCCTTCAAACCCACCGACGCAGCCGCGACCCTAACGTCGTGAGGCCGGACGAGGGGCCTCGTGCGGTGGCGCGGGTCGCCGGTGTTCTTGGCGCGGACGCGGGACTCGGCGATGTACAGCGAGGCGAGCACGAGGCGGCGCGTGACGCTGAGGGCGAGGGCGTGGAAGTCGGCGAACGCCGTCGCCCGCACCGAGGGCGCGTCGTCTTCTGCCTCGTCGACGACGCAGCGCCAGTTGCCGTCGGGCACCGCCGAGTTCATGAACACGCGCTCCGACAGGCGCAGCCAGGTGCGGAGGGCGAACAGCTCGGCGAACGCCGGCAACCCCCCGTCTCGCTGCTGCTGGTGGTACTGGCTCTCGAGCACCTGCGCCCGCGCCGGCGTGATCAGCCACCGCCCGCGCCACCGCTTCCGCTCGAGCGCCTCCTCGTGCCGCTCCTGCCGCAGCGCGAGCCCGTCCGCGGCCTGCTCCAGCGCCGCGCAGCACGCCTGGCTCACCTCGGCGGCGGCGGGGATGTCGACGGCGCGCAGCACCCGATGCCGCTTGTCCTCGTCGGAGCGCCGGTGGCGGTTGGAGGCGTCGAGCAGCAGCAGGTACTGGCGCACCTCGGGCTCGCTCTTGGTGCGGATCCGCGCGGCGATGCCGGCGAGGTCGTCCCGCCCCAGGCGGCCCAGCGCCGAGAAGAAGGCGGTCTTCTCGGCCGCGCTCCACATCACGGCGCCGATTTGAGTGGGCTCGAGAGGGACCCCGCCACCGCCCGAGTCGAGGACGATTCCCGTGGCGGCATCCTGGATGTCCTCGTTGAGGAGGTGGAGGTATTGCGCGTTGAAGGCGCCTCTGGCGCGCTTGAAAGGAGGTGGCACGGCGCGTTGTCGCGATCTGCTGCGTCGCTTGCGCGCGGTGCCGGCACCTCGTGGCTTCGTCTCTTCTGCAAGGTGCTCTCCCTTATCTTCTTCTAGTCTACCAAGGTCCTCGGCGTCAAAGTCGCTATCTTCTGGTAGGTACTCATCTTCCGAATCCATGGTGATCTCCCCCAGGTAGATGCATATAGGAGGTGGCTATGATATGCATTTATCCATATGCTTGCTTGTGATGGAGTTGAGTAAGTGAGTGAGTGGATGGTGATAGTTAGGGAAAAAGTTTTACTCACAACGAAGTTGATTCAAGTACTTACCTATAGTATGCAGGTAACTAGGTTAGGTACTTAATGGGCTCTATCGTGTTTATCAGCTTCGTCCAGACATACTGGAATAACTTATACTCCAGTATAGTATGTAGGGTGTTTAAAAGAAGACAATGGGGTCTTCTTGGTTACTTCCACAATGTTAAACTAAATAAAAGCATACCTACCTAGGTACCTAGTTACATATTCGGTTATGTTTAAGGCTAGGAGATTTCATAAGTCATTATATGGTTTATTGTCTAATCGCCATCTCCAAAAACTGGGTTAAATGAATGCGTTACATCATCCTCAAGATAGACACTGTTTAGAGACATAGATAGGTATCTAACCTATCTCAAATTTCTTTTCTTAGTCCCAAAATCCCCCCAAATCCCCAAATCCCCCAAATCCGACCCCAGACACTGATTGAATCGATTTCAAAACATCTTCCATATTGCCTTGCACAACAGATCAACAACTCTGCATCATGTGGCCATGCCCCGTCTTTTCTTAGGATGGCTGAATTCGACGAGCCCATTGCAGTTGCAGCGGACGTTGTTATTTGCTGCTAGATCTCGCTGGAGAGTCTTTCCACAACCCATTGCGACGTACGCCACATCCGTCGCTGTCTCCCCTTCAACAAAGCTTCAGCAGCGGGTCAAACTTCGCGACTACCAGGAGGAATGCATCCAGTCGGTTCTCTCATCCATCAAGAGTGGCGCCAAACGATTGGGGATATCTCTCGCCACCGGGTCGGGGAAAACAGTCATATTTACTGAGCTCATTGACCGGCTCAGCCCCAGCTCCGAGGACGCTGGCCAGACTTTAATCTTGGCCCATAGGCGGGAGCTCGTGGAACAGGCCGCAAGGCATTGCACCAATGCCTACCCACACAAGTCAGTTGAGATAGAAATGGGCGATCTGCATGCTTCCGGTGTCGCGGACATTACCATCGCCAGTATCCAGAGCATCTGTTCAGGAGACCGCATCGACAAGTTCGAACCTTCTCGCTTCAAGCTTGTGCTCGTTGACGAAGCCCATCACATTGTTGCGCCTGGGTACTTGAGAACCCTGGAGCACTTCGGTCTAGACGAGAAGCGGCCCAATTCCCCCAGCCTTGTCGGAGTATCCGCAACCTTCGCTCGCTTCGATGGGCTCCGTTTAGGGAAGGTTATAGATGAGATAGTCTATCATAAAGATTACGTCGACATGATCGGAGATAAATGGTTATCCGACGTAATATTCACCACCGTGGAGTCACGCGCAGATATGTCCAGGGTGAAGAGCGGTGCGAATGGCGACTTCCAGCAGAGCGACTTATCTAAGGCTGTCAATACGGTAGAAACAAATGAGATCACTGTTCGCAGTTGGCTAGCGAAAGCCGGGCAGAGACTATCAACCTTGGTGTTTTGTGTAGACCTCGCACACGTCGCTGACCTGACCCAAACTTTTCGGCGATATGGTATCGACGCTAGGTTTATCACAGGAGACACTCCGAAAGTCGAGAGAGGCGAGCGTTTAGAAGCATTCAGGGCCAGGGAGTTCCCCGTTCTTGTTAATTGTGGTGTGTTTACAGAGGGAACTGATATCCCGAACATTGACTGCGTCGTCCTGGCTAGGCCGACCCGCTCCCGTAACCTGTTGGTCCAGATGATTGGTCGCGGCATGCGGTTGTATCCCGGGAAAACCGACTGTCATATTATCGATATGGTATCGAGTCTCGCTACTGGTATTGTAACAACTCCTACGTTGTTTGGACTCGATCCATCTGAAGTAGTAGATGAAGCACCTGTATCATCATTACAGGACCTTCAAGAGAAACGAAAGGAAGCGGAACAAGAGAGGATCCAGAAGATTAGCGAAACTTCCGAAGGCCCTACCAAATCAAACATCAATTATAAGGTCACATTTTCCGATTATGAAACAGTGTTCGACTTGATCGCAGACACCTCTGGCGAAATGCATATTAGAGCGATCAGCAGATATGCTTGGGTCCAGGTCTCGCCGAGTAGATACGTGCTCTCTGGTAATAATGGGTATATTAGACTAGAAAAGAGGCATACACCTGACTGTGATGGGTCGGTGTATGAGGTCTGGGAAACCCGCAATATTCTCAAGTCGAACGCATCGGGATCGCCTCGTGCGAAACCGCGTCGTATACTAACAGCTTCTACATTTACTGACGCTGTGCACGGCGCCGATAAATTCGCATCAGAGAAGTATCTGCACAAGCTCATCTCAAGAAGTGCACGTTGGCGCGACGGTCCTCCAACAGAGGGCCAGTTGGAGTTTTTACAGAAGATACGGCAGGATGATGATAAAACAAAGATGAGCAAGCTCACGAAGGGGCGTGCTGCAGATATGATCACCAAGATGCGGCATGGTGCTCGAGGTCATTTCGCGACACTTAAAACAGAGAAGCAACGAGAACTACGGAAAGTTTCAAAACAAGAAGAGAAGCTAGCAGCTATAAGACATCGGGAGAGAGTTTCGGTTGGTCCTTTGCCTGTATGAGTCCATACAAGATAGCAAACCGAGCCAACCCTTGGTTATGCGAACCGGGCAATTTGTTCTTTGTCAATCAAGCTGCACGTGTGTCAAGCCGGGTTGCTTGTCAGTTTATCATCAGTGTTGAATTAGGTGTCAGATATTTACTGACGCTAACTCCTCAACTGCCTTGCATTTAATGTCCTGTGACCAACTCTTCTACTATCCCCAGTTTTGTACCAACATTTCATTCACCCTTTCCTGGACAATGAAGCACATCTCCCTTCCCAAGTCCAACTCAAGCCCATTCCATGCTAAAGAGTGTGATTCTAGCCCGCATATTCCTTTTCTTCCTCTGAGATATAACGAGGAATATCCTGAGTAACCTACTTCAATTTCTATTGCACTGCTATTACTACCTACGATGCATTCGACTATCGATGGTTCTATATTTTGCAAGGTTACACAGTCATCATGAACAACTCAAGAATCTCTAGAAATGAGTCACGCCCTCTCCTCTCAACCCTCACTCGTCAACTTAACGACTCTCTGTCGAAGCAGGTAGATGTGCCTGTTGGCCTTCGCACGAGAAAGGACGAATTAACTCCTCCGCTCTCAGGACCTCCGGCATCTATCTGGCCTGAACCAGTTCCTACATGTCACAGGACCCAGGGGGTAATACCTCGTATAGAAAGTAAAGCAAATGATGGCCTACCAAGCTCGCCTCTTAGCATCGCATCAAATTTGACCCAAGACACGGTGACGATGAATAAGGGTGATAAAAACGCCAGTTATAGATCTTCAATGATCGCTTGGCACTCATCTCAGGCCCTGGCAGAATCTGTTCCTCCAGTGAAACAACAATTTCCCTATAAGCCGCCACCATCCTCTACCTCTCTCCTACCACTCACAAGCTGGGGAGATTTCCCACCCAAACAAGCACCCGAGTTCGAAACGACTGATTTGACTACGGCAACTGCTTATGGAAAACCTTCGGATCCATTACCCCAGTACTTGGAAGATTTGCATGAACTCCAGAGCTCAATGTATCGGAAGCTCAAAAGCATAATACACTTGAGAAAGGGTATTGAGTTGCCTTTCGATGGAACATATGAAATACCGAGTGGGGATAGCTGGCTTAAGGATTTGATAAACGAACTTAAAGCAGCAAGGGTTCTCAACGAAATGCCCGAAGAGGAGCCAAAGCTAGTTCGGGAAATGCTGGATGAGTGGTGCGACTTCGTCGACATCAAGTGCTACGAGGATCGAGAATCCTCACGGCGTTACCAGTCCAAGCTTTCTGAACTTTCGCGGCCCTCCCCTAATCGAGCCCCGTCCAAATCCGAGCAGCTTCTCGGTTACGACGAATCGATGTTCCGCACACCCAACGTGTCCAACACACCGATCCATACCCGGCCATTTTTCTCCCGTCTTCCAAGTAATGAACATGAGAAAAGAAATACTATGTGGCGGCGCAAGCACCAATCCAAACTTTGTGTCGCTTCTGAAAGTTTCTATGGTGCCCAACAGAGAGTCCGTCGATGGCCGAGTAGTTTTTGGCATCCATAGTTGGATGGAAATCAGGGGAAGGGTATTTTTAGTGCATATAAAACTCGGAAGAATGTGAACCTTAGTTAGGTCCATCGGGATAGGTACTTCTATATATAACTTAGGCATATAATATTCCTAATTAATGACATATTACCAGAGACATCTGGCATTCTTTACTTGGTACTTATCCACCTATACATCTCCATTATCGTGCTCTGTATAGACATGGATAAATGAGGATAGCCCATCGCTACCTAGCCAATGAATAAGGGGCGGAGATCTAGAGTACTGTTGATGTACCCCTTTTAGGTAATCTTAGGTACCTAGGAGCTTTGTGAGTCCTTTGCAGTTGCCCTATGGACATGCAGGTCTACCAGTGCCTACAAAATACTACATAGTAGTCTGAAAGACTAGCAGTATTATATGTATAAGGAATGGGCAGTTTAGAGATTACTCCTTCCACCAGTGAGGGTTGCTCAGCCATTTCCCTAACAATATATAATAACCTTCCCATCAGCTTCTCCTCTTGTTGTTCATTACTATCTTCCCCTTCTACATCAATCAAAAAAAAAACATCCCCACCTTCACTTCTCTCCTTTCACCCCCCCACACTCTATTCACTCCTCGAGAAACTTAACCTCTAGATATTGATCCACCCGCGGTGCTGTAGCTTGCCATTCGCCTAAGTAAAGACGTATTCAATATGGACAGCGCAAATTATAAATGTGGCAAGTGGCTCGGGGGCAACAGGGATGGGTTTCGCTCTTACTCTGTTGACTCCGATACCATGATGTCTTTTACATCTAGACCAGTCAAGAGACAGGATACTACATCTACCAAATGCACCGACGATGGTCTTCCGATCTCGTCGCCATATAATGGAGGTAGTAGCACCCATTCCCCGAATATTGACTATAGGTAGTACGTATGTTAATCAAAACCTGTCTCATAGCGTCGCCGCCAGCCCAAGCTGCTGAAGGGATGAACCCTCAACCCAACTTCACCCATCCCGACTTTGTCGACATCGGTATGAAGCTGAAGGCAATCAATGACACCCTTGGCACCCTACAACAGCTCGGTATTCAACATGTGACAACTCTCCCAGAGCTTGTGTTAGTCGGTGACCAGTCGTCAGGTAAATCGAGCTTAAGTAAGTGACACGGTCCTGGCTATCAGGTACTCACTAGACCATGGTTCCTGACTCGATTTATGATATTCCAGTGTCAGCTCTAGCGCGTCTCAATCTTCCTAGAAGCAGCGGAATCTGTACCAGATGCCCTTTTCACATCCGTATGACTTCGAGTAACAGTGCTGAATATTCTTCCACCATTTCACTACAACAAGACTATGACTACAAACCACTTAATAAAAGAGTAAAGGAGTCAGATGTGACAAGAACCAACCCGCTTCCACCGTGGTGCCCGAAACAAACACGCGACACTAAGGTATTCAAGACGGTTCACGAGCAGAATGCTGTCGAGATCGGAGATATTCTCAGATGGGCTCAAATCGCAACCCTGAATCCGACACGGAACCATGAGCAATACATACCTGGAGAAGGAGTCTATGCTAAGGAGCATAGCCTCGAAGAAGCGAAAGACGACATGGAAGCTAGATTTTCGCCTAATATCGTAGCACTTGAGATGAAAGGCCGTGGACTTCCCGACCTTAGCTTTTACGACTTGCCGGGCATATTCGCAAACGCTGAGGACAAGGAAGACGACTATCTGGTCAAGGTAGTCAAGAATTTAACGCTCAACTATGTACGTCGCGATGAAGCCATTATCATGCTGGCCTTGCCGATAGATGTCGACAAAGAGAATTCAATGACTATGAAGACTATCCGCGACGCTAATGCTGAGGCTCGAACCATTGGTGTTATCACCAAGGCAGACAAGTTGACCCCAGACAAGATAGATACCTGGATCGATGTACTCCAAGGAAAGAAAGAGACTGTTGGTCATGGCTGTTTCCTAACTTCTTTGCCGGCAAATAAGAGGCTCGAAAGTATTGTACAGTGTGAAGAATCTTTCTTTAACCATGGCACGAGCAATTGGCCAGAGACATTCCACAAGTTTGGAGAACGCTGCGGTGTTGAGCATCTTCGGCAATACATTACAAAGCAGCTGGGATATGCGTTCTCGCGAAGGTAAAGCCTTACACCCTCTTGAATTAAATAATGTGAGCATCTCTAACTCTCTACAGCATCCCGACAACCAAGGAAAAGGTCGAAGAAAGGCTTAATGAGATCAGAACAGAGCTAAAAGGGCTCCCCGAGCTTCCCAAAAACGTCGAGTACGTAGTTCGCATGAGTCTCCGAAATTACTGCGAAAGCGTCAAATCCGCTGTTACCAACTCAGATTTCGAGTTCAAATGGAAAGCCCTCAATGTCAGGTTTCACGAGGCAATACTCGGAATGAAACCGCTGTGTACTGGGTTGCGAGAGGAGATACCAGAAAATCCTATCGAAATTCATGACTCAGACAGCGAGTGTCCCGAACCGACACCATCTAAAAGACGTGCACAGGACGGCCTATCCAGACCTGATGCGAAGCGTTCCCGGCAGGATCTACAAACCCCAGTTAAGCAAGAAAAGAGATCCCTCATGAGGGCTACTCCTGCTCCATCACCTATAGTTAGGGCACCATTGTTAGATGATACTCCAAATCCGTTCGTCAGCTGCGATGACGCTCGCACTCGAATGGACATCAAACATATTCGTAAAGAAATAATTGCCAAAACTCGTGCAGGATTTGCCAACATTGTGCCGATTGAAGTACACGAGTCACTCAGCCTAGAGGCGATTCGGAAATGGGAAGAGCCTCTGAATATTTATATTGAGAAGTCGATGGATATGCTTTCTAAAGCTGTCATTGGAGCTCTAGAAGTATCTTTGAGCGGTCTTCGACGTCGTCTCATTTTCAAAGAATCTCAAGATCACTTAGTCAAGTTCCTTTGTGAGCACGAAGCATTGCAACGAGTAAGGCTTGTTGAACTATTCCATAATGAAACATACAAAATGGACACCATTAACCAGATATCGATGGAACAGTTCAAGGCGCAGGAACTTGAACAGCTAAAGAAATATCGCGCAATGCTGCGTTTAAAAAATGCTCCAAACAGTGATATCAGGCTATTACAACCCCTCCATGGATTGCCAGTCAACGAGCTAGAAAAGGTTCCCAATGAGGCTACATCCAAGCTTCCAGAGGATCCATACAAGATGGAAATTGAAGTTGCAGCTACAGTACAAGCTTACTATCTCACTGCCGCAACGAGATTTGTAGACGCCGTCACGATGGATGTCAATAGCCGCCTGTTCCGAGGGTTTCGTGAAGCTTCTCTAGACTACTATCTCGAGAAAGAGCTCGGGTTGCATCCGTATTCCAGTAAGTAAATCGTTGGCACTTTTCAACGATGATGGCATGGTGCTGATCGGGAAGCTAGGTCGTGAAGTCTACACACGTCTGATGGAAGAGGAGGAAAGCACCTCTGATAAACGCCAGCAGCTCAAGAAAGAAGAATACAAACTTGTGAAGGCTATCGAGAGTATTCTTGCGCTTGAGAACTCCTCTGAAAACAAGTTTCGTAACGGCGACACTAAGTATCAACCAGCCATTACGGAGACGGATTCTCCAGATGAGATGTGAGGTTTCATTAGGGTATGCTAATACATGTTGGCTCCTTTGGACTTGCACCCCTTGGAATCACACATGAGCTAACCCATTATGTACCATAAATCTTCAGAGAGACAACTATCCCTCTATTTAGTTATTCTCATGACATTGTTTGATGAGGCGTGGGCTCAGATTGATTTGCTGATTGGAACAGGAAAAGGAATAGATGTGCTGTCGATAGATTCTTGCTTTGGAATGTTATTTGAGGGAGGGGAGCTCTTAAATGTCATCTTATTCACTGGCAAAGTACTCCCGGGGATTAGATAACTGAAGTCAGTCTTGCAGGTAGACAATTGAGACCATCAATAAATTGGGATTTTTTTCATAGTCATGATAAGTTTCGGGTTTAAAACGGGGTGTAGATGGCATTCGTTCTGGTGTTGATGTAGCATAAGTGCTGGAGAGAAAATTCAATACGTGGCAACAACAGAAATTAGAAGTATGAGAGCCAAATAGTTCTACATTGTGAAAAGCTCTGCCGGCATCAACGGTTTCAATGATTGATAATGAGAGCGGGAAAGGAATGAGTATCACGCGGACGTATGTATTATTGGGAAATCATAGGTTATGTACATACCCAAATCTAGGGGGCCGTTGAGTTGAATCTACAGGAGTTTAAACAAACCCCCTAGCAGCGAAGAACTCATTGGCCCGCCAGCCTGTCACATGTCCTAATTCGGTAATTTAGCGTGTAAGCACCGTCAAGTATTACAACTAGGCCACTAGGTTAGGTAAACGATACGCTATCTGCAAGATCTGTGCCTAGGAGGTATTGATGGGGATGACTAAAGGCATATACTATGTAGAGATTACGGTGTCTAGGCCCATAATTTCTAGATGTAAGTGGTAATTATATAGAAAGTCCCCTAGAGCGCTGCACTGTGCCGCCCCTCAAGATCCTACAATGTGTCTCTTGCTGTAGTACATTATACGATGTTTCATAACCACGTCTTGCCCGGGGAGCGTAGCAGTGCTTTAAGCATCTTACAAATACCCTTTTCAGCTGCTCGGTGCTCCATATAATATATCTTGGTTAGCACCATACTGGTGCCGAGATGATCGAGGTAAGACCTAATTACTAGGCGCATATTGCCCAATATTTCTACTTTTCTAAATCAGGTTATGATATACACTTTCTGTATGGGACGTCGGACAAATCGTCTGCGAAGGATTTTTACAGGGACATGTTCAGTGTTTCTCATAAAATCTCATACATACTCTCTCAAATGCTAGGTAGATAATGCGTAGTCTCACATCATATAGCTTTACTTCTGGTAGCTAGGCTATAGCAATGTAAAAATGAGTATAAGGATCCCTATTAAATAACAGTTAATCTTTGGACGCGAAACAATTGTCTAGCATGAGTACATTTCTTATGCGTTGTCACTGATCTTGAGCACTGCGGCTGACATGGCATGTTACCTTGCATTAAGCCTTACGATTACCGTAAACCCCCCCTTCTTCAGGGCTGTGCTGCATTGTACTGTTAACTTGTTAGGCACTTACATACCGCCTGTGTTGCTAAGGGTATATAATAATAATATTAACCATCTCTCTTTACCCACACCCACAAAATATACATACATATATAACCTTCAGCAAAGACGAGAAATATGACGACTCCTTTATTGTCTGGCTGGGCTATCCGCCGCAATGGTTCATGCCTACTGACTAAAGAAGTCGACTGCGGCGTTACTCTGAGCCCTTTCCACGCATGTTGCCCGTCCTCGACAGAATGCCCGAACCAGTACAACACTGCGTGCTGCCGGTCCGGTGAAAACTGTACTTCAACTCTCGCCACGACGCCCTATTGCGCCAACTCATCATGGATTATGTACGACAACGCAGGCTACTTCTGTTGCGAGGATGGGCAGATTGGTTATAACAATCGGGGTACTGACGGATGCGTGTCATCGTCCGCGGATATACCTAACGGAGCAATGGCGCTCGCGACAGTCGCTCAAGGTGATTCGTATACTTACAAGACCCTTATAGTCGTTGTGCCGCGATCCCACTAACCACAGGTAACCATTAGCGCTATCTTCTTCGACGTCTTCCTCCACGACGTCGCCCACCTCAACGACGGCGACGTCGCAATGCGATTCGGACTGCACGCCCTCGGCGGGACTCATAGCTGGAAGCGTCATCGGAGGGATTGCCGTCCTTGCGTTAATAGTCCTATCCTCGTGGTTCCTTTACCGGCGCGGCAACAGACGCGACGCGGCAATGATGGCTAACCCTCCGATCCTGGTCACGTCGCATAACGAGAAGGGCGCGTCGGGCCATACGGAAATCGACGGAAACAGTCGCTCGGAGTTGCCGCATGATAGCGCCACGACGGCAGGGAGAAGCTACGAGCTATCTTAGAGGGAGGTGTCGACGTTAGCACCGAGCTGACCATAGAAGATAGCTCCTCACGGCTATGTCGATCTGTCAGATTTGGAAGCATTTTATGGAGAGCAAGGGGGAAAAAAAAAGGTGAGGTATTTTTATGTTTAAGACGATCTAGGGGTTGTGCGTATGATAATACCTAATGAGAGGATAAGTTAAGAGTAGAGCTTTATGAGATGAGTTCAATTCCCCTCCCGCATTGTCTCTTTTTTTTTTTTTGACACATATTTTGTTAGTATATATATTCTATTTCCCTGGGTGAAGAGGGAGGAGGGGAGTGAGTAGAGCGCAATTACAGATGGGGAAAATATCAACTGATATATATTTGATAGATTATGCGCATAGTATTTACATAGGTCACCTAGGTTAGTGATCTCGATGTAAGTCAATTAGACTTCTTGGTGTTCTAGCTTAGAGTTGTTTAAGTAGTAGGTAGACTACTTCTACAGTAGTATTGGTTTTTTGGTGACTTCAATGTTCGGTCTCTTAGTAAGCAACCTCGGACTTCGAGGGGGGTACGGAATGAAAGCTTCTGATTGGCAAAAAAATACAGATATACTACCTAGGTAGGTACTACTAGGTAGGTTAGTATACTGGAGATAACCATAGAGGTTTCAAGTTGGTAAGTAGTACTAAGTACTTAGGTACCTACTATGTACATAAGTGTCTCTCGGACCGACATGTAGGCGATTGGAAGGCAGCTTCGATGATGATGTATGCCCCTCTCCTTCTTAGGTATTTTAGATCATTGCCAAATCTGGAGCTCGATAACTTCTTAAATTTTTTTCTTCTTAGGTGACCCTTACCCTTACAACTCAATTGCAATTTTGTGCGCGAGGGGTTATGGGCACGTTCTTGGGCCAGTTAGTTGCCCATTTCCCATTGCATTAGAGAATTCTCATAAGTTCTTTTTCCTTCTAAAACCCAACCACTTAGGTAAAGTAACTAAAAACCTGGGAACTGGGTTTGTCAGCTGTATTTCGTAACCATTTCGTCTTTTTTTCCTCTTAGAGCTTTTTGCCTCTGCCACACTCCCCAATAGTCTCTCCTCTTTTCTTCCCTTCACTTTTTGTTCCTTTTTTTTTCTTTTTTTCTTTTTTTCTTTTTCTTTTTGTATATCACCAATTCCGGTACTATGCTGTGTCGCCAGCATATCTCACGGCAGCTCGCTGTGAGAACATCATTGCGCCTGACCTCTAGCTCTAGGGGTCGCCTGCCTCATGCGCCCCGGTTATACTCGATAAACCTCGCGAACCGCTCGAACCATACTCCGCTTTCATGTCCCGGGTCCTCGACAGCCCCGCGTGCCCTTCTTCCCCTCAGCTCAAGCTTTTCCACCTCAGTCACACGACCGAAAGAGAAAGATAACAAGTTTTTCGACGGCCCTGTGCAGCCCCTCTCTGACGAGGAGAAAAAAGCGAATTCGGAGAAGAAGACCGAGGAGCGTGAGAAGGAAGTGAGCGAAGCCAAGAACCCGCCGCGCTCCGATTCCCCTTCGTCCGGCGACAAGCAAGGCCCGCGAGATTCTCAGGATGGTAAAGGAAGCAGTGCAGCTGGCGGCGGCGCATCGTCTGGGTCGAGCAACGACTCTCCTGGTGATGGGACCCGAAGAGGCCGGAAGTCTGCCGCTGAGAAAGCACTGCAGAAACCTGTCGTGCCCGATGTGTACCCTCAGGTAATGGCCATACCGATTGCGAAACGACCGCTGTTCCCAGGCTTCTATAAGGCTATCACCATCAAGGACCCGCATGTCTCGGCCGCGGTAATGGAAATGATCAAGAGGGGGCAGCCGTATGTGGGCGCGTTTCTATTCAAGGACGAGAACGCCGATGAGGATGTCATTCGGGATGCCGACGATGTCTATGATACCGGAGTTTTTGCGCAGATCACGAGCGCCTTTCCAGTACAGGGGGAACAGTCTAGTCTGACTGCCATTCTGTATCCGCATCGGAGAATCAAGCTGTCTGCGCTGATCCCACCAGGTAAACAGGAGCCGAAAAAGACCGACTCGGATTCTGAACCCGTCCCGGAGCCTATACCACTTAAATCTGAAGAGGAAGCTCAACGAGAGAAGAAAGGCGATGTTGTTGCAAGCTTTGAAGAGAGTGCGGTTGCCAATAAGGCGGATCCAAACCTCGAAAAGTACGAGCCCACCTCCTTTTTGCGCAAATATCCAGTCAGTCTCGTTAGTGTGGAAAATTTGACCGAAGAGCCATATGATCCTAAGAGCCCCGTTATCCGGGCCGTGACGAATGAGATCGTCAATGTCTTTAAGGAAATTGCGTCAATGAACAGCCTGTTTCGGGATCAAATATCGACTTTCTCCATGAGCCAATCGACCGGCAATGTTACCTCGGAGCCTGCAAAGCTTGCGGACTTTGCTGCAGCAGTGTCGGCCGGAGAACCTACCGAACTACAAGAAGTGCTTTCTAGTCTTAACGTTGAAGAGCGGATGCAGAACGCTCTCATCGTATTAAAGAAGGAACTCATGAATGCACAACTACAATCAAAGATTACGAAGGATGTCGAACAGAAGATCACAAAGCGACAGCGCGAATACTGGCTGATGGAACAAATGAAGGGAATCCGTCGAGAGCTGGGCATTGAATCTGACGGCAAAGACAAGCTAATAGAAAAGTTCAAAGAAAAGGCTGATAAACTAGCTATGCCCGATGCAGTTCGCAAAGTTTTTGATGACGAGATCAACAAACTCGCTCATCTCGAATCCGCTGCTTCCGAATTTAACGTGACGAGAAACTACCTGGATTGGTTGACGCAGATCCCCTGGGGCCAGAGAAGCGCCGAGAATTTCAGTATACAGAATGCAATGAGTGTTTTGGACGAAGATCACTACGGTCTCAAAGATGTAAAGGATCGCATTCTTGAATTTATTGCTGTTGGGAAGCTACGTGGTACGGTCGAAGGCAAGATCCTGTGCTTTGTGGGGCCCCCTGGTGTTGGCAAGACAAGCATAGGAAAGTCCATCGCTAGAGCACTGAACCGTCAGTATTACAGGTTCAGCGTTGGTGGGCTCACAGACGTTGCTGAAATCAAGGGCCATAGACGCACTTACGTTGGCGCACTTCCTGGGCGTGTCATCCAGGCTCTCAAGAAATGCCAAACCGAGAATCCTCTAATATTGATTGACGAAGTCGACAAAATAGGTAGAGGATACCAAGGAGACCCGTCGTCGGCTCTTCTAGAGCTTCTAGATCCGGAACAAAACAGCTCGTTTCTAGATCATTATATGGACGTCCCTGTTGATCTTTCCAAGGTTTTGTTTGTTTGCACAGCCAACATGACGGACACAATCCCGAGACCGTTGCTCGACCGTATGGAGGTTATAAGATTATCTGGCTATGTGTCCGACGAGAAGAAGGCAATCGCAGATCGGTACCTTGGCCCGGCAGCGAAGGAGCTTGCGGGTCTAAAGGGCGCAGATGTCTCTTTATCTGATGAAGCAACTGAAGAGCTCATCAAATCATACTGCCGGGAGTCCGGTGTTCGAAACCTTAAAAAACAGATCGAAAAGGTCTATCGAAAATCAGCCTTGAAGATTGTACAGGATCTTGGGGAGGACGTCTTACCGGAGTCTGAAGCCCTGACAGAAGATGGCAAAGCGGCCATGGAGGAATCAGAGAAAGAAAAGCAGAAGAAAGAACCTACTTCACCCGAGGCTTCCGAGAAGGAGACGACAGAGAAGCCCCGCGTCGCATTGAAGGTTCCTGACTCGGTTCATGTCGTGATCAATAAGGAAAATCTCAAGGATTATGTTGGTCCTCCCATCTTCACTTCGGACCGTCTCTACGATGTGACGCCTCCTGGAGTTGCCATGGGACTCGCTTGGACCCAGTTAGGTGGCTCCGCCATGTACATTGAGTCTATTCTTCAATCCGCACTGCGACCTAGTGCCCGTGCCAGTTTTGAAATAACTGGAAATCTCAAGACAGTGATGAAAGAGTCATCTACAATTGCCTACTCTTTCGCTAAGGCGTTTATGGCCAAGGAGTTCAGCAACAACCATTTCTTCGACAAGGCCAAGATTCACTTACACGTTCCCGAAGGTGCTGTGCAAAAAGATGGGCCATCTGCTGGTATTACCATGGCAACGTCCCTCCTATCTCTAGCACTAAATACCGCGATTGAACCCACAGTGGCGATGACCGGAGAGCTTACCCTGACTGGAAAAGTCTTGAGAATAGGTGGATTAAGGGAGAAGACAGTGGCGGCACGACGGGCAGGTTGTAAGACAATTATCTTTCCTGAAGACAACATGTCTGACTGGCTAGAACTTCCCGAGGTACGTGCCGATTTGCGTGATGAAACCGGTCCATCCGATGATCTCTACTGACTTTGTGCTACAGAATATCAAGGAAGGTATCGAGGGCCGGCCAGTGAGCTGGTATCAGGATACTTTTGAGCTCATATTTCCCAATCTAGACAGGGAGCAGGCAAACCAATGCAAGAGCTGCGAATGGAAAAAAGAACATGACGCAAAGCAGAGCGATAAAGACGAATAGGAAACAAGTTGGAGGAGTCGGGGTGGTTGATACACAGCTCCGTTGGCCTTCGATATGCATATCATAGATTTAAGGAAAGCATTGCGGTATTGGGCCATACACAGGCGTTAGGCGACAGCACTGCGACATGACGAAAATGGGTCGGGGTCACCCAACCAATTATCATTATCCATCATCTTCACTCTTCATATAAAGACCCAGCAACTGTACCATACCATATAGTTATTGTACCTATAGTGTTTTAAAAAGGTGGATGAGTTCAGACGGAATGACCACGACCCCTATTGAATTATTAGTTGGCATTGCAAAAAAAGGAAGAGTAAGCGACGGGTAGCAAAAAGCCTACAGTGACGTGTCAGGACTACTGACATGTTTGGACTATATAGCGAGTCACTTGTCAACCACTGGCGGGTTTGCGTCCATAGATGCCGTGTAGCCTTCTAAGACATGGTCAGGCAGCTTGCAGATTTCACTACATGGTAGATGGACCGGGCCTAACTAATGTAATCTGCAAAACGTCGCATGGAATTTCGTCTTTCGCAGCTGCGCCCCCCGTTTTTTTCACTGGGTGGATTTGCTCTCAGCTTGCACGCAGGATTACCTACCGCTTCTCCTTTGAATACGACGAATATTCTAGCAGGTTGAGGCTGCAAAACCAACTGTTCGGCTTGGCTCGATCACAACATAATATGCAGCCGTCTTAACTAGCATGACTTCACCGAAGAACGCCATTCGAAATAGCATCATACCTGACCTTCATAGTCTAATCCGAACTCGGAAGACTCTTGTCCTGATATCACTATCGTTATACCTACCTAGGTAGTAAATAATGTGAAGTATTAGATGTAGCGCCGGATGATAATTCGGGACTAAATCGCTGCTTCTGACAGCCACCACTACCTCGATTGTTAGTAGATCGTCTGCGTCCTCTTAAACTTGTGCACGTCTCACTCTATCTCTCTCTCCTTTAATCAATTAGGGGGGGGGGATGCGAGCGGAAGAATGTGAAAGAAAAAAAAAAGGGTAAATGTGTGCCAGCGCGCGAGGAACGAGATGATCCTTATGAGTGGGCTTTGACGCGACGATACGGATTCTTTTCCTACGCGAAATCAAGAGATGTACAACTTGCAGGCATATACCGTAACCAGCGTTCTCGGAACCAAGGATAAGACCCTCCTCCTTCTCCTCCCACCCCAGTCCTAAATGCAAGCGGGTTCTTTTTAGTTTTTAGACAAATCGACGGTGAGCGGAATCTAACTTAAAGCAAGCGGACCTGCAGTTGACCGCAGGGAACATGGGGGATAAGATGATTTCGCGCAGGCTAGGCCAAAGCAATATTAAGGTTAAGAGGGTTTGGTGTCTCTCTCTCTAGGTCTCCTTTCCTCTCTCTTCACTTCTCTCTTTGACTTACTCGCTCACCTGGGCCAGACCAGGCCAGGCCAGGGTGTGAGTTTGACCTACATGTATGTACATACGTTATGTAGGTTATGTATGTGTCTACCAGCACGCAAACCCCTCCGGAGAAGGATACATGACGACGAATAGGAGGCGCCGAAAGAGTCCGTATCGGGCTATCATATCATGCAGGAGATAATTCTTAGCAGAGTCTGGCATCGTCGTTGGCCAGTCTTTCTTCTGGTTTTTTGTCGGTACCAGCAGCCTCGCTTTTACGACCCCCCTCCCGGGATGGAGGCTCTACCAAAAATTCCAGGTAGGAATGTATAGCTGCCCAATTCACTTGCTGCCGTTACCGAGTTGGAGACGACGGACAGGGCGTTTCGATTTCTTTAAAAGACGTCGGTCACCGACCGCACCAGGTGCACGGCCGTCCAGATCAGCTTAGCTATGCGATAGCGGCGGTCCGAATGAAGGATAGCGGGACGGCTTTGTTGGTTTGCGTGGTTCCAACAGCTCCTATAGTCGTACCTCCAAGTTCGTTTTAGCAGCACTTTTTTTGGTTTTCAATATAGTTAAGCTAAGATCCCGTTCGGCTGAATTGGGTATCAGTGGGCATGGGCATGGGCATGGACACGGCATGCTGATGATTACGGTCTCGAAGATGCCCATCATTATGGGTTAGATCGGGTGGTGCTTGCATCACATCACCCAGAGATCTTAATCCAGCCCTAAAGTACTGCTAGTCTGACCACAACTCACCCGCTCCAGTCGCTCCTGTTTTGATTACGTGCCACGCCGTTGGAGACGACCATGGACCACCCTTCCGAACCCATACTCCATACTGCCATACTCCAAATACGTTGCGACCGCAAGATGCGGCTAACAAGTAAGACCTCTCGCAAGAGATAGTCGAAATCTACTACCTAACCCTTACGCCGGCTGTACACGGCGCTAAAAAGGGGACCAAGGGACCAAGGGACCAAGGGACCTACCAAGAACAGCACGACATGCATGTCAGCGTCGGAGAACCTGTTCGTCGATTTATCGAGGTAATCAATCTACACGTCATAACTCATTTAGTCCGAGCAGAAAATACGACCTCACGCGAATCTGCAGTGTCCTACGTGTCTGTTCACGCACCTGACCAGAGTTTAAAGCTCTGCCGCAATGCGGTTAACCTCCGTGATTTCCTAACAATATCGTTGTCTGCTCGTGTATGTACACACAGAGGCTAAACTTCTAGATTAGTGTAGTTGCAACTGCACGACAGTTTTGGTGTCTTTAAAAAAGTTTTAGTCTGGCGGTCAACAGGGGTGGAAATGTATGGACTCAGAAACTAGAAAACCAGAGCCATGGATCTGATGATCCGTCAACGTTAGGCGGATTTAGAAGATCCTTAGAGAGGTGGGAAAGAAGGGGAGCAGCTTGGCATAGACCTTCTTCTAGTGGCTCTAGAACGAGAACAAAGTACCATGTCCTGCCGCAAGCTGGTCTAGGTAATTGTTGTCTCGCTACCGTGTGTAATGAACTCGGTGTACATTGTGTCAGGTAGGTCAAGTCGGTGAAGCCCATTGAAACCACAGCGAGTACATACGTCCTTCTTGTCTTATGTTGGACCTGGAGGACAAGAAGAGGAGGAAAAAGAAAAGCAACGGGGGAAAAGAATGGAAGAAACGGTTCTTTAAGTCCATCTAGGGGGAGGCAACGCATACGGTGACGAGGATATGTTTCATGGCGTTTTGCACCCGGCTTCAGGCAGGCTCTGATCTTTAAAATAAGCGAGGAAGGCTAAGTAGGTGTTTATTGATGCTCGAGGTGCATCTTAATTTTCAGCTCGGGCTCGACTATGACGAAGAATAATGATGATGGGCTAGAGAGGAGGCCAATCCCCGACGAGACTCGATTCCCCGAGGTTGGATACTGGTTGTGAAGGGAGCCAGGAAAACATGCAGTCCCGGTGCGACAAGAATCGACTTAGACTAAGGTACGTGGGATGATGAGCATGGAATCCACGATACCGGAGCTGTCAAGGATTTGGTTGCAGGGTGTTATGGACCTAAGGCATATTTTGATGAGTTGTTCGCCTCTTCGGAGATTTTATTATTAGTTTATACACCTAGGCAGGTAACCTAGGTATATATATATATATATATTCATGTTCCCTTTCTTGCTGACAAGGTCGTAAGCCTGAGGTTGTTTGTTGATCTGCTTGTCTATCTAAGCGTCATGCAACTTTTAAATATATATAGGTTATATATATCAAGGGAGAGAAGAGTGTTGAGACAGACATGTTTTAAACAAAAAGGTAAAGACAGCAATACTGACAACTTTACAACGGTTATCGATAATAAAGAGAGGGAAAAGAAAAAGGGGAAAGAGGGATAAAAAGTTAATGGTGGTCGACTCCAACTTGAGTTAGCATAGTACTTCCCCCTCTTGTCTTGGGATCGACCTCTGACAATTTTGTACAACACATCGCTTTTGATCAACCTGAATTGTCGAATAAGGTATTTCAGAACCCCCCGCACCGCCCCTCCACCCTTGCTGATTACTTACCTACCTACCTATGTGGTCACCATGGGCCTGTATCGATAGGGTTAATTGTCCGGGATGGCTTCGTGTGATGTTTTATCGTATTGTGTTGTATTATGTTGTGTTGTTGTTTTTCTTGGTGTTGTGGCCTGGCAGCCTAGTCCGATCTGGCTATCTTGGTAATTGGAGGTGTACCTAGGTAGTGTTTCCCCAGTTTATTACTTAATGAAGCAAGATGACGATGGCGAGGGAAATAAAAATAAAAATAAAAAGGTTCCAGGAATGGATGGAGATGGATGGATGGATCCATTTATCTTATGGGTGGAAATTCTATTCATGACGTGATGATGTTATTTTACATAAGTTGGGGTACGTACCTAACTGGGTTTAGTTATATACCACAGTAATAAGAGTTTTAAAAAAAAGGTTCTGTCTAACCAACGGGAACGAGTAAGAATAGGCTATTCCACTTTTAGCTTCGCCTGTTTGGCCCCTGCCGATTCGTACATCGTAATCCTGGTCACCAGTCGAGGGACAAGTAAGAAAAGAAAGAAAAGAAAGGAAATAGAAAGGAAAAAGAAAAAAAAAGAAAAGACAGGAAAAAGAGCGGCTAGTCCGGACCTAGTATAGCGGGTGGTGAGGGGTTGTAATACCTATGTACATACATAGGTTAAGTGTGTGTATGTACGCAGTATGCGCCTGCTTGTTGCTGATGCTTCTGGTCTGGCTGCTGCTTCTTGCTGCTGTTTCTTGCTGCTGCTCACCGTAGTCAAGGTTGCAGTATTCGCGCAGTCTCGCACTCTTCAAGTGACCAAAACCTTCCTCGACTCCTTTATTCGTCCTTGTTCTCCTTCGGCTCGCATATCCTGTTGCTGCATCTTGGGACATACTGGACTGGTCGCACATACCCGACCCTTACAGCCAACGCACTTATCATCCATGCCACCACTACCATTGCCATTACCACCACCACCTCCATCATCACCACCACTAACTACCATTGCTACCTACCCATATCATCATCACCATCGCCAATCTCTCCAATAGGCGAGCCAAAGCCTCACTTACTCCCTTTTTTCCCCTTCTTCTCTGCCATTCTTCTTATTCTTCTCTTTCTTTTCTAATCTAGACCAACTACCTACATCTACCCTGAGTTGACGTGTCTAGTCATGTTTAATCTGCAAGCCCACCAACGCCTGATCGTCCTTGTTTATCTCACTATCATTTCCCAGCTTGCCTTGTACTCTCACGCTTAATGAGGCCTGGTCCTGCTCCTGCTTCTCCCCGCCTTCAACCCGCACTTCAACCCGCACATGTTCCAAACGTCACCGTCGTAGGCTTTCTCTCCTATTAGTTCCATTGGTACATCTCTAGGTCACCTTAGGCTTCAGCCTCATTTTACTACACAACAACCTGGCTACTACCAAAGCTTTACCGCCTTGCTCTATTTTCTACGGCAGGGAATAAAAGACGTATATCGATATTGATCAACTCCCGCCCCGCCGAATATGCCAGCACCAGCAAATTCCCCCTCACACGAGCTGGTTCCATCCTCAGAACACAATCGGTTGGCTGCTCTCTGGAGGAAAATCTTCGCGGCGAAAGACCACACAGCCACTTCATCCACGACCTACGTGCAGGAACCAGGCTTGTCCCGAAATATATCCCCTAGCTCCGGCCTGATTCGGAGGGTCTCTCGGAAGGTTGTTCCTGGTCTGCCTCGTGTCAAAACGTTTAAAAGGCAGCAGTCCGAGGGTCGAGACAAGCTGGAGGTCGACAAGCCGACGCCGGCAGAACGCAGGGCAGTGTCTGTCGACAGACGTCTACACCCCCAACGCAATGGTTCTCATTCCACCCATCCTCTCCCTCTACCTCGCGCGAGTGCGCCGGATTTTCTTGACGAAGTACAGTCTGTGGGCCCGCCAGCCATTGTATCCCACCTCACGTCAGCTCCCCAGAGCCCTATGGATGAGAAGGACTTTTTAAGCCTAGATGAAGTCAGGAGCACTGCCGAAGATACCGATCAGCCGGATTCCTTCGAACAGGTGCCCTCCTACACCGAGGCTTTCTCAACCGCTGACAATCAATCCGAGACGAGTTCCCAGTACGACGCCATGATCCACGAAGAGCTGGAGAAGAAGTGGATCCTGAACTTGAGCATGCATTTCCGGGATAAGTCGAAAAGGGAAAAGTTTTTCGTCACGTACCGAGAGAGGGATAATTTATGGAGGCGCGTCACCATATCCCTAGATTACCGCAATGCTCCCGAAGACTCTCTTGAGAGAGATCTGCTAGCTATCAAGTACCAGAGGGAGAAGAGCGCCAAGATATACGAGGCTATTCGCGAAAGTCTTCAGGACATCCAGTTCTATGATACCGTTACGAACCTGAAGTTGCAGACAACGGATGGGAGGCTACACGTTCATGTAGTGGAAGATGTTACCGTAGGTCTGATTCCTGTAACTACTGGGATATGTACTAACCACCCCTTCTTACGTAGGAGATTATTTCATACCCCACTGTGCATATGATTCATCATTTGAGATGCCCGCGCATCAGGGAAAGGGATATTGAATTCGACTCTCACATGTCGGGCTTCGTTTACAAGGTTCGGGTAGCCGGAAAAACGCTCATCAAAAAGGAGATTCCTGGACCAGACACGATAGATGAGTTTTTATACGAAGTAAATGCTCTCAACTCCCTAAAGTTTTCTCGCAACATTATCGGGTTCTATGGTGTCGTTGTGGATGACGAAGATCAGTCCGTCAAAGGGTTGCTTATCAGCTACGCTGAACAGGGGGCACTCATTGACATAATATACGATACCCAGGAAGGGAACGGTGACCTTCCGTGGGCTGTGCGTGAAAAATGGGCTAGACAGATTGTTCAAGGTCTATCAGATATCCACGAAGCCGGGTTTGTCCAAGGCGATTTCACACTGTCCAATATCGTCATCGATGAGGACGAGAATGCCAAAATAATAGACATAAACAGACGAGGCTGTCCAGTCGGGTGGGAACCCCCAGAGGCGACTCCACTCATCCAAAGCAACCAGCGAATTTCTATGTATATTGGTGTAAAATCTGATCTCTATCAATTAGGGATGGTTCTATGGGCACTTGCCACATTGGAGGACGAACCCGAGGCGCACAGCCGACCCCTTCGCTTAGACCCCGAGATAGAAGTACCGCCATGGTATCGCGATATGATGGAAAGTTGCCTCCACGAGAACCCCCGTGCTAGATTACAAGCCACGGTACTGCTTGCCATGTTTCCAGGGTATGAATATGATGAACAGGACCCTAAAGAATTACCGCCGACTTCCATAAGCGGCGCTTATTCATTCGAACAATATGAAGATGAGCATGACCGTCTCCCACAACTAAGAACAGTCGAACCTCAAAACCCCTGGGGATATGCTCCTGGCAGTCACTCACGAATAGGACCAACCAGTTACTCAGATGATGACGATTACTACCCTCCACGAGGGCGGTCTCCACCTCACCCATTGCCTAGTGGTGAGATGTATGAACGGCCTTACATTAATGATACGATATGGCCGGATCCTGGTCTTCCCCTATCGCCAGACAGCGCCGATCGGGATGAGAAGGCCAAGGGCCCGAAAGAAGATCAAAACACCGCTGATATAATGGAAAAGATGGACCAAGACCTCAAGGATCTCGAAGACGAGGGTCTCGATGACGACGAGACGGGCCATAGACAGGAGCGGCCCGAAGTAAAGCCACATTTACCTTTTAGCATTTTTGCGCATGTTGAAAAACCACCCTCTCCTAGTAATGACCATGATATGATCGACTCGGTTATCAATGAGCTAGTCTTGACCGGAACCTCAAATGACACCAGCAAGACCAAGGACATAGGACCTATATCACCTGATCCTAGAAAGACCCAGGCGCAAAACGGTCAAACAGGAGTGACTGCACTTGGAGATAGACCGAACCCAGGTAACACACCTGACAGTATCCCCGGGTACACCTCATATCTATTTGAATATGAAGGACGTGAACCAGCATATACTCATACTCGCAAAGAAAGTAGAGATATGCCAGTGCAAAGGATTATACCAATGACAGCTAACCACCCATCTTCGCGAAGCTCACCACAAGAGTTGCCACCGGAATTATCAGGCATTGGATCAGCGCATGCAAAGCATATCGAATATCGACAGCCGACCTGCTCAGATGAAGATCTGTGTCTTAATACAACGGCCAAACAGGACGTCGCAACTAAGAATTAAGAAATGCTGAGTTGCAGAAATATCTTTTTTTTGTTATGGGACTTTTTTGTTCCTTTTTTTTCAGGGGTTGATAATCTCCATGTACAGCAAGCGCGCAAGGAGTTTCAATGATGGGAATTTATTCGGAACGAGGGTCCAATCTTTATACCTTTTTCAGTAGAAAAAAATCTTCGAAAATCTAAGGTGGAAAGGGCAGGGTAGGGCAAGGCAGGAGATGTGTGATATCATGGGAGGTGAAGGATTGATTATCTGCATGAGCATCTACGAGTATGGTGCATATGTGTGTTTTTCCCTCGTTGTCCTTTTCTCCCCTTTTCCAGCTTGAGTGATGTGTCAAATGGAGAAGGAACAGCATCCATTTTTAACCTCATCTATATGTACTATTTTGTTACCGGAAAGTTTGACGATGATGATCTGGTCAGGGAAGTTAGTTTTTTCTATTTTCCTTTTCTAATGACGACAACGACGATTGTGGAAGGGGAGGGTTAGAGAACAACGATGATTATGTTATGAGAGAAAGACGCAAAGAGGAAACCATGCCGGGGGTGATATATATCATTATATGATGAATTTTTAATATGAGGTCATTTAATTCTTTCTTTCTTTTCGCATAGGTAGAAAATATACCTAATATTATTTTTGACTAAAAGAAAGAGAATCTAAAATGAAGAGAGAAAAGAAATGAAGGACCAAGGCTGGATAGTGTATAGCATCTTTCATTTCCAATGCATTCAAACTATATTATGAGGTTATGTGTTACTTTCTGTGGAATATCCAGTAAGTTGATGTTGAGGAGGTATGCAGTGGTGGTGTAGCCGCATGGGATAGAGCGAATGTTTACTGCACATCTACGCAAGGATTCGAAGTGTTGGGTTGAGTTGGTTGGGTTGGGGAAGCAATTACCTATCTCCCTATCTAAAGAACCTGGCTGTGTTGATTTACTTGAGGCAACTCATACGATATTTTGATTCTTTTGATGGGCTGATGATAGGAAATCTCCATCCCCATCCTAAAGCCCAGTGAGCGTCCCCGTCTCCCCGCCATTTTCTAGCGAAATTTGGAGTTGGTGAGTTCTTCTATTCAGCGTATTTTCACCGTTGGGAAGATCGTCTCGGGAAAAACGAGTACGCTGGCCTGACTGGCATATTATTTGAGGGTGTCTGGCTATTGCCTTCTCGACATGCATGCATATCCGACCCCTTTCGTAAGGAAGAGCTCGCCATCGAGTATGTAAGGACAGGGTAGTGACGAAAGCTATGTGGTTTCTATTAAACCCCCTAAGCATGAACATGCTTGGCTGTCTCCCAAGCCGATGAGTGTATTTGTTTATGTGTCTGGGTCATGTGTATCCCTACATGCAGTTAACGTTGGAAGTATGGAAAGGGACTTACGTCTACGTATGTTGGCTCGACCTGGACTTCTATTTATTTCGACAATCGACCACATAGGTTATCCACATACTTACATGCTAGCGGATAGTTACCGAGAAATCCTTCTTGTATGTAAGAAACCCTGGTAGACATGTATGTAGTCGGGTTATGCTTTTGCCCCGGGGCTTACTACTTACTACTTAAGTACCCGTTGGTTCACCTTCGGGCACATACAAGGTCCCCCCGAACCCCATAGTGCTCGCCCACGTACGTGCTTTAGGTGCGAGCCGGGTTGTTTTCTAGTAGCTTCCATACGGGCGACTGCAACAATGCAACAAGCGTAACCCAAACTCAGGGCTAGACCTGATTGACATCACAGTCTGTATAGGTACTCAAGTTTACCCTAAAATCGGGTGAATGATAAGGATCTTGGCTTACTCGGGGTAGCAGTAGGAGCAGTACTCTGAAGCCGTGATTAAGTGCCGCTAGTGCGGTAATTCACCCCAATTCACTCGGGGAGTTCCCAAGTCAGCTGATATAAGTAATATGTGGGCGGGGGAAAACACCTCAAATAGTCGTTGTAGTATGCTAGGTATTACATTAACATAACATCCTGATGAGAGAATAATTACGAAAGGGCATGGTGTATAAATTCAAGGGATCTTGGCCTTAGGAGGCAAGTACCTATGCAGGCAGGCAGGGTAGGTAAGGGAACTTGTAGGTGGTAATCGATCTTATCGGGGGATCTTATTGCAAGAACCTAAGCAAGGATGTGGACGGAACGGGTGCACGGCACGGAAGTGGCGTTTGCTTCCTAAGGCAGGAAGCTCAGACCTTTCCCCCTTGTGGTTTAAATCTAATTATGGAACCATTCTAGAAAAGTTGGGGGCGGGGGAGGGGGGGGGGAGGAAGGTCACGTTAGGTACACATCATCTCTTTAAGAGAGTTACAGCTTTAGGTAGACTTTGACTTTAAACTGGTCTACATCGTAGACTATTGGTACTTGGTGAATTGAATTAAGACAGTAATATGCCTTATTAACGGTGCATACCTTAAAGCCCTCAAGTCCCTATAACATTAACGCCAAAAGTTTACAATTATTCGTTGGATCTGATTAGGTAGTTGTATTCCCCATTAAAAACTAGCAAAACTTAGTATCTACATCTACATAAGTACATATGTACATATAGGTAGTGAGATCCGGATTTCTCACCTAGCCCCTCTTATTCTTAAAGAGAATGAATGGCCTGTGCTCTTAGCTCTTTTTTTTTTTTTTTTTTTTTTTTCGCCCTCTCCCTTTTTCTATTCCGTTTGTTGGGAGAAACATTTGGTTTGAAAGATGAGGGGCGAGAATAAGTGGATACTCGCCGGCGATTCAAGCTGTGTCTCTCTAACATATTCCAGCGACGGCTTTCGCCTGAAACCGTGACCGTGGCCGTGCCTTTTAGATCGGGATACAAATTACAACTCATTTTCGTGATAAAGCCATCCACTTTTGGTACGCCAAAAACCACTTCGGCAGCTCGGTACACGCATTACACAAGAGAGGTTCATGTGAGCAATAATATTATCTCCGGGAGGCTATTATTATCGCCATGACCACCATAAAATCATCCTAGCGCCGAGTATGTAGGAGGTTAAAGTTTATCAATGCAAAGACCCCGACCCCCGACCCCGTTTCTAAACCTAGTTGCAGGTTGTTGTCCCGTCCCAATTAGTGTACTCTTTCTATCGAACCTAGTATTTTACAGATCCTAATATTTGTAGGGGACACTAGTAGATAAATGAATGGGGTTAAAGTATCGTTCGACGCATGATGAATGACTGCCGAAAAGAACCCAGAACCCAGCAATAGATAACGTGGCCGATGGTCAGGAGTTGAAGAGGAGTTGGAGAGGATCAACTCTTGCATGTAAGGTACTACGAAACAGACAGACAGATAGACAGACATACGTAGGGTTTTACCTAGGTAACGTGGTTGTAGTATGTAGGAACCAACATAATGCGTATGGGACATACATATACCGTCCTACCTTACACTAGGTATATACGTACATGGCATTTTGCTGTGTTAGATAGTACCCGATTAGGAAAGACCCCGGATAAATGACGAGTGGTGATTGGCCATGATCCAGGGCGTTTGGACCGCCACATCGTCCTTTCTTCCCCAACAATTCAACAAATTTCAAAACCACGGGTAGAAGGAAGCGAAGGAACAAGGCATGAAAGAGGAAAGAAGAGCCAAGGACCATAAAAAAAATATAGTTTTGACTAGGAAGTCTAGGACAGAACAATGACAAGAACGAATGATAAGACATCACAAGGTAAAAAAGAGAGACGTGACATTTCTCATTGGATCCTGCGTTGCTGCAGGTGCCAGATTCGGTTTTTTTTGCCTTGTCTTTTTTAGTCTTGGCAACCCCAGAATCTGTTCTACAACTATGTACTCTACTTTTTTTTTACCTACACCTAAACATTTTTTATTTTTATTTTCTTCATGTTGTGATCTAGTCACGCATTACACATTCGTCAATGCGATCTTGAAACTTTAGACCACGCGACCATTGTATAGTAGTCACTCTGAGTTCAGTACCTAGCTAGGTTAGGTTCACGGTTCATGTTCATTGTGAGCTGAGCTCATCGTTTGAGTGTCCACGACATTTTCCTCTAATTCCCTAATCCCCCCCAACTGTTAAGCTTCATACAACACAAGGACGAACGATATCGAAAGATCCGACTTAGACTGTTTTTCTCCAGTTAATCTGTAACCTAGAAGATCCTATTCAGCCCATCTCATCCTATCCCCGCCACTCAGGTACCTTACCTACACATTACTACTACCCCCCCTTCCCCAAAGAAGACCCTGTCTAGACCCAAGACCCAGGGTTTTTGGTTTTGTCCCAGCGGTTTTTTTTCTTTCTCTTTTTCTTTTTCTTCTCTTGACCCACCCCACCCTTCTTCCTCCCTTATCCACTTTATACTCATGTCCAACATTTCCTCCCATCAAATAAATATCTAAGCCCCAACCGCTGCTTGTCACCTCGGCTCTCTCTTCCTTTCCCTAACCCTTCAACTACAACCCCTCCTCCATCAACGTCGAAGTTTCTCTATCCCACTTCGAGGGCATTTTACGAGACGAACGCCTTATCGTAGCCCATCCTTCATCATGGCGTCCACCTCGAACCTCCCCGAGGGCGTCGCCGCCGCCGCCTTTCCTGATGGCACTAAGGACTACAAGCCCCTTCGATCCACTAAGCAGGACATAAAGAAGCCTCACATCTCCGAGTTCCCTATAACCTGGGACAACTGGTATAAGCACGTCAACTGGCTGAATACCACCCTAATTATTTTTATTCCCCTCGCCGGCTTTGTTGCCGCCTACTGGACACCTCTCCAGCTCAAGACTGCCATCTTCGCCTTCGTCTTCTACTTCAACGCCGGACTCGGTATCACAGCCGGTAGGTTATTTATTACTTGGATGGTTTTTGAACCCAAACCCCTCGAGCACATACTGACTGTACGATAGGCCACCACCGCCTCTGGGCCCACAGCTCGTTTAAGGCGCGAACTATTCTGAAGGTTTATCTTGCCGCTATGGGAGCTGCCGCTGTAGAAGGCTCTATCCGATGGTGGTCTAGGGATCACCGAGCTCACCACCGTTACACCGACACCGAGAAGGACCCTTACTCGGTTCGCAAGGGTTTGTTGTACTCTCACATCGGCTGGATGGTCATGAAGCAGAACCCCAAGCGCATTGGTCGAACCGATATCTCGGACCTAAACGATGACGCTATTGTCGTCTGGCAACACAAACACTACCTCAAGTGTGTTATCACCATGGCCCTTGTTTTCCCTACTATCTTCTGCGGGCTCGGCTGGGGTGACTGGTGGGGTGGTTTCATCTATGGCGGCATTCTTCGCATCTTCGTTGTCCAGCAGGCCACTTTCTGTGTCAATTCTCTCGCCCACTGGCTCGGTGAGCAGCCCTTTGACGACCGCAACTCCCCTCGTGACCACGTCATCACTGCCCTTGTCACCCTAGGTGAGGGTTACCACAACTTCCACCACGAGTTCCCTTCGGACTACCGGAACGCTATTCAGTGGTGGCAGTATGACCCGACCAAGTGGTCTATCTGGATCTGGAAGCAGCTTGGCCTGGCCTACGACCTCAAGCAGTTCCGCCAGAACGAAATCGAGAAGGGCCGTCTCCAGCAAATACAGAAGAAGCTTGACCAGAAGCGTGCCACCCTCGACTGGGGTACTCCTCTCGACCAGCTCCCCGTTATCCACTGGGACGATTTTGTTGCCGAGTCCAAGAATGGAAAGGCTCTTGTTGCTATCGCTGGTGTTATTCACGACGTGACCGACTTCATCAAGGACCACCCCGGTGGCAAGGCACTTATTTCATCAGCTATTGGCAAGGATGCCACTGCCATCTTTAACGGTGGTGTCTACAACCACTCGAATGCCGCTCACAACCTCTTGTCCACGATGCGCGTCGGTGTCCTCCGAGGAGGTTGTGAAGTCGAGATCTGGAAGCGAGCCCAGATGGAGAACAAGGATGTTTCCTACGTCAATGATTCTACTGGCCGTCGAATTGTCCGTGCTGGTGATCAGGTCACAAGAGTGGCACAGCCTGTAGCCAGCGCTGATGCGGCGTGAGCTGTCGTTCAAGGGGGTGGGATCAAAATAAGTTAAAGATATCAATTGTTTACTGCACCTTGTTGGGATAAAGTTGCAACTATGAATGATCAGTGCCGCCATCCCCATTTAGGGTGGACATGGCGGGGACACTATAGAAAACCACAAGGAAGCTAACCACACCAGCAATGGTATAGTCCACTTAGGTAATAAGTGGACGTAATATGTACATACAGTAGGAGTTCCTCTACGATTATAGCATTGACGAAGCAACTCGTCCTTTGGCGTTTGGGAGGATAGGGCTTGTTTGAAGGCTGGGAAAAGAAACAAAATGAATGACTATGGACGCTCTCAGTCAACAAGAAATGAATTGATCAAAAATTTTCAAATCCAAGAGATTTCCCCTCTTTTATGCTCTGTGTTCATGATGATCATAATCGTTGTTAGTTTGAATATTGAAATCAAAAGAACATTTCTCGATATATTTACAATTCAACGCGGGTTACCCATGGGTAAAGAAATACTTAACGTTATAGGTACTGATAGTAAAAGCTTGTAGTACGTGATAATTATGCAGAAGCATGACGTTTGAACTCTCAATATCATGTACTATTCATATATCTCTACCTGGTACTTAGGACCCCAATATATATTATGTTGTTGATGTACGGTCTGTAGCAGGTAGTATAGATTATACGCTTTTTGGTCGCTGATGTTCAGGTCAGCGAGAGGCTTGCACACCTAGTTATTCAGTCAGTTACTCATATCTGGAAAGTCAGTTTTCGTCAGCAAATGTCACCAAATTTGATACTCGACGTTCGATTCATTCACTTTGCCAACCGTCACCAACTAACCATTATGAAGGGTGGGTGTCATCGACTAAGGCTTATATAGACCTTATTCCCTCACAGCCGCACACAACTCAACTCACTTCTGAGGCTGTGAGAGTAAGGGGTCCCCACCATCCACAGCTCGTTAATGTAATGAAGAATTTACGTAAATCTGATGTTTATAAATTATTCTATAATGATTATACAAGTTGTGGGGGGGATGGATTTTTTTCTTCTTCATTTGTTATGGCAAGCTTTTGCTGCACTGGAAAGTTTCGTCTTGTCCTAGCTTCTGAATAGGTACCTGATATATTAAAGCTGGGACAATGGGTGTTATCTAAACTATAGATACATTTTATAGTGTCAATTCATCTATCCGTAGGGGAAAGATCCCTACGCGGCATGTGTGACATTGGGGGTAACGACCACCAACCTACTAAACCAACCGCTCGTAATGGCTACCCTACAAAAGTATTTCAGAATTTCATAGCCGACCGTGACAGCATGGAGGGTATCAGAACCAATCAGCCATTTAACAAAAGCGCCACAGCCCTGTCGAATATTTCGGCTGCGCCTTCAAGACTTCCACGAAATGGAAACCGACCCTACATATTAAGTACCTAGCCTGAGCTTGGTTTCCTCTTGGATACCTGTTTACCTACCTAAAAATGAAAGAAAATGGACCCTCTAAGCGCATTTTCTCTCGCTGCTGGAGTCGTCCAGTTCGTCGACTTTACAAGCAGGCTTTTATCTGATGTTATCCAAATCTATCAATCTTCGACAGGACAATCCGCAACGACTGTAGAGCTCTCGAAGATCGCACAAGATCTACGGTCATACGTCAACCATATCGAGCGTAAGGCAAACAGCCTGAGTTATATTACCGAGGATGATACGAAGGACCGAATCCTGCGGATTTGTAGGGACTGTAGTGCGGTCTGCCATAAGCTCGAAGAAGCTCTCAAGAAGCTGCAAGCTACTGGCAAGACGAGGCTGGAGATTGCTCAGTCTAGTCTCAGGGTCGCGCTAAAAGGGCTATGGGCGGATGATGAAATCGATGGTTTGGTCCGCCAACTTTCATCCGTTCGGAGCAACATGATGAATGCCATCATAGTTAGCGTCTGGGAGGATGGGAAACGGGGTTGGGCTGACGTCCGCCAGCTCGTCGAGCAGCAAAATGACATGTTTGCGATTCTCAGTCGCATCGACAAGACAACTGTGGACTTCAGACAGCAACTCGTTGATATCACTAGCAGTAGCGATGTGGGGATGTCAAAAGGCAATACCCAGCAGACTATTGTCTGGACTAAGATTTGGTCACCACGTTCGGGCTACCAGGCGGATGCCTCTCTAGATGAGGATGACTCAGGCCTATGTGAGAGCATACTCAACAGCCTCATATTCCGGGCTTTAACGCAGCGAGAAGATGCTATCCCAGAGGCCTATAAAGAAACCTTTCGGTGGGTGTTTGATGATCCGAGATTGGATGATGAGGGAAACGCCATGTGGTCTCACTTTCCAAACTGGCTTCAGGGCGACTCGGAATCCATGTACTGGGTAGCTGGCAAACCTGGTTCGGGGAAGTCGACACTCTTGAAATACATCAACAATGGATCATTGAAGACGCATCTGAATGCTTGGGCTGGCAACCGCAAGTTGCTTCTCGGGGCTTTCTACTTTTGGAATGCAGGAACGGAGGAGCAGAAATCACACATAGGGCTCCTTAAAACGCTTCTGTTTGAATGTATGTCGTGTATGCCTGAACTTGTTCGTCGCGTCACTCCTAAGAGGTGGGCCTTCCGGAAAATATTCAACGATCCCAAGGATTTTATCAACCCTCCTTGGTCTCTAGCCGAACTACAGGAAGCACTCACCGTGCTGGCGTCTGGTGCGGGAGACTCTTATGTGATGGCCTTAGTTGTTGATGGGTTGGACGAATTCTCTGGCGACCACCGACAGCTCCTTGCTTTTCTTGAAGCTATTCGCTCGTATGGAAGAGGACAAGTCAAAATTTGCACCAGTAGCCGCCCCTGGAATGTTTTCATGGACTTCTTCAGGAACAGTCCCCAGCTTAGGCTTGAAGTTTTGACGAAAATGGACATCGAACACTACATCAGAAGCAACTTCGAGTCTCATGCTAGCTTTGAAGAACTAAGAGAAGCATATGAAGCCGAGTCGGAACATTTGATCCATTCTATCGTCGAGAAGGCTCACGGCGTCTTTTTATGGATATCCATAGTAGTTCGGTCGCTTCTAGAATCCCTTACTGATGGTAGTTCTATACCCGAGCTTCAGTCCATCATCGATGAACTACCGGAAAGCCTATCGGATTTATATCGAAAAATATTTCAGAGCATCCCGCAAAAGTATATGCAAGACTGTTCTCGCTTCTTGCAGATCAAGGAGCATTGTAGCGGCCCCCTCACTACCGAGATTCTCTGGTTAGCCGACAGCGAAGATGCCCTCTCCACGGACCTGGCCCATATAACACCCCAGCAAAAAAAGCATATGGACCTTCTAATGCGCCGAAAAATAGGTAGCCGAACGAAAGGTCTGCTTGAGGTTTCACGTGAAGGTATCATTGATTATCTACACTTAACAACGCACGAGTGGGTAGTCGAAAACCTGCCTGATATCACCGCCAGGGGACCAGAAGGTTTTGATGTCTACGTAGCGCTATTCAAGGCTCAAGCTATAAGGGTAAAAAATGCTATCTGGATTGGCAAAGGACTGCTGAGTCGTACGAATGAGATTTGGAAAGAGCTTCAAAATTGTATGGAGTACGCTTCTCGGATCAGCAATTACGGCCAGAATCAGGGGCTTATGCACAATGTTGTTCGGAAGCTACTTGAATCGCAAGAGATCGAACAATTGCTCAACACATTATGGTGGCCAAGAAAGCCTATGGTTACAGGCAATGTGACCATAACACACCCAATGTTGAATGCTGATATCATTCTAGCAGCTCAATTCTGCATCGTTGACTACGTACGAGAGAAGGTCGCGTTAGACCCGTCAGTATTGAACCAAAAGAACGATGGAATTTCAATACTAGAGAGTGCAATATTCGGGTGCAGTTGTTCCTTTAGCCCCCCAGATGCCCCTGGGGAGTCCTCTTGGGGTTATGTTGTCTCGCAGCAGAGAGTGGCACTCGTTAATTTTCTTCTTGATAACGGTGCCGACCCCAGGCAGCCTAGTATTCGAGGCTCGCTCACTATTGACCATGTTAAGAGCCCTACATTCGATATATTACACTTGCCCGATGGACGGTTATATTGGAACGCTATTGAGGAACTCTTAGAGGATACTTCGTATTCTTCTCAAAAGCGCATTATACCACAGACGAGCCGACCCAAGGAAACAGGGGAGACAGAGGAGACAGAGGAGACAGAGAAGACAGAGAAGATAGAGGAGATATCGAGACTCGGGTTTTCTCGAAGGATCAAAAGGTTGTTTGAAGTTCACAACTGGCGCGTTCAGAAATAATGATAACAGGAGCTTCGAATATGTACAAGGGGATGGAAATATCACGAATTCATCTTGTCAGAAATCCATTGCCAGTCGCCACCAAGCCCACTTCCTCTTCCATAAAACGGATTTCTCCCATGCCTAATGTTTCATTTTATTACTGCCTTATTTCTGGGGGGGGGGGGGGGGGGGGGGGGGGGGGGGGGGGGGGGGGGGGGGGGGGGGGGGGGGGGGGGGGGGGGGGGGGGGGGGGGGGGGGGGGGG